>OX104114.1:23047219-23649843 GCA_944474755.1 Limnoperna fortunei | reverse complement strand
ATGAACAATGTATGTTATTTAACTGCATCCTACTTTTTCCGCAGGCTTATTTTGTTTGTTGTTTATTTTTCAACTTGTGTTTATTATATTTCGTAACATAATGCAAATATAAAACATATAAGTCTTGTAAAAAATATTCCAGAAAATATACATGGAAGAATTAACACATTTGTTTTATTTATATACTACAGTGTACTAGTATTCCTGAATAAATCATCGAGGCCCATGTTACAGAATAGGATAGGCGCACAATGAAGAGTTATGTAAAGACAATGCATGCACGCCAGAAAATGCATGGGATAAAAGATCCTACAGTAACAGGTAAGTTCATGTACGTTTTTAGACTATATCTACGTTTTATGTGCCTTGTTGATGAATCGTTTACATAAAAAATTACAACAATAACAAAAACAAAATGACAAATGAAAATACAATATTGAAGGTATTTTTATGACAAAAATATATTTTACATTCTATATTCCATTTTTTTCAGGGTATGTGAGGAAGAAGGGATTAAGTGTTCAGCTAGTGACAGTCATATTGACAATGTACTTAAGGACTGTTAAAATTCGCAAGAGATATGCATGTAGAGTGCAGTTAGAAAAAAGTCTTTCGTAAAAAAGAAGAGAAGCTGCTGACAAAGCTGAATTGGAATAAAGTTGATCATAAATTTAATGTTCTTGTAATTGACAACCAACCAAAATATACATTTTATATACCAAAACAAATTTCAGTGTTTTATAGCAGAGATCACTGATCCTTTGACTTGTTTAAAAGACGATAAGTACAAAACCAGCAATTTTGAGCTATTGACTGAGAAAATCCCACACAAACTTGTTGGTAAGATGTTGGCAAACTGCCTACTTAGAAGGCTAAATCAAGTTGGGCCAACGTTGGCCCAACCTAAATTCACACACAAGCATGTTGGCAAGATGTTGGCAGTGTTCAGTCTAAGTTGGCTATGTCTCATGGGGCCAACGTTGGCCCAACGTAGGGTCGATGAGCAAAATTACGTTGGGCCAACGTAGTCTGCCAACGGTGGCCCAACGAAGTTACCATCCTTAACCCAACGTTGGCCCAACGTGTGATTGCTATCTTGGTGACTTGTTTACATGTACGTCATTTATTTATATTGACATTCAATGACTAAGGCCATTCGTTGGTCAGTCTTTGTCTAAATTTTTGACAAGAAACACCGTCATTTGTATCGTTGCATAATCTTCTAGACTTGTATATTATTTTTTGTTAATGCTGTATATATATATATATATATATATATATATATATATATATATATATATATATATATATATACAAACGTCTAAGTATTGTGACAACCATATGATATATATATCCAGCGGATTTCTGAAACATCAGAAATACAGGGTTAATATCAAATTTTTATAAAGACGTCTACAAATTAAACCCAACACTGTTAGAATTAGATTTTTAACACTGACAAAAAGTTTATCCTCAGCGGGATTCGAACTCACACCGTTGTGACAATGTGGCACCAAATCACCTGCTATGTCTAGCGGTCTAGACCCCTCGGTCAAATCCGCTATATACAAATATAGCTTCATTAACCAGGGTGAATCGTAGACATAGACAGCGTGTGACGATGGATTTTCGTAACCAATACGTATTAGTTTGACAGTATACATACAATATATCTATCCAGCGATTTCTGAAACCTCAGAAATACAGGGTTAATATCAAATTTATATATATACGTCCACAAATTAAACCCAACACTGTTAGAATCTAATCAGTGTCTATTAAAAGTGCAAAGTATGAGATGTGGAATATAAATAATAAAAATTAAGTTAATTAAAAATCGACCAGCTTTGCTATTTTCAAGTTAAAATTTAAGATTTAAAGGCGTTAAATCTATTATTTTTGCCGTTAAAACATAGACCATGAAAATAACATGTATTTTTGGAACTAAACTGCCAGCGGTTGGTTGTTTGAACTTGATAATTTTTCAAATCCGCTTGAATTTTAATGACTACCAATATAGGAGTGCAGTGCTGTAAATGACCTAAATTTAATTTCTGACAAGTTAACACTATATTTTTTAAGTATCAAGTAATTAATGGATTAGAGTAAAACGTCAGATGTCGGATTGATTAGATTCGAACGTGTTGAATGTTTCTGTTGTATTGAATGATATATATTTGTTTGTTCGAGCCTAACAATTTCAGCCAGAGAATCTACCACGTCCATCCTTAGTATTTAATTGACATCCATTTTGAATATGCTCTTTGGAAGTTAAATATAAACCAATCAAAATTTAAAAACTAACTAAATCCAGTGTCAGACAGACACTCGGATTATTGTTACCTCTTTTGATTCATTATATTCAGCAAAAAGGTGTACTTTTCAACACAATGACCTGCGTTGTTTTACAGTAGCTGCGTACTATCTTTGAAAATTATGGTCGACTTCTTGTTATTATAACCTTTAGTGTTGTATGTTTTATTTATTAATTTGTATTGTATATGCATAAGCATACAGAACTGAACTTGGTCTGTTGTCAATTTTTGCAACAATTTTGATGTTTTGCCTCAAAATGAACGCTATTCCATATATATATTAAACGCCATTGATGAGTCTTGAATAGACAAAACGCGCGTCTGGCGTAATGAGTTTGTCTCCTTGGTAATTTTGATAACATTTTGTTGGAATATTTGAGCAAAGCCAAATAACAGCTTGTCCGTGGGTGGCGGATGGTTGGGGCAATATATAGAAGTTTCAAGTTCAGTTGGAGTGAGAAAATTCAAGATAAATATTTTATGACTTCTTTACGTTATTTATTTATATTGACACTCAATGGCTAAGGCCATTCGTTGGTCAGTCTGTCTATAATTTTGAGAAAAAAACCGTCATTTGTATCGTTGAATAATCTTCTAGACTTGTATATTATTTTTTGTTTATGCTGTATCGTCTTATTTGTCTATCCGATACTAAATAAGTGTACAAGTTAGAAACTTTCTTTAGATCCTTTATATAACATTTTGAACTACCTCTATTGTGTATTTACACGATCCTGGTGGGCTTATATTATTCCATCTCCCAATGAAGAACATCTGAGCATTTAGAGTGAAAGCTCATTGATGAGTATTGAATAGACGAAACGCGCGTCTGGCGTAATGAGTTTGTCAACTTGGTCATTTTGATAACATTTTGTTGGAATATTTGAGCAAAGACAAGTAACAGCGGGTCCGCGGATGGCGTATGGTTGGGACAATATATAGAAGTTTCAAATTCAGTTGGAGTGAGAAAATTCAAGATCAATATTTTATGACTTGTTTACGTTTTTTTTTTACTGACACTCAATGACTAAGGCCATTCGTTGGTCAGTCTGTGTCTATAATTTTGACAAAAACACCGTCATTTGTATCGTTGCGTAATCTTTTAGACTTGAATATTATTTTTTGTTTATGCTGTAATCGTAATGTTTGTCGATCCGATAGTAAGTAAGTGTACTGGTTAGTAGCTTTTTTAGACCCTTTATATAATATTTTGAACTACCTGCATTGTGTATTTACAAGATCTTAGTGGACATATATTTTTTTCCATCTCCCAATGAAGAATATCTGAGCATTTAGAGTTAAAGGCCACTGATGAGTCTTGAATAGACGAAACGCGCGTCTGGCGTAATGAATTTGTCACCTGGTAAGTTTGATAACATTTCGTTGGAATATTTGAGCAAAGCCCAGTAACAGCGCGTCCGCGGTTGGCGGATGGTATCGTGTACCATTGTATAGTTTCTGTGATGAATGTCTCTTTTGGTAATTAGGATTCGTGCAAGACGATTCTGTTTGTTGTGACCTTAGGAAGTTTAACACATTGCTAAATTGTTTCGTTGCTGGTCGTTGCTGGTTAACAAATTGTTGTCTATAAAGTGAATTAGATCTCGAGTTTGCTGCTACTGCTTCCGCGTATGTTTTTTTTTCTTTTTCTTTAATGGGTTTTTAGCTTCATATGTTTTTTTTAAATCAGTTTCATAGTCCATGAACAAATTTTCATTTTTTTCAGCGCTGTAGTGAAGATATTTCTTCGTTTTGGCACTCATCGGTCCAATGTTTAAAGACTTTATCTAGTTGATTTTGTTCCGCTTTTAAAATTATTTCTTGTTTCATCTTTTCATCAATATCTTTGAATTTTAGTTCGTAACTCATTTTCATCAGTTCTCTTTTTATCGAGAGACGATCTTTCGCGTAAATTTCCTCTGTTGATCCGGTTCTTCTGCGATTCGGTTAATTTGATATTTCCTCGGAAGAATAATTGGTGTTGAGGTTAACAATCTCGTAAATATCTGCTTTATTTCGATTTTTAAGCATGTTCCAAAACAAATTTGCATTGGATCATATTTTTGTTCCATACATTTCCGATTTTATTGTTAATTAGAAGTGCACTTTTATCATTATTATCGGCTATTTTCGATTGTGAAATAATGTGAACTTCCCTTTGAATGTTTCCGAATTGTCTATAACATTCTTAAAACCTTGAAAACATTGACTGGCATGTTCATTTAACTGTGGTTGCCGATCTTCCGCCGTGTAGTTCCTGGCGAATCCATGAAATTCGTTCACGTTTTCGGTAAATATTGTTAATTTTTCATTAGTTAGTTTCGATTTCTGTAGTACGTCTTCGTTGAATGACGGTATATTTTGTTTTGGTGACATCTTCGTGAACTTGTGTGGTATAATATACGTAAAAAATAGATAAGTTCTTCACAAGTTGTAGTATATAATGAAAATAAAAAGAAGAAAATAAACCAAAATGTCACATCAATAAAGAAATTTAACAGAATAATAGATATTGAGAAGTGAATGACGAATATGTCATGGCGGACCATGTGAAATATGCAGAAAAAGAATTTTCCTTTCCTAGTTAAACAAACGGAATGCATTTACATGTACTTGTAATTGTCAGGCTGTCTTATATGCACGTTTTGTTCTACTGTAAAGAATTCTGTTTAGTATAGTAACCGAATATTCTACTCCTGATTTAGAGTAATATATAAGACGTATAATAATGCAACATAAAAAATCACGTTACTATATTCTACCCTTTCCCACAATGCAACGTTTGAAAAACAAACACTAATGCAATAGTTTTTTTGGTCCCATAAAGTTTATATCTGAAAAGATCTTGTTTAGTCTGAGTAAATAGGAGCAGTCTGTTTAAAGGCTGCTGTTAAATCCTTCAATATATAAAATGTTCAAATTGTTGTACATCATTATTCAGAGATAAGTAAAAGTGTCCTCATTATATTTGTATGCGCTTTATTAAAGATAACACTTCCTATATCAATAGATGGTGCAGAAGGTATTGATCTGCTGATCTGCTGAAAACTACAATCACTATCCAAATATTGAAAACACAGAGGGATTGCAATGGCCACAGAATTTAGCACAATACTCAAAAGCGAGTTTTGTGGAAAATATATGACTTAAACTGGCTTGAAGTATTGTGCAGTTCACTTCAGGTTTATCTTGACAAAGATCTAAAAAAACAACGTATTGTATATTACAAATCTACTTCAAAATTCTTCTTCGTCCGAAGTTTATATATATGGATTCTGTATTACACGTGTAATGTTGATTTCATACGGTGCGGATGCATGTTTCTAACAACTCAAGTAAAACAATATTTAACTAATCAGATATTGTGATACTCATGTTTCAGTAATGCTAATAACTGAATCAGATATTACGAAAAACTAAATTTAAGCACCCTTATTATATTAAATGTAAAGGTAAATAAGTCTGAGAAGCAACTGGTAAAATATTATAATCCTTCGCAAATGGCGAGCAAGATTTATTTATAATGTTATTGAAGGGACATAGTTTTGACATGTGCAATAAGAAATTACACCGACTGAAACCTTCCATAAAACTACTAATAACTAATGTTATTTTGGTTATAGTTTTTCTTTGGCTTATTTAGCGCTTTCGGTGAACGAGCCAAAATTAAACACGTCAAAATAAAGCATGCCTAAATAGTGGACCCTTAGACAGTATGGCTGAAAATACCGGTAATAAACAAGTGTGTGTAAATGAATATTACAGGTATACGTTTGCGTGGTTTTGTTTCGGGTGGGGAAAATTTCGCGTTTATGTGAGTGTGAGTTTATTTTGGCGTAATGAAATTTTCGCGCTTCGTAATCAGAATGAATGACTCTATAGTGTTTCCCAATGTTTCGCGCGTTTTTATTTTCGCGTTCCAAGTTTTACCGCGAATATAGCGAATATTAAATCACATTGAAAAAACCACTTATACGGTATGTATTTCTATTCTCTACTTAATTTTGTCCGGCTTTTCATTTACTACTTTGTAATTGATAATAAAAAATAACACCTTCATCGTCATTCAATTAATATATACCACTGTAATACAAACAGGTTTAAAATTTATATCAGTGATCGTTAATTACTTACATATGTACAATAATGAACATGAATACATGAATACAAATGGTAAATTCTATGTACGTATTGTTATTAGTAATGTTCTTGAAGGTTCCTGTAAGTCTAATTACGTACAAAAAATTCATTTGTATTCCGAGAAGGATCCTCTCAAAATATCATTGCTATTACATTGATGCTACTAGATGTGTACGTTTTAACTATAATGTAGGGTCAATGGTATCTCAAGTTTTTTGTTCGCTCATACCTTTATTAAGTAAAATAAGTTCACATAGAAATAATACATCCAATCCAATAGTAATTTGTTATGGATCTCTTTTGCATTGTATACCAATGTCTTTATTTCAAAAAACAGAATAATATTTTAATTATAGGTAGTTACAGATTATACTATTTAAAGATTCCTTCATTGTGAAAAGCTACCAATTACACCATTTTGTTGTTGTTGTGCTTTTAATCTGTTACATTTCTGATTATGTAATAGTCAAGCTTTAAATAGTCTCTTGCAATTCATTGGTTGCTTTTGTTTGAATTGCGTTTAACGCTATTTTCTACAATCTTTCAGCTTTATTACATTTTGTATGAAGCCAGATTGCCGACAAAATCCCCTTCCGTCAACAGGTTAACCGGCAATACTTGTAAATAAATGTTGACGTCAAACGCATTCTGCGCACTTATGCTTGACGGGCACTTGAATAGTAAAATATGTCTACCTTTACCACCGTAACCCCTTTTACTTTGCAGTACTAATTATTTGATAACTCGTAGTAATGGAAGCAGCTATAGTTGTTAGAGAAGTTGAAGCTGTTGTAGGCATTGTTGTTGTTGAGGGTCTCCGCGTTTCTGAGAATTTCATAGTTGCTTTTTTGTATATACATGCGTTGTTGTTATAAGTGCTAAATCATTAGTTTTTATTAAAATAAGCAAGCAAAAAATATAGATTAACTATCAAAGCATTAAAATATTAGGATGTATATTCATTAACAGCATCTTATCAAAACCAAAAGCAAAGATCAACAATTTTAATAGGACTCTGATGGTAACAAGCTGATGTCACAATGCATTACTGAGTTGCTTGTGTTAATATAATCTTCAGAAATGGCAATTATTGAAACCAAAAGAAATATCTTCGTCTGTTTCAGACTAACATCACTAATATGACACCAATGGTCATCTCAACACAAGAATATAAGACAATGGAGACGATTTTAATTTCAAAAGTAGAAATTTTCTTTACTTGGGCAGCACTATTCTTCTGCAGAAAGTGTCTATATTTCTCAATTGATCAGGTATGCAAGAGATTGCAGTACCTATACGGATTTTTAAAACGCCACTAGTTTCCTCGGGATAGACTTATAAACCGAGTGGTTAAGGTAGTTCGTCTACTATTGATCACGAGGTCTGTCAACACTGAGATTGCGGGTTCGATTCTCACTGCAGGCAGGGTGTACTCGACTCCAATCTTAATTGACAAGGTTTGCCAGTTTTCCCACCGATGGTCGGGGGTTTTATCCGGGTACTGCGGCTTCCTCCCCCAATAAAAACTGGACGCCATGATATAGCTGAAAAATTGCTGAAAGTGGCGTTAAACAATATTTAAATACAAACACACACGCAAACGCCACTAGTTTCCTCGGAGTTATAAACCGAGGTTACAAGAAAAAAAGGACTCCACCGCACCTTCAGCAATACATTCAAAAAACTGTTCTCAAATAATAGTTATACTATTGATATTGAGAGACGTACGTTACATCAGAAGTCAGGTAGATGTTATTGTTATGCAGCATAGCAATAGTATGATATAGTGAAATCCAAATTGGCTGAAATTGAAAAATGTTTTCATCTTTGCAGGAAACATTAAATACTAAAATAATCATACACATACCTTTTGTCATATATATTGGCATGTACTTGATATCAAAGGGGCCTCGGTGGCCGAGTGGTCAAGGTAGTTCGTCTACTATTGATCACGTGGTCTGTCAACACTGAGATTGTGGGTTCGATTCTCACTGCAGGCAGGGTGTACTCGACTCCAATCTTAATTGACAAGGATTGCCAGTTTTCCCACAGCAGGTCGGGGGTTTTCTCCGGGTACTCCGGCTTCCTCCCCCAATAAAAACTGGACGCCATGATATAGCTGAAAAATTGCTGAAAGTGGCGTTAAACACCATCAAACAAACAAACAAAAACTTGATATCAATGGTATCATTTTGGTTGCAACGCACCTGATGACAGTCAATCTGATGACAGCAGTCATAGCATGTAGTATTAATCGGTGGGTTTTGTAACCTGCAGAATGGATTGTTAATCGAACTATGATTTGCATTACTGATGCATTCAGTTTCATTTACTCCACCTTTTTCTATTTTGACTCCAATTGATGTATAAGTCTTCTTTATAAAACAATGAGTGTGATGAAATTCAGACCTGCCATCCGTAGTTACACATTGTGATACTATAAAATGAACGAATTAATATTTACGTCACATGGGATAAATGAAGTTTACATTTAGTGATTACATCTTCTATGGAAAGCAGTACTTATGTTGTATATTTTAACCTTTAAGTGTACTTGAACATAATATATACTATTTGTAGTAGAACTTCATTAATAAATTAATTAACTTTTTTTCTTTTATGGTAGGTAGTCTGGTTGTATATGTGGTGTTTACAAAGCGATGTGTGAGATATTTAATGATATTACCGTTAGGTAAACAGAAATATTAAATAATTTTGTTTTTTTGCATTTGTATACAAAATAACAGACGGCAAATAACATGTAAACTAAATATTATTATCACGGATTAAATTCAAAATTAATTTATGAGATTTGATGTCAAATTAGTATATAAGACTCAATAAACAACTTTAACTGGAATAAAATAACTTGCGTTTTGGAATCGGACATGTTTGGGCTTGTGTTCCTGAAAGTTGAAATATAAAGTTTACATAAAATGAAACACTGTCAGACAAATTACAACCCATATATTATCTATTCACTCTTATAACACTAAATACATTCTTAATAAATTGATTTTCGCCTTCATAGTATGCACTATTATTATATTATTGTTTAGATAAAAGCTTTTCAAAATATTTTGCCTTTCAACATTTTGTTTTAAGCTCCACTAATGAGTCTTAACAGTGGTCAGATTTGCACCGTACTTTTAGATTTTGGTCATAAAAGCTTTCTCTGTGTATAATTAGTGGCAGGTTCTGCTTACTTGTACTGCGTACCTGAGTGCAGCAATGGTTTTATATTATGTTTGTATTATACTTTATTTTTTGTATTTTTGTATTTTTTTTTCATGTTTTTTTATATGTTTGTCTGTATCCTGATTTGTAATTGTCCCTTGACTTTCAGTTCTTGTTGTTCGGTCGGTTTCCTTGCTATTTTGGGAAATCCTTAATAGTTGGCTTCCAATATTTTGTTTTGAGCGTCAATAATTAGTCTCTGTTTGATGATTTTTGACGAAGGTATGGTCGTTGTTATAACAGTTTTCCAGACTTTCAATCTACACGCTTAAAAATAATGAGCTGATATTTGTTGTGTGTTTCAACAATTTTAAATTACAGAGAAAGTATGAATGTCGTCTTAATAACATGATTTTTTGACAAAGTTAGAGAAAGTAGCAAAGAAAACCGACCGAACAACAAGAGCCAAAAACCAAGGGACAGTTACAAATCCGGATATAGACAAACACAACACAAAAATCAAAAACATAAAACACAGAAAGAGAGTAACCCGAACCCAATAAAAAACATGGGTGCACTCAGGTGCTCCGGACGAGTAAGCATTGCCTGCCTCTAATTAGACACCCGTCGAGTTACTCATTGTCTTGTCTAGGGAAAAGTCAAATCCAGGAATAGGAAACACTACCTATGACTCAGCGAAAATGTCAGATCGTATTTGAGACACTGATTTCCCGTAACGATCAATTAAGTCGTGGTGCCGACCATAGAACTTCTGGAGAGATAACATCAACCTAGGTACAACAAACCCTTGTTTGAGTAGTTTAGCAGTCAACAGCAGTGATTGGTCTAGAAAATCTGAATAACGATCGCAGGATCTAGAATAACGTTTAAGTTGTGAAATGTACACACCATACGCTGGAGCTGCTGGAATGTTGCTGTCGATGAACGGGAAGTTGACAATTGGGAAGTTGAAGTCATCACGCTTGTCGTAGAGCCTAGTTTGTAGTTTTCCTGAGTCTATTTCTAGAAGTAGAAGTATTTTTAGAGTTCTTGGACTTTCTTTAACACAGTGTTATTCAGCTATCTCGACTTAAAGAGCAAATTTGAATATCATTACGGTCTAATGATATTTTTTATGAACTTATGGCCATTTGACTTTCTTAAAAATAACAGTTTTCCAGACTTATTCACTTAACGAGTGTAGATATTCGGCTGATATTTGGATTGAGCGTCAACTATCATGTTTGAATATTGTTTCGGTTCGATGATGTTTGAAGAAAGTATTGCCGTAGAAAATTTCGTTAAAACAGTTTTCCAGACTTTTGAATCTCCTGAATTAACGATGTTATACATTCTGAATTGGAGCATTTTATTAATCTTCTACAGGCATCGCATTATGGGGCTCACTATTAGTCTTCCCTTCGTTGGTCATTTTGTCGAACAAATGTTTTCGTTTGTCATTTGCCGGTTGCTATAAGGGACTTATATTGCATATATAATACTAACGACAGTTGTTTAATGAGGTGTCTTGCAGTAAACAGATGTTCCAAAAACACGTAAGTATGAGACAGAATTCGGAACTAGTATCAGATGTGTTTCGTTACAATTGACTGATAGTAAAACAGGTAAACAAGTACATTTCTATTTTCTTCCAAAACAAAAACGTGTAAAAAGCTAATTAATATATTCTAATATGCTATTAAATTATAAGAATCAAACCTATAATGGACAGAATCAAATTATTCCTTGCCATAATTTCTGCCTTATCTTTCAAGTAAGACATTTTAAATAAAGATAAGATTGCAGTTTATTATTAGTTCTACAACAACGATTATCACGTGCTTTTTAAATACAATATACAACGACATTAAATAAATAAAATATTAAGATGGTAACAAAGTTTATTCATACTTGTTTATTTTATTCCAGAGTGAGTTTCGTAGAAAACCTTTAAATTTATATGGCTGCATTTTCGAGTGTATAGTATTGTACTGGATCATTTCATCTCAGGAAATATCTAAGTACGTAGATAACGGCTAGTGGATGATTTATATATAGTCGGTACAGATAAATTGTATGAGGTATTTCTATATATATTGTCTAAATTTTTGACAAGAAACACCGTCATTTGTATCGTTGCATAATCTTCTAGACTTGTATATTATTTTTTGTTTATGCTGTATCGTCAAGTTTGTCGATCCGATACTTAATAAGCTTGCAGGTTGGTAGACTCTTTAGACTTTTTTATTTAATATTTTGAACTACCTGTATTGTGTTTTTACACGATCCCAGTGGACTTGTATTATTCCATCACCAAATGAAAAAATACTTTAAGCATTTAGAGTTAAATGCCACTGATGAGTCTTAAGTAGACGAAACGCGCGTCTGGAGTAATGAATTTGTCACCTTGGTAATTTTGATTACATCTTGTTGGAATATTTGCCAAGTAACAGCACGGCACGTCCGCGGCTGGCGGACTGGGAAGCAACTATTTTGGGTTAAGTTGGAAATGAGAAAGTTTAAGATCAATATGTTATGACTTGTTTACGTCATTTATTTATATTGACATTCAATGACTAAGGCCATTCGTTGGTCAGTCTTTGTCTAAATTTTTGCATGCACTAATTAATATGTGTTACATGAATATATATTGTGGGTATTATTTAGAAACGGTCATATGTCTTCTTATTAGTGTTTTCAATGTAAACTTTGTTGCTGTGGTTTGCTCATGAGTCTTCACATCAAACAAACCATTTCAGGTTTCAACTTTTTCATAAAATAATAAGCGAGTATACCAATTTTATCTCACATTCTAAAACACTTATACAAAACGAAAGGACACATCACAACAAATTCAGATCAAACCAACACACAAATAAATGCCAGCGACACGCCATCTCAAATGAGTGCTGCGGAATAGTAAGCAGTCTATTGCAAGACACCTGTTGTGTCGTTGGCAGTCAATTCATGGAAAGTTGTCCGGTAAAGGAAAACCTCTACGACAAACCTACATCTATACTTATTTTAGAGACAGATATCCCGTATTTGTCTACAAATACACGATGTCTTCCATAAAATTTCTTCAATGAAGACAACAACCTTTAAGGACCAAACTCTCAGTTTCCGCGTTAATCGAATTGCTAGATCACAGAAATCATGGAGTAACCTATCAGCTGAGAAAGGTAAACTCCACACGCTAGAGCGGATGGAATGATGCTGTACAATCCCAAATTATATATACATGTATATACCTTTCCTATCATAACGTTATAAGCAAAAATCCCAAAAGTGTCCAATTGTTTCCCCCACAAATTTGTCTGATTTGGATTTCTAGCGTCGTAGGCTGTGTCCATCGTCCTATCTAACGATTTAGGCTGTGTAATATGTCGTAGACTATGTTATATACCCCGTCTGTGCCTGGTGTCTGTTTTAGACTTAAAATATGTTCAGGGTTAAGTTTCATTCTATATAGACTTTGTCAAACGTATTGTTTAACACTGTAGTCTGTGTTGATTGTCTAGTCTAACGCCGTAGGCCATCTAGCACCTTGGATTTAATCTTTTATCAATAACGGTAGGTTATGTTAAACATGATGTCTCAATACCGCTCTAGGCTGTATCAAGCATCCTATGTTATGCCGTTAGGTGAGTTATGCATCTTTCGGGCTGGGTTAAAACTCCTATATAGCTCTGTAGGCTGTGTTAAACCTCCTTGCAAGCGCCTTGTAAATAACGCTTAATCTACATTGATATACAGCAAATTTTAGACAATAACTTATGTCTGTGGTAAACCTTATAATGTATTTTGTCTATCTAGGTGAAATACGAACAACATTTTAGTCATTTGGAGTTTTGAGGGTTGAGCGCATTTAAAGTCTTTATTAGACGAAAACCGCGCATGGCATTTTAAATTCTGTAACCTTGATATCTTTGTTATATTTTACACAAAAATTAAATTACTTCAAAGAAATTTAGGCCAAATTCCTTTGCAGATCGACACATTCGTCCTTATATATATTTACAAACTGTAGTAAATAACAAATATTAATCAATGTTTTCAATTGCATCATTGCCTTGACTGTTTTAGAACAATACTAACTGGAGACTATACATGTACCTAGTAAAGTGAATTATACCAGATTTCCCTATAAAAGATACTATAAAAAAGGTTAAAATAGGTTATTAAATTCCCACACTTTTTAAAGATCTATTCGGCAAGAATTATCTGCATTTAATTGTCACAGGAGACATGATGGCCAGAAGTGGCAACAGGTTCGGAAATAACATTTACCATAGTTTCATTAAGATTCCTAATATGTTCCAGTTAATGTAACTTCAACATTGTGTTATGTACTAAAAATAATATAGACCTCAGGTAAAGTTTTCCAATAGTGTGACTGGACAGGTAAAGTGCACTGTACTCATCTGATTACACTATAGGAAAACAGTTTTCTCTTGAGAGGTACATAATAGATAAATAATCTGACTATCCCTACTTTTGACACTATAATAATATATAACTATAAATTATCCTGAATATCACTTATCCATTATTTTTTTACACATGAACTTATACAAGCTGCAATTGTTCGATTTGTTTCTATCACAACTGCAATTCGTTTAATGTCTATACAATCTAAGCAATAATAAACTTGTTTAAAATCATCGTTTTTACCCACAACAGGGAGATAAAACGTCCTTACTACATGATTTACAATTGAGGTACGTTTCAACACATTTTGCCTATACAATTATTGAGCAACATAGTTAATGTCTAAAAAGTCGTTGGGTCGGTGCGAAATTTTCTGCAACTTAATAATCCGAATAAACACACACAACCGTTGATAAGTAAGCGTCCTTTATTGCCTTTGTTAAATGACTGTAGGTATTTGCATAATCTACCGTCCTGCTATATACAACTTTGATCACCTTGTAACATGACAGGTGTTAAATAATATGCATATGTAGTTGTACAACAACACGATAGTACGACTGATTTGATAATTAAAAAAAATAATAATCCACATTTAACATGTGAAAATGTTACATACACTTTAGATAGAAATTCATATTGTTTTAGTTCAGTCCTAGTTTATAACAAGGAACGTGTAGCTTATCTCTAGTTTTCTTTTTTGTTGTTGCTGATGATAGATAGCTGTTTCTTGGTTTGTTTAGAGAGGGATGTTCCATAAATGAGTTACTAAGTTTTAGCAAGTCATTATTTATCGATTTCTCATGATAAATTGATTTGGTTTTAAAATTCATCAAATGTTATAGAAATTTAAAACATTTAATAGATATTGAGTGAAAGTGAATGGTGAATATGTCATTTCGGACCATATTAAATATTCAGAAAAAGAACTTTTCCTTTCCCAGTTAAACAGATTTTTATCGGGTAATGGAATGTATTTACAGGTTCTTTTAATTTACAGGCTGTCTTATATGGTTTTTATGTCCTGTAAAGAATTCTGTTTAGTATAGTAACCGATCTACTCCTGATTAAGAGTAATACACAACGCGGATAATAAAGAAATTAAAAAAAATAAATAATTGTATTCTTGCATTTGTCACAATGCAGCTTTTATAACACAAACACCAATGGCATATTTTTGTGTTCAATAACGTTTATATCGGAAAAGTTCTTGTTTAGTCTGAGTAAATCGGAGAGTCCGTTTAAAGGCTGTTGTTGCTTTCTTCGATATTTAAGGTATCCGACCCATAATTGAAGTCACCGTTTAATTTTATTTTTAGACCAAGAAATGCAAATTTATTTACTCAATATATTACTAATTAATGATACAAAGTAAATATGTTGTTTTACTTTGAGTCAATGTTAACAGTTTTGAGAAAAAAATTTAGTTGCTAAAATAGTAGTTCCGATGTTTGCCGAACATTACCGAGGTCTGCTCCATTGACAAACCAAAGTATCATCGGTGGTTCTATATATATCATATAAAAACAATATGGAACAATCCAACTCTACCTCTAGTTTTTGTTGCCATTTCTCAATACCTTTGACATTGACATTATTTGGAAAATTCTTATTTATAAAATATGAGTAGATAAATTTTGAAATATTTTGTCTACCTTTTAGATTTGATATCAGAGTGGTTTAGGTACAATATCTTCTTTGATCAAAGCCTTATTAATAACAAGTATGTCCTGCAAGAATTTTGATTTGATATTAGGTCTGTGAGAATCATGTTCACTTAAATTGCTCTCCAATGAAATGTTGTCTTGAAAATACTTAATTCTAGCATATATCTTGTTTCCAAAGTGAATCATAATTCTTATCATATAGTTTGAATAACCAATAGTTGGAGTATGTACTTGTGGTGTCGGGGTTTTGGGCGTTTTTGTTATAACTGCTGAATCGTTAGCTTGTATAATAAAAAGCAAGCAAAACAATATATTACATATCAGAGCATTAAACTATTTAGATGTATAGTTATTAACAGTAAAGCATCGCATCAAAGCCAAAAGTAAAGAGCAACGACCTCTGATGATGTATATGAACTTGAAAACGTAATAAGTTCATATGCAAAGGTCATTTTCTTTTCTTTTTTAAATTATGTTGTGTACAGATCTCCTCCTTAGCCATAGGATTATACAGGGGTAAAAGCAGCACCAAAATGCATATTCCGTAAAGGTTTTCAATTGTCATATATATTCAATAACCCTTGTGAAGAGTTGTCACTTGTGGATCGACGATATTTATTATAAGTAGCCCTATCTCAATAACCACATGCGTAACAAATAAAAAAAATCTTCATTGTTGATAAATGTTAATTGTGTATGGGCATGGTAACAATGAAGAAGGTAAATGTACAATATTTTTTATTTTCATTTATTATTTATATTAAGTGGTTTATTCTAATAAATGCTTAGTTTTTAGTGCATAATATATAAAAATATCAAAATGTCAGTGGTCGAGGTCATTAGTCTCGTGCTTTTTTGTATGACCTTTCTATAAAAACACTTCAATATTTTTTTATTCCTTTAACTTGTGAACTATTAATTTAAATACAAAGAAGGTCAATGTCAAGGTGTTATTGTTCTACAATTTGACATTTCTTATTTTATCTTTTATCGACAAAGTGTTTCTTTCAATTGTGTTTACTTCTGAAATTCTACATGCTAACCGCTATCATATGACGGAATTAATGTTAAAAGTAGTATATGATTTAATTTAACATAGATTATTCTAAATACTAACCGCTGCTGTTCCTTCACAGTTATGAAAGTTGCATAAAGTTGCCATAGGGCCTGAAATAAAAAGTGGTATGTGTGATTGAAAGTCAATGTAAAAATGTTCATACGGTCATGATTAAACATAATGGAGCAAGTGTTGTCATAAAAGTATTACTTACATCTGCATATTACAGCTTTTATAGAGAAAAGATAGTAATAACTAAGTGGACAATTTACTTGATTTGAGTATCAACTGTAAAATAAAAGAAGTTAAAATAAAGCTTAATATATAAGCTTAAGGTAATGACATAGTGTCTTAATGCAGAAAAATGTAACAAAAAACATATTGTGGAAAAAGCATACACAAAGTAAGGGAACTGTGAAAGATGATACGTATTAAACTTTCGTTATTTGATATATTAAATTGACTGATTAGTGAATAAACAAACAAGTTTTTACATTACGTCGTAACTGAGATGAACCAAAGTATGAATTTACATCACCATTACTTAGTGAGCTAATTGGCTATATTGAACAAGTCCCTCTTGTTGTTATTTGTGCTGTCGAAAGAATACTTGCGTATGCTGCAATTAAACAACACATGGTTGATAAATAATAATTAGCTGCATTTATAGATATCCAGTATGTAGATGCTACATTGTTTGTTTAAAATGCATTCTCTTTACAAATTTTAACAGTTGATCATAATTGTAACATTACTTTATTTTTGTATATAGCCAATTTGTTGTCCTGAAACCGCACTTTTCTTTCAGTTAACAGTACAATTATTTGTTCTTTCTATATGACCGTGTAATATTCTGGACAAACCACCTTTTTATGACATATTGTCATTGCAATATTATTTAATACAAGATTATGAAGAATACAAATTGATAAACACACCTCTGTAAGTATTTAAGAGTTTTATTGAGTTTATTGAGAATTTATGTCATTCATTTTATTCATACTTGTGAATATACTAGTATGTTGGTCTACTAAAAGATTGAAAATTATATGAGATGTTCTTTTTGACTTTTGTCAAAAGATTTAACTTTTAAAAAACAAATTTCAACTAAAATTTAAACTTGCCTACTTTACTTACCATACAAAAATGCTTGATATTCCACTTTTTTAATTGCATTGAGTAAAAAAAACCAAAAAAGCTTTCAGCAATTTCTTTAATTGTCAATTGGTAAAACAATATTATAGGTACGTAGGGAAAATGCACAGTTAATGTATTTCATTTGCCTTCAGGACTGGACAAAGATTAATTTTGTGTTTTTCTGAAATGTTTCCTTCAACCGGAAATTGTCTTTTTGCATACATTTTAACATGTATATATATATATATATATATATATATATATATATATATATATATATATATATATATATGACATCCAATCCCCAATATGAAATGAAAGGACAATTTTTCATCTTTTTTTGAAAAAATTAAAAAATGTGGGCAACGAAAAAAAGTATAACATTATAATGTTATTCCGGTCTTAGACAAGGTATATAATGTCACATTTACGACTTAAGATTTATATTCCACGAGCTGTGAATGTGACATTATATACACTGTCTAAAACCGGAATAACTATTATATTATAGCTCACATCTTAAATTAGGTATATTTGACGGGAAAAACAATTATTTAAGAATAACCTTATTGTAATATAGCGTTATTTTGTTAAGAAACGTGTTAAATGTATGCGTATTTCTTAGAAAATATACATTTTAAGTGAAAGCATAGTATTTATAAAAATTCATGTTTAATAAATAGTTTTTATTTAAAAAATTACAATCGGTGAATTTTCAAATAACGTTACTTATTATTGATGAAATCAAAATATATTCAACAATTATTTTCCTTTCTGGCATCCCATCATACTTTCATGACGCTTCGACAATCGAGGCTCAGTCGGGATTTATAACCAAAGCAAGTTTTTATATATAACACACAAACAATATTTTTGTTAAAAATCAAATTAATAGAAATAAGAGACATCTTTATACATTAATAACAGCGAAAAATGATCTCCTCTTAATGTAAATAGTCTACTGTTCAATAAATAGCCCAATTGTTTCCTTAAACTAGGAAGTGTCATGGTAAAAGAGTTTGCAAAACACCAAATGCAATTTCTGTTGATAGTGATCGGTGGAAAATATGGAGCTTGTTGTCTTGGTGTGTGAAGGTGACTGTGGATGTGATGCAGTTTGTTCAGGTACATGTTTATTAACTTTTATTGCGCTTGAGATCACGTTTATTGGTTTTGCGGGTTGACACATGTTCCTAGAGGGGATAACAAAGTCTTATAGAGTTTGTGACCTGTGACTGACATTGTGCTTTTTTGAGCCACCCCCCACCCCCCCCCCCCCAAAAAAGCCCGGTCCCTTCTATCGCTGATATTGGACATTAAAAAATATATTACATTCTTTTTTACGTCGTTTAAAACATGTTCGTGTTTGACATTTTTGCAATTGCTTAGCGTAAATTTTGCAATCAATGCTGAACGATGGCGGCCATAATAAGTTTTCCTAGGCGTCCCATACTGGATAAAAGTATGCTTTATGTATACGGCTTGTTAGCCAATCAGAATGCCAGATTTGATGTGAGCTATAATATATTATAATACTCACGAGGTTAGCATATTCTCAAAATACAACACATGTGCTATTAGTAACAATGTTTTCAGCTAAAAATGGCAAGAGCATAATATAAGTGATTTTTTTAATATTTGCTCATCATATATTTAAGAAATAGATATTGCGAGCGGGCTCTTAGAACAGCGTCAGACCTTATATTTGTCAATATTTTATACCGAGCGATAGCGAGGTATAAAATAAAGACAAATATAAGGTCTGACCATGTTTAAATTCGCATAGAGCTCAATTGCAATAATCTATTTCGATTCTAATATGTTTAAAATTGTTTTAAAATTTCAAAGCGGCTCTAAGAGGACGCTTTCAATGGTAATACTGTTTTTTTAAACTAATCAGATATATTATTAAACAGCAAATAAAATTGATATAAACATATATACTCATCATTTTATTGAATATACGTACCTTTTAAACAAAACCTTTGAGAAACCATAACGAAATTGCATTGTTCCTTTTGAAATTTTCAGTTGAGCGTAATATGACGTCGGAATTCTTATTGTGACGTCATATTAATTCGAATGTAGAATAGTTTTTAAAAAAATAATGTATCGGGAGTATGTTAAATCATACAAATCTCAGAATTCAGACTGAAAATAACTTCATTTTTAACAATAACGATAATTATGGATAACACATAACAAACTGGATTTTTTAAAATCATTTTTTCATTTAAACAAAATACTTAGCTCACGCATGTGCAAACTAAACTTATTGGAATTTTGACATGGCTTTGTTTACTTAGCTTCAGCAGGACGTCATATTAGAATACGGTGTTAAGTGGGATGAATTTATTGTATCGATAAATTCATAAATAGTGTTAAACCGGTAATAGGACGGAACCAGATTCTTCCTGGTTTTAAATGTTGTGGTTTGGAGTTTCTTATTCTTATTTCCTATTCCTGAAGTATGCAGAAGAATATGTGTTGATTTCAGCTACGTTTTAAAAATACAAATTGTTCCGAACAGTGCTGTAAGATCAATGAGTTAGAGAATTACCTACTCGATACTGCAATATCAGAGACTTTTACCATATGATCTTGTCATATAAAGAGCGTTTTTATCAGAAATACAACAGGCCAAAACTTGTCATATTCCTGCTATATGCCGGTAAAGTGGGGAAGGCAGACAGACACCTCTTTATATTGGCGACTGTAACCACTCACAGTAGAAGTGGAGTAGTTTTACGCGTAATCCTTACTCATAAAATAAGGCACTGGTAAGGTTTTAAAATTTTGCTACTGCCAACCACTGAAGTTAAATCAACCACATGAGGAGATACTATTTGTGATATTTCTAACTCTCTTTTGTGATAATTTGTTCACCTTGTTATAAAAGCCATCTTTATGCAAAATATTTCCACCTTGATAATTTTTCAACTCCCTGTTGTGATATTTATACCCCTCCTTTTCTGACAATTTTATATTCTTGAAGATATTTCTATACCCTGATGCCAAAAGAAAAAAAAATGTTACTATGGAAAATGAATGTTGTCTGCTATTTCCTTTTAATACTTTAAAAATTTATCACGAATCTTGTTGAACTCTAATACTGGCGAGAGCGTAAAGCACATTTGTAAAATAAACTCTCGCCTGGTTTACACTGTCAAACAACCTTCTTTGAAAATCTGCAATTCTTTGTGTAAATTATGATTTTTTGTCGAAACTTGTTAAAATTTATTAAAGTTAAAAATATGAACTTTTTCATTTGATTATCAAAGTATTAGTTATATTTTTAACTGTAGTTTCCTTAATGTTTGAAATTTTGCATTTACAAAACGTAATTATCAAAGTCTGCATTTATGTGTTGAAAATGATTTTCTTCAATATTATACTTGATATGATTGTTAAAATGCGTGCAAATTGAAGAATCCTTTCTTGTACGGCTTTTGCGATATTGCGCTCACAACTCCAGTTGGTTCACAGACAAAGAGACAAAGTGAAATCTATACGGTGCTACATTATGTTTATGGGGTTTAAGAAATGAACATATTGTTCCTCCTACTATAACTGTATTGGGTTATTAGTTTATTTCAGTGTTGTTTTAAGTGCATCTATTTCTGATATTCGAATATGCTCAATAACTTAAAATGAGTTTAAAGGGATGCATTTGTGTATTTAAAAGTTTAGAAGATAACTGTTAAAGACATAAATTTATTGCCTCTCAAAATATTTCCATAAATGATGTGTTTTTAATAGTTTTTTTTTATTTCAACCGTCCATATTTATTCTTCTAATGAAAGTTACAAAACCAAAGCATACCTTTTCAATAAATTGCATCTAAGTCCTGCATTAGGAAATTTGACACCATTATAGGTGACTCTGCTACCTGTTTGCTCAACGATTTTTGCTGCAAATTCAAAGTTCGGTTGTACACGTTCTCTAACAATTTTCTTCAGGTTTGTTATGCAAGAGTCTTTTCTGAGTAAATCCAAATGTATGGTACATGTTAACAATACATGTTACTTTGATGTTTACCTTGTTTGTTAATGCTACATGAGCACATTTTTGAACAACAAATACAAATAAAGCTATTCCAAGTAATTCTCCAACATCACCGCACTTACTTACTCAGATATCTTTGTTTACGAGCTTTTTATTAATTTTTACAAAAAATGAATTATTGATTGACCTCCAGCTTGCAACATTGCAGCTATATGTTTGACCGTAACACATGTAACCAAGAAAATAATACAACCGACAAAACTGGAAAATACCACTTAGCAGTACGTGTTAACTGACACAAACATGGATTGATTAAAGAATGGATAATTTTGCCTTTCCTGTCTCTTAACTTTAAAAGAGGACATTATCCTTGATTGTTTGTTTGTTTGGATGTTGCTTAACGCTACTTTCTGCATTTTGTCAGCTATATCATGGCATCCTGGAGGAAGCCGAAGTACCCGGAGAAAAACCCCGATCTGCGGTAGGAAAACTGAATATCCTTTTAATTAAGATTGGAGTCGAGCGCACCCTGGCCGAAGTAAGACCCGAACACGCAATCTTTGAACAGACATGTTACATAATATTGTGCGCGGTCAGGCATTTAGTATTAAAATCAAACGAGAATGTTACTATCTTATGGGCGACTCTGTGGAAACCGTATGACCTTCAATAAGAAATCGCAAACGTCTTTGAACAAAGAAGTAAATTTAAATAGAAAGAAGAGTTCAAGAAAACTTAGCATGACATGATGAAACGGTAATATCATCATGATAGTTATGAGGTTACTAACGAGATAAAAAATTAATAAATATTCCATCCGTATCTGTAAATACATAGTTTAACCAAGTAACCAAAAATCAATCAACTGATTATTTCGATCCAACAGTTTTTGTATGAAGAATTTTAAAGTGTCCTAAACAGTTGATTTAGAAGCATGTTAGTGTCAATAAAGTAAGTGTTGCATATCTCATTATATATGGTTATATTTTAACATCGGTTCTACGTGAACATCAAATAACCGCTGGCTAAGTCAACATTTAGGAAATATTTCACATGGTGTAAGGGTATGACCTCTAGATATCAGCCATAGTAAACACCATGAAACTCTATTTGTTGTGTATCTATAATGACGTTAGAGGCCCTTATTTTCTTTAGCAACTATTCCTTTTTTGCAACTGAATAACTTACAAATTCGCAATTTTTGATTGCCATTTATGAACTTAATCAGTGAGCTAAAAGGAATTTTACGGCAATGTAAAATTTATCATTTTTACATGTTTGACAACTGACATTTTAAATATTTTTCAGCAATTATAGCGTCACTTAAAATAGCCTTATTTTCAAATTTAAGAAAACACCAAATATAGCCAAAAATGTAAACCTTATTCCAACGACATCCTATTTGGAAATGTATTGATATCAATCTGTAAACTTTAGAATGAATGTTAGAATCGAGTTCAATTTGTTTGTTGGCAGACGGTATTATTATGTTAGTATGTATTACAAGTACTTACAATAAATTAGAAGACGAAGATACACCGCCATTATCTAATATTCAACCTATTTCAATAGATCTTTGACTTACCAAAGGACACTACGATAAGTCAGCACTAACTGTCAGTGATACACTATTTATAGACTCTCATTTACTATTCTTATCTGTATATGCGTAATATATATTGCAAATGTAAAAAACAGAAAATCTACTTCAATTTTGCGACATAGAACATTCACTAATAAAAAGTATTAAATTAATACTTAAAGAAATACTAGTTTAAGCTCAGTTGACATCACAGATCAATTTTAGCAATTTGCTTACAACTAACAATTTTTAAAGTGGTTTACTCCCAATCATCTCAAATTATCGACCTGTGCTGATTTTGGAATGATATTAATATTTGAGTTAAATCTTAATAGAATTAAACAAGAAATGAACGAAAATAAAGAGTTCATTACATGACCATATAAATTGCATTTTCTATAGTCATAACTGTCATAAAAATTATCTATTCCGGTTATCCACCAAAAATGGACGCCATGATTTGGTTACAAATATATGTATTGCTGGCTGAATGTTGCGTTATATGCTTATTCGCTAAGCTCAAACGAATATAAATTATTAAAACTCAACACATGTATAGGTTCAAGTTGCTTATAGGTTAGCAGCTTTATGTCGAACATTTTCAAATCGACTTAAATATCTTAGGTTTTTTTATGAAAGCTCATCTTCCCAAGTCAAAGGTTCTGAGTCCGCATTCGCTCCATTCTCTAAAATAGTATCTTTCTCTCGCAGGTATTTTCAAACATTCATAATTGAAAGCAGTAAGCATACAATAAAAACAGTTAACAATTAAATTAACAAATCATTTTATTATTTTAAATCTTTTTTCCACTTTACTTGCAATTACTTTTGTACCTATTTCTTTAACGTTTAATTCACTATCGTTCATGTTGTTAATGACGTAAAAAACCATTGATCATTTGCTTCATGCAATTAATTTAAGATTACATTGATCACTAAAACTTCGCAAATTAATCAGTTTTTCATTTTTTTAAGTTTATACTTTTTTTATAAAAAAAATGAACGTTTTGTTGACGTCTTGGTACAGAAAGACAACTCCTTATCGTATACAGATTAAGAATTCGTACTGAGGTCAGTAAGTACTCTATTATAATTATTCTAAAGTTACAATATATTTGTAGAAAACATAGTGTACAGCAATTAAGGTAAAAACACTTACACAATACGCCGAGTAACAATAGAAAAGTGCTCAAGGTAAAATCAAATAATAATGAATTTAAGTGGGATTTTTATATGCTTTATCTTTGGTTTTATAACTTAAATTTTCTAATTTTTTTTCGAAATATCAAGTCCCCATGGATGTAATACTAAGTAATATCTTTATTGCGACAATAATATTTTTTTGTTTTTAAATGATAAATTTCCGCAATATCGGCCTATTACACATATGTACGTAAGCACATACTGACAATTTGATATAGCTTATAATTTCCAGATATTGATATTGAACTAGATCAAAAAGCTTTTTTAAGTGTTTAATTTATCATATGAAAAGCACATAACTCAGATAACCCATATGTCCAGGAGGGACCAAAAATATAAATTATCACATTATTTTAATGTGAGTTACCTTATAATTTTACAAATATCGCCAAATGCATTTAGTTTATTTCGTGATAAATGAAGGTCTACACCCCAAGAAAATAAAATATAAGCCATGAGCATTAACGATAGCGTTGCATAATAAGGTTAGTGTGAAACAATACCTGCATTAATTTTAATTTAGATCTTTAAAACTTTATCAATAAGAGTTCTGTTCCTTAGCAGAAGGGATATTTAAATATAACATTATTTACTTTTACTTGTTTTTAACTATTGTACTGAATAGCAAGCTAGCCACATATAAATATGGTATGTGGATGTCTAGAGTATTGAGAACAAAATAATAAATCTCCAAGAACTAAAACGTTGTTGTAAATTTAGGTATAACGTATTTATAGACTGGTTAAAATTCGAAATGAGTAAAACATTAAATTGATTCTTCCGAAATATGGTTGAAAATATGCATGTGAAGACTCATCCGAGGCGCTTTACCCAAACGAGTGAAAATGCCAAACATATAAAATACGAAGAGCATGGAACAATAAAACCAAAATATGCCGAACCGGAAGCCAAATTATGACTAATATCAACCTACACCTGGGATAGGAAGAATCTTAGAGTTTTGACAATTTTGAAATTTACACGGACAATTTCACAGGTTTGACGTGTTCTTGAACACAAAAGTGTTGATGCCGAAGCGGGCTAACCTCGTGGAATTACAACTCCACCAGCAGCGCTAACCATCACGGATGTTAAAAATAAAAAATACAACAAAGTTCCAGGCAATAAATTTTGCTACAGCTGACGCGTGTTTTGTCTATTTAAGACTTATCAGAGGCGCTCTACCCAAACGATTGAAAATACCAAACACTTTATGAATATGAAGAGCATAGAACAATAAAACAAAAATATGCCGAACCGGAAACCAAATTATGACTGCGATCAACCTATACCTGGGGTAGGAAGAACCTTAATCATAGTTGTAATATTATTATCATTACGTTTGAAAAAATACTATATAAAATAATTTACGAAATTCTTAGCAATTGACACCTACAGCAAATATTCATAAAAATCGGAACCTTGTGTCGTCTAAACATAGTTTAATTCATTGTCCTGTATTTACAAAAAACAGACTATGTGGAATAAACCGTACACAAATGATCACAGCTAATTCTCGAGTAAGTAGCCCGTGCCTAAATTTCGATCAGAGCATTTAACACGAGTATTCAGTTCCCAACGTCCCGAAAATCTTAGTAGAACATGATGCAGTTGATTGAGAAAATAAAATACAAAGATCAATTGTATTCATCTCTTTTTTAAAACATACCCTAAGAATAACCATGGCACAATTTTATGTAACACAAATTATCTATAAAACAAATCCGCTGACCAGTGGTAGTGCTCAATAATGGACATTAAAGATTTATATTTGTGTTATTTAAGGATTGTTTTCTGGTTAAACATTGTTTGGTTTACGCCAATAAAAATCATGTTTAATGTACAGCGTAAACCCACCGAAAGTCGTCTATATCCAATCATTTAACCAACAAACAAAAACAATATTTAACAAGTAGTCAAATAATATGTGCAATTCACAATTTTTAGTCTCATCGCTTGTTGTTTGCAGATGCATGTATAGCCAACATCATCAATAATATAATTTTGATATCAACAGTAGGTCACATGCTGAAATACCAAGTTAGGTTTTACCAAATGGACAATGTTGCTCAGCTTTTGAGTACTAGTATTTAAAAGAAATTAAAATATATTTTGAAATAAAAAAGCTTTCTTGGCACTACCCGGAGTTTTTTTTAAATACACAGCCACAGTCTGGATCATCAGTACTTGGCGATCGCAAAACTAGTATACCAGTATTGTGTACAATACTGGCAATAAATTTTAAATGTGTTCCAGTATTGTAAAAAATTCTATACAATACTGGTATACCATTATTATACGTAATTAGCAATAACACAACAATCAAGCTTGATTAAATTAAAATAGCAAACCATTTTTTCAAGTTCTTGACATTTCCAAATTGTGGAAAATTTGCTTGATTGATAAGCTGTTTGTTCTATGTCCAGCAAATAGTATTTCAGCAAGTTCAGTTCAGAACAAGTTTAACAATCAACGGGAAAAAGGGGGTGTGACATAGGGAACACAATTTTGACTGCCACTGGAAAAGTACACAAATTATATAAGCTTTTCTTTCACTCATTCTGCATGTCTGTTAAATTAAATATCTGTATAGAATTTCATAAATTTGCCTTCTTGGTTGTCAGAAATATGTTAATCAGACTTTTGTGCCAATTTTAATTAATGTTTTTTTCATCTCTCATTAAAAAAATAATTAAAATTACCCAAAATGTGAAAATTCCCACAGGCCCCCACAATCACATATCGTTCTCGGGTAAATTTGTAAATAATGATAATAGTGAGACCATCCTATATGAATATGATATGAAAATTATATTTCAATATAGGCATAAAAAGCTTGCATTTAGATAAGTAAGAGAAGGTGTTTTCCTAAAGAACAGAGGATATATATTCCTGCACTAGTTAGTACTCCACAGTACCATCCTATAGAACCACAGACTTTGAAAGATGGTAGCCTGATATACATGTATTTTGATGTTGAAACAACAGGACTTGGTAAGGTATATTATTTAAGTTCTGAAGACTGTAGGCTGTAAAAGAGATATGGCATAAAAATTCTTGTTTGACATTTGTGAAAGTTTCACATTTGTAAAATGAAATTTTATCTGCAGAAGCTTTATCACATTTTTGCACTTGAAGTCATGATTTTCATCGAAAACTCTCAACCTATTTAATTTTGACATATTAAATAGATTACTTGGAACAAAGATGGAGGATGTGTTCAAACATAAGAATATGCAACTGTTTGCCAATGCAAATCATAGGAAAAAAATAGGGCATCTAATGGGACATTTAATGATACCCCACCACGATATTCATCAATAGTTGAATATATTTGTTCATACTAGTATACTATACTGTATATACTATACATCCACTATATACTAGTATATAGAGACAGAAAGAAATGAGTTATCTTTCTTAGACCAGAAAATTCCATTATTGTAAAATTTGAAAATTTATAAAGTGGCAAAACTCCAATAATATTTTTCGGATCATCCTGAAAATTGAACTTTATTTTATTGTACTAAACAGCTGTGCAAAATATCATTCAAATCCCTTGAGGCGTTTTCAAGTTATCATCTGGAAACCTTCGGGGGACGGAGGGACGGATACCGAACGAAACTGGGGGTATAACATAATACATCGCCACTTCGTGTGGTGGGGTATAAAAAGGAATAGAATTTCAATAACCGTTTTGACAACAATACTCAAATGTGGGGAAAATGCACAAATATTGTCTCAATATCAGATCTATGAGTAAGATATATGCAGTAGACATAATTTAAGTTTTTGTAAAACAATGAATAAAAAAATATGTAACATAATGAAAAATGAATTGAAGAACCATGAACTAAAAAAGTATGAAACTGAAAGCATCGTCTCTATGATAAAAACATGAGTAAAGGTCATCAGTACAGAAAATAAAATGGAATTTCTCTACATTCTACATGCAGTGAAAGCAAAAGAGCCTCATGATTTTGCCTTTTTGTAATATGGTATTTAGTGCCTTCATATATATTAATTTTCTTTCAGGCAGAGACTCGCACATCATACAGTTGCCAATAGCAATAACACGACTTTCAATATTCGATACATCAAACCAAAAAGAAAAAAAAAACATCACCAAAGTCACCAGCTTGAAGTTTAGAACTGTAAATGTACCAAAATGACAAGGAAGTTGAAAATGTTGGAATTTCTGATGCCCTAAAATGTGTTGTTGGCTTTAGAGAAAAAGTATCCGATTGATACCTTCATGTCATCTGTGACTGAATTTATTGATACACTTCCACAATGTATTTCTAATAATCAGCCTTCATATTCACAGCCAAAAATTTACATGATTTACAACTCATTATTTGAAGAAACAGTACAGTGCTCATGATTCAATGAAATATGTTTTGGTCTAATTACCATTATTTTTAAAATTATCACTCAGTTCGGCATTGAAATCTCAATTGTCAGGAACAACTGAATCAGTAAAGCAGAAAGTTAACAAAACCACTGCTTACAGTGCTGACACCTCTTACTGACAGCAGAGATATTACTAACTGTATGGCAACTAAAATTGCACACAATGGATTAGGTCTTTGTCACCATAAACTTCCCATAAGAGAGACAGGCAACAAGGAATAGAGAATCTTTCTACAGAGATATGTGTACAAACATCAAAAGCCAGTGTCACAAAGTAAACAAACATAATTCAGGCTGCAGTAGCCTATCTGAATGACTTGGAAGAATGAACTTCATAATTGTAGATTTAGTTTTATAAGCTTGTTTTTTGACTGGTGTTTAATGCCACTTTGAGCAAGTTTTCAGCTATATCGTTGCATCCAGTTTTTATTGGGGGAGAAAGTACTAGTGAAAACCCCCACCTTGGGTATAGGAAAACTGACAATCCTTGTCAATTAAAACCTGCAACCTCAGTGTTGACAGGCATTTGATAAATGTTATATGACTAACTACCATAACCACTTGGCACCAAAGCAGTTTTATTAGTTAACTTGACCTGAAACCCAAAGGCAAAAGGTCCATTTCAAAGATACTAGACATGACTTGTTTTGAATAGATATTACAGTGAAAAGTACGGGAAAAATTTCCCGCCAAATTTTCCTTTATATAACCAATCCCAATTTTTTTTAAAAACCTTGGACTTGATTTGAGATTAAGCAAATGTAGGATTTGGATATAGAGCAAATTAAATACATCTAAACAGTTTGTGGTCAATTTAAGCTTTCCTGATACATGTACATGTATATATTGTATATTTAGGTGGAAAAGTACACCATTTTTTAAAATGATTGGTTCAGCATTCACTTGCTATAACTTTTTTTCTAAATCATGTACATATATACTTTTTTCTGTTATAAAGTAGCTTATTACAAATGCTTTAATATTATAATAATAAAAAAGAAAGTTAATTATTACAAATAATAATATTTTGATATTCTTTTAGCTAAAGTGCCTGAAAAATCTTTGAAAATGAAAGGCAGAATATTGAATCCTGGGGATTTTTTTTACATAGGTTTATATAGTATCTTTAATTTTTTTGGACTTACTAAATGTTTATCCCTTGCACATGTTTATGGTACAAATAGATCAAATTCCAACAATTGCTTCAATTAATTTTTTTATGCATCTTTACCTGATATCGGTGTCTTAGAATATACCAAAGTATGCTATATTTGGAAGCCGTTGCCATGTAAACGAAGTCATGTACATACCAATTTAATTTTATTTTTCTTATAAGGAATATTGTCCCTATGATTAGATACCATTTTTATATTACTTTAATTATTTTTTGTCAGGTGCGTATCACCTTAACTATAACACGTAGTGCCGAACAATTATACAGCGAAATTTCAGTTTAAATGATGAAAATATAAATAATAACAAACTACCGAACCCCGTGGAAACTGTCCAACAAAATCCACAAATTAAGAAATAGATTATTGCGAGCGGGCTTTATGGGAATTAGAACATGGTCAGACCTTATATTTGTCAATATTTTATACCGAGCGATAGCGAGGTATAAAATGAAGACAAATATAAGGTCTGACCATGTTCTAATTCCCATAAAGCCCGCTCGCAATAATCTATTTCGATTCTAATATGTCTAACAAATGTTTTAAAATTTCGAAGCGGTTCTAAGAGGACGCATTCAGTTATAATATTGTTTTTTTGAAACTAATACGATATATCCCAAAACAGTATGTTAAAGCAAATAAAATTGACATGAACATATTTTCTCGTCATTTTATTGAATGTACGTACCTTTTAAACAAAAATATTGAGAAATCTTAACGAAATTGCATCGTTCCAGTTTGAAATTTTCAGTTCAGCGTAATATGACGTCGGAATTCTAATTGTGACGTCATATTAATTCGAATGTAGAATTGTTAAAAAACACTGTATCGCGAGTAGTTTAAATCATATAAATCTCAGAATTCAGACTAAAAGTAACTAAATTATTAACAATAACGATAATTATGGATAACACATAACAAACGGCATTTGTAAGTCAGTTTTTACATTTACACTAAACACGCAGTTTACGCATGTGCGAACTAAACTTATTGGAATTTTGACACGGCTTTGTTTACATAGCTAAAGCAGGACGTCATATTAGAATCAAAGTCTAAGAATCAAGAAAACTTAACAGAATCATAAATGACATCTAACAGTTATTTTAAAACACTAAGTAATAAGCTTGAACTATCCAGTAAGAACACAAATATTTGTCAGTATTGAAGTTAATAGTATTTTATAAACATAACCATAGAATGTAATCTATGACTAAACTGTGCTTTTATTCTTTTTTGTTTGTTTATTATTTTTTTTTGCTAATAGCAGACAGTACCAGGTACAACTGAAAGCAGACATTTTACAGAGTTTAAATAGTCTTGAATTAAATGGCTTATATATGTTATATGTTAAAAGGTGCTGATATTTGGTAAGAACCTACCTGATGGTATTGTCCAGGCTACCAACTCTGCAAAGAGTGAAATATTTATAATGATCAGCAATTTAATGTTGAAATAATTTTTGTATATGATTAAAATTTCCTGACTATATAGTCACAATAATCGATTTACAGTTTTGGTAACCGTTAAATAGGCTTGTGATAGCAAGCCAGAAAGAAATCTAAAAACGAGGAATGACGCGAAGAAAGATAAAGAGCTCAATAAAAACAAAAATAAGGGATCTTTTGTATTTTATATTTAGTGTTGCTATACATATTATATGTAGAAAACCGAACATTAACAATTTACCAATCAAATATTCTACTTTTCTTTTTGAATTTATGTAAATGTATTGGTAAAACCAGTTCTTCTTAATATTTATTGTTTTGATTAAAAACACTCTATTGCAAATATATATTGTCATGTCTTAGAACATTCTAGATATAAGATAGCTTTATAAGTTGACAGCTGCACCCAACTTTGATAAAGAAACTTGTAAACGTTTGACATAAAAACATGCACTTCATCAACTTATATACACACTATGTGTGGTAGTTGGCTTCGTTGTTACAATTGCTGAAATTAAAACACAAATATGAATGTAACATTAAATTGAAGTATCATTACAAGTTTTTGGTACGTTACCCACATGCGAGATAAACGAATTATTTTATAATTGTTAGGTAATTAGTCAATTTCATTCAAATTATCATTAACATTATCAACGATAAAAAAGATATATTTTTGGTCAAATGCAAATACAGAGCATTAACTATAGCATACAATTGTAACCCTTAGGTGTTGTTGTTGGACTAAGTACAGCTTAACTTTAGTAATCCTTTAAATGGATCAATTCTATAATCATCGTGCTAAAGTATATTCCACACAATAGATACTTTAATAAGGTTTTGTGCATTTTAGCAAAAACTATTACCTACTATGTTCAATTATAAGACATAAATCACTATTTCAATTTTGATTAATTTATTTCTAATATATATGTCTACGATAAAAGAGTTGTCAACAGTTTTTATTTCGTACAGAGATAAAACGAAAAACACCAAATATGTATCTTTATTCTCATAAAGTCCATTATATAGTACAGAGAAAAGCATAACATACAATAACATGCACAATATAATCAAACAAAAAACAAATATGTACACTATATACAAATACAATCCAATGACACAAGTGGACAGAAACTTATTTTTATTTGGCATGCGTTAATGCAATTTTTATGTATTTATATTTCTTGAATTATAGCTTGGTAGCAGTTTTTGCGATCTTCAGCTAGTGGACATTCAAACATATAATGGAATTTGTCCCCTAAACTATTATAATTACATAGGTTACATTTTTAATTTTCTCGATCTATATTTCTTTATCTTCTCCTTTCAATAGGTAATAAAGTATGTTTTCCTAAACATGCACATCATAACTATGCATCTTTTAGGTGAAAAATTGTAAAATAATCTTCAAAAATTAATTCCTGTTTATAGATTCTCTCAGCTATCGCTTTTGGTGTTTCAATATATTCGTATGTCAACTTTGCTTAAATTGATCGATCAGTCTTTGTTTCAAAGTAACAAGTAATTGTCAATTTTTGCAATTTTAAAATGTATTCTTTCAAGCATATCATGTTTACCAAATTTCCAGATTTCACAGGAATAAAAAAGATAGGTTTTATCATTCTATCAAAAAGGTCCAGTTGGGTTTTAATATCTAGCTTATACAGTCTTCCAATCTTTAAAATTTCATACAATATAATACGTGCTTTATCGACAAGAGGCTGTTAAGTTTGTTCAAAATTACATGTTTCTGTAAATATGACATTAAGATAGTTAAATCTGTCCACAATATTCATTTTAATATTTTTGTAAGTAAAATGCGAGATTATATTGTCTCCTACCTAAACCAAGTACCATGATTTTTGTGTTATCAACGTTAACTGATTCCAATTATCACAATTTTCACTAAAACATCTAGTTGTCTCTTCTGACGTTTCAACAAGAAGTACTGTGTCATCAGCATATAACATAATACAAATCCTAAGAAATATTTCAAGTTGATTTTCAATGATAATAGAAAAAATTTATAAACCTTTAATATTGTTGAAATCAAAATTTTCTAAATCATATTATTATGTATTTTGAAAAAAGGGAGAAAGATGTTCCCTTTGTTTAATTCCCATTTAACAATCAAAATATTTAATGAAGAAATTGTTATAGCAAACGCACGATTTTATGGCTTTGTAATAATAAAAAAATAACATTATATATATATATATTTTACCATTGATTTTATGAAGCAGCATTTTATAAAAAATGCATATCTCCATATTTTGTCGAAGGCTTTTTCAAAATCAATGAATACACAATATAACTTTTTCCTTTTTGACTTCAGTAGATTGAAAGGGAGAAAAAGAGACTATGTTATCAAGAATTGAATAACCAGTTTAAAACCTGTTTGATTTTCCTTAATTACTGAAAATTTTTCAAAAATTGATGTTATTTACAATAGATGTAAAAAGTTTGCCGAGACAGCTTACAATTGTTATTTGTCTGTATTTTTTAGGGTTTTTAGTGTCACCTTTGTTTTATAAATTGGCTTGGTGAACTCTTCTAACCAACGCTTCGGTAACTGGTCGGTTTCAAAGATTATATTGGATAGTTTTTCATATAAATTGATAGACTCATTACATGTAGTTATTTTATATTTATTTATTATTTCGTTTTCCCCAACCCAACAGCTTTGTTATTATTTTTAGACTTTTAATACATTTTGAAATGAAATATTTTTTTATTGTTTCATTTATGTTTTCATTTCATTCAATAGGGACAAAGGAGTCTTGTTGTTCTTCTTCATTCATCGAATTTATCGAGCAGAAAAAGTCATGTAGAATATTTATGTCAATATTTGGTTTTGACTCGCTTTATGTTTATTTAAAGTTTTCCAAAAATACTTTGGATTTTCTTTCGACGTAGCCGTTAATTGTTTTGATAAATCTTGCGCATCATTATTGCACTTTTTAACTGCAATGGTGTATGGACTTCGGAATATAGTCTACTAGGTTCTATGAAATCAAAATCTGATAAAACATTTAAGAGATTTTTGTACTGCTTATACAATAGTCTACTACATTAGCGTTTCTGCATTAAACTGTCATTGATTCAAATACGAGTAAATCGTTTAAGAAGGTCTATGAGTTCTAAAGAATCATCAATCTTCAGAAATCTTGATTCTCATAAAACTGAGTGCACCCATTGTTTTTCATCGGGTTCGGGTTTATCTCTTTCTGCTTTTTGTGTTTTTTGTTTTTATGTTGCGTTTGTCTATATCCAGATTTGTAACTGTCCCTTGACTGTTGGCTCTTGTTGTTCGGTCGGTTTTATTTGCTATTTTTCTTCCTACATTTTTGTCATTTTTCTACTCTACTGTTAATACATACGATTTCCTTTACAAAATTTTAACAAAAAACTGATGTAATTATTTTTAACCTTATACATACTATATCTTTCTAATATCAAGGAATATCAAGGTTTGTTAACATAGTTGTACAAGTATCAACAAAATCATCTAAATAACCATCAACATGTCGTTTTTGTGCATATCAATAAAGTCTTTCTCAATGCCAGTTTTGCATTGAAGTCTACCAATAGGTAGTTTTGTTCTATTTCGCTAAAGGCATCTTCTGATGAGTATTTAGTATATTCAGGGTGGGGCGGGGGTAAGACTATTCCAAAAACAGACCGAATCTTCTGTATATCTTCTTTTAGCTTGAATCATAATATATACTTAGACTCTGTTTCCATTATTTCTACAGATTTTAAGACTACTTTTAAAACCAACCATTATGCCACCTGATCGTTTATTTGAGATTCTCATTCGATTTTTTATGAAGAAACTATTGCCTCCTTCAATATCGTCTATTTTGGTTTCTTCAAAACATACATACAAACATACAATAGCATTAGTTTGTATAAAGGATATAAATTCGGATATTGTTATCTTGTTTTTATACCACAAAAATTCAGACCCAACTTTTAATGTGTGGTATGAGTACTAAAAAATTTAAATTTATTTACAGAGGATTCATTAGCAATTGTCTAGTATGAGGCAGTGTTCAAGTAGGTTGCAACTGTTTTCTTGATTTTGAGTTAGCATGAACATCAAACTTTTCCAAATAATATTCAGCAATTAAATTCTGATGAAGTATGTCATTTTCCATAAATGAAGCATAACCGTAGTTATATTTGTCATGACATTTATATGGATCACTTTTGATTTCTGTACATTTACACTAATAGGTTTCAAAATATGAATTTTTAATATCTATACATATTTATGTTCGAAAAAAGACAAACATGCAAATAAAGAATTAATACAGTTTTCATGAAGAAATTTACAAAGTGTGTGAGCCCATGGCTCTCCTATTTTTTAGTTGGAGTTATCGAGGGACCAATCAGTGAAATGTCTAACAAATGCATCCGCTTATAATGCTTATATACCCCCCTGTCTCTTTGGTGTTCCTAAAAGTGAGTCGCGGTAACCAAACTATTTAGGTCGAATCTCGGTTTGCTGGTCGATTCTCTTTTGCGGTTTTAATCATGGGCATGTGTTTGTCGCCGTTGATAACAGTTTATCTCGCACCAAGATTGCGGTTTTGTTTTGCCTTCTGGTGTCTTTGAGTATAGGGTAGAGTTTTATACGCCTATATTCTATGACTTTCGGAAATTGTTCGTGAATACCAAGTAGTCTATTTTTCAGATATCTTGCATTTTCCAGTACCAATCTTAGATATTTGTGATATAAAAAGCGGGCGACGATAGGTCGATATCTGTTTCTTTTTTACGAAGCGATCCACCATTCCGAATTCCATTTTGTATTCAATGCCAAGTTGTTCATAAGTGAACATCCTCAATCTACATTCCGTTGTTTTAGCAAGTAAAAATTAAGTTATTTTAAGTCGCTTACAGTTGTCGTTCAATGCTTGTTGTTCCCAGCATCCGTCGGAAAGCCTTCTAGACTTTAAATTCTTACATCCTGTTGAATCAAGTTTCTATTGTTTAATTTAGCTTGTTTGTCTATATTGTCGAACAGGTTGCTTACCCCTTCACTGCTAGTCTCACATGTTTATACTCTTGTTGTTAAGTCGGTTGATTATGTCTCTATATGTCTCAACATTCCGGATATTAACAACATTTCACTATTGAGCTCATATACGCTTTTTGTCATGTTTGTTTTCAGCTTTTCGATCTTACTATCAATGTTTTTAATTATCAATAGAATCATTTTCAGTAGATCGAACTCATTGTTTCCTGATGCTAGTACTTTATAGCTTTCGGTTATAATAGTACTAGTTTCATTCACATCAATCTCAACTAGTCTTCGATTGGATGAAATCAATGACGAAAGACAGGTTAAAATTCAGATTTAATACAATTTTACTATTCAAAGTCCAAAGTCTTACGTGATCACCTTTAGTGAGAACAATTTATACATGTAGTTTCTATATATCCCCGGGTACAGGAATGGTCTCCATTAACTAATATATCGATATAAATAAAAAATAATGTCTGCAAAGTGGGCAAAAGAACCCAGTTAAGCTATATAGTTCAGATATTAAGATAAAGTAAATTAAGTAATATTCGCGCTACCTGAATATTAATGTCCAAAACATAAAAACTATCTAAAATCCATAAAAATAGGAGACAATAAAAAACACTTCATTTTGTCTTGATCACGTGAACAAATATTCTCATCAATAATGTTGAATCACTTTGATAATATATCAACACAATGTTCAAAATAGGAACGGTGACATTTGTTTTGTAACACAAAATTCAAATCATCACTAAACGACAGAGCATCAAAGCACTGACATTTTATTCCAATATTTTCTTATTGCTTTTTTAATTCTTGGAATCATGATGCTATCAAATGTTTATAAAACAAACTTTTTCATAATGAGTATTACAAAGCTGAATACACTTTATCGCATAATCAGTTATCAATTATAATTATCTTCCCCTTACAAAAATGTCACTCCGGTAAAGCTAAAATCTGCGCAAGTTTGATAACAATAAATACGAATGAATATCAACATCACATTTTAAAATAAAGCAATTAATAAGATTAAGGCCTGAATGGAAATTCCTAATGGCAAAATCGAAATGGCGAATAAGGAAATAAATATTAAAATTATATTTATTAAATACAAAATTAAAATGGTGATAGTCTTGATAAACATTTAAAAAGAAATTGGCAAAGACAGAAATAAATGTCAAATACGAAAATGAATATCAAAATAGCATTTATTTTTCAGTTTTGAAGAATGTAAACAAATTGGCAAAGTTCTGAAAGAAAATTTCACATGTCAAAAATTTGAATAAGGCAATCAATTTCGAATAAGGAGATTATTGCACAACAATGAATAATCGACTTGCTGAATATAAAAAAACCTGATTGTATCCGTCCAAATGGTAATTGACATATTTCAATATCTCAATTTGAAATTCCCCTAAAAGAGAAAAAAAACCTGAGTTGACAAGATATTTTTTTAAAAAGTGATACAAAAAATCCTTAATATATTAAAAACTATTTCAAGGGGTACATATTTTATTAGTGTTATGTATAATTTAAAAGACGTCAGAAAGAATTTATTATGATTAAGTTTCACTAAAAATATTTCAAACTAATGTTAATATACAAAACAATACTTTGCTTTTAAACGTAGATTATGTCAAATCTGATTATTTCACCAGTGTTTACATATCAACAATTAATTGGTTAAATGTTGTGATACTACTAAACTACTAAAATTAATTCTTCTAGTTTCATTTTGTTTCAAAGGTTATTCCTTCACCGTTGTTGTCTTCAGCAGCTAAAATATTTGGTGCATGTACTAATTCACTTCCTGAACGCCATAGTTAAGCGGTTTATCTTTAGTTTTTAATCATATAAATATTATTGCACAATTTTGATTCATATAAGTGTCATACAGTATACACTAGACGTCAAAACTCTAATACTATGGAAATAATTGGATCAGTTGTTTGAATTATGGTACGTTATCGTCAAGTAACAGTTGAAGAAGTAAACAAGGACATATTTTACTTATAACTCAATATATTTGTGGAAACAGTATGCTTAGAAATTTATCATACATAATTATTATGGTAACTTTATATTTTACTCCTATCAATTAATAAACAAACCTAAAGTCGACAGAATCAAATTATTCCACGACCTCATTTTTTTCGCAACGTGTTCGTGTCCGTTAGGCTGTGTTGATTGTTAGTACTGCGGTAACGGATGTCAGTTTATACAATGCTAAACAACTTCCATAAAATTGTTAAATCACATTTTAAGCTTAACCAAAAATATCGAAAAAAGTTGTTTGGTAAATCTATATTAATTAAGCAGTTCTAAGGGTTTGTAAACGGAAGAAATTTTCAATTTTTACATTTCCATAATGCGATAATGCAAGGTTATGTTAATAATGAGGTACTATACATTGGTTTGTATAGGCCACCACAGCTGACAGAGGCAAACAATGACATAAAAATAATCATTAATTTTATATGTGGAGGTTTAAATACATATAGATGATAATAATTGTTTTAGCAATGTGTGACTACAGTAGGTATATTTTTTATCTCTTATCATTTGTGTAGATGTTATTGATATTTGTTGTCGTAAAACAACAGATGCAGCTTGTGGATATTTTATCATTGAAGGTATCGTATATGTTTGTGCTGGTAAAAAATGTGGAATTAATATACAAATAGAGTTGGGTAGCACAAATGGTCACAATCACATGAAACACTGTGATGTCTTTAATAGATAAATAATAGTTTATCTGCATATGCAATTCTTGGGGTAGCATTATACGCATGATTCATAATATAACCACGTTTCCTTTTTAGAACATAGGTCCTTACCTATAGCAACACAAGTTATCTGTTTTTTAGACCATTTTCTGCTGTTGACTTCTTAGTTACTTTTTACCTGCTGATGTTATTCGTTCATAAGATCTATGGTCGTCCCCATGACCTAATTGATCTTTTCGAGAAATCCATATCTCAAATTTCCCAGACATAACAATGGATAACTCGACCGGTTTTTATTAAGAGGCAAGCACTACTTTCTGGTCCCGAAACCCCCTTTTCGTTGATTTAATTGTTTGTTAATTTGTTCTCGTCCTGAATATAGCTGAAATACTGCTCGCTAGACAGAAAACAAACATTCAATCAATCAATCGTGTTGATTTTATTGTCAACGATGTTCACCTTTAGTTATCTGAAGCTAGCTACCCGAAGTCCTCTATATGAATGGGACTTGTAGATATAAAGTGATACATTTTGTCAATGTCTTGTTTGTTCATTTTTTTATCGAAATCGACGACACAGACACATTTAAAAATATGGTAGCACTGGGTGTGTTTTATTCACATTTATTTGTCCTGGCTGTTACAATAGAAAATCAATTAAACTTAAATAATCTGATAGATAATTGACAGAACAAAATTATTACATGACATCATATGGTTTTGTAGACTCATTTTAAAGATATAAGATATTTAATAGTGCTACAATATATTAATAGCATAATTCAACTGCAGTTTATAATTATTATTAGTAGAAATTGCATTACCACTTTTTAGATTAATTAGTTCATTGTCGATGTTTGTTTAAAATACGTTAGGCTGTTAGACATTTCTGCACCTTTACGATAAATTGATTGATAATTGGTTGATTTAACTATCTTTAGAACATGTCAGTTAGTTAATGGAACACTCTGCCTTTCGTTTAAGACGTTTTAAGTATATATATCATCAATCGTGCTGCTGGGTAAGATAAAAAACTGAAGCAAGGCATGAATTTAATCATACTTTAATGTACTTGTAGATCGAAGCAATAGTTCGGTTGATATATTTATAAGCGCATATAAATATTCAACTTTTAGAATGCGAAAATGTAATGATTAATCTATTAGCTGGATGTTTATTCCCACTTTTTTATGGATGGTGTTGCTTATTGTTCGTTTTTTTAAATTCTTAAACTATTTTTCTATCATGTCTTTTTATTATCTGTTATCTAGCTATATATTATGATTTCTTATACGTTATACTATGACAAAATGAAATATTTATATCATTGATAACTTCATTTCGCAAACGGACAATGTGATATATTTACACAGAGCTACCTTTTAGATCAATTTAATCTGTACTTTACTTTAAAACTAACAGCATTGATATATTTTACACGCTGTTCAAATTGTTTTTAGGTACGCGCAATAATTTTTACTGTCCAGTAAAATTCTATAGATTTACAGTATATGTTTACACTGTAGAGTGGATTGATTTGTTTAATGTTTGCAAATAATTTACAGCATCCGTTGTGGTGTAAGGCCTACTTGAGATAAATTATAAAAACACTTACATGTAACGAGACCTTTCATTGAACATTTCCCAATATTGCTGTAACTTTTTCAATATGCAATACTAAATTGCATTTATTCTACGCTAGCAAGCTGAAAACTAAGACATCACCAACACTTTCGTCGGTTTTTATTGTTTGTTTATACGCAATTTCGGCAATTTTTCAGCTATATCATGGCGTTTTTAGTAGGAAAGGAAGCCGGAGTACCCAAAAAGCCCGAGACCTTGGTAGGAAAACTGGAACTCTTTTTCAATTAAGATTGAAGTCGCGCGCACCCTGCCTACAGTGAGACGTGACCCTGCAATCTCAGTATTGACAGACGCCGTGATCAATAGTAGACCAACTACCTTAACCAATCGGACTCCGAGACCCCCACTTTCGTCAAACTCCAACCTAAATCTTCTTCTGGAAATATACTTAGTGAAGCTAGAAATTGAACTCTATGATGAATGAAGGTAATAACAAAATACCGAAGAGCGAGGAAATTGTCAAAAAAGACAATTAACAAATCAAAGTTGAGAAATCAGCAAAATTCAAAACCAACAACTAAAAATATAGTAACTACAGAAATGGTCCTAATATGGTACTTGCATTTTGCTTACCTTCTGCTTACATTACTGTAGTATGTGAGTTGCTTAGTTGATTAACATGGATGGATATTATATACCGCTTGTCTTGTTGTTTTTTGGGTTGACTTTTGTTTTCATATTTTCAATATAACGTTTATTTGTAGTAACATTCTAGCGGGGTATAGCGCGTCCAAAGGTGGTGGATAATGGGGGCCCTTCCGTCCGGAAGGTGTTGGGTCATAATACGGAAAGCTTAGTAGCAAACAGTAGTGGTGACGTGTTTGGAGAGTGCCACCTCCTTACAGATCTTTTAGATATATTTCGAAAGTGAATGTTGAAGGTTAGTTTATTCAAATGGATGGGTATCATATACCACTTGTCAGTAGTAGATTTCTTATTTTAGTTAACCATACAAATACAAAGATAAGATTGTAAAAACATAGCATTAATTTCAAATGTGATTTAAATCATCATAGAAACCGGTTGGAATTATATGTTCTATTCTCTTCATGCCAGTTGGCGCATAAGGTTAAAACCAGTCCCTCCCTTTTTGTCTGTCCATCTCTATTTTCCGATTTCTTCGAAGGTTTTAGAAATCTTTACAATATCACTTTCGAAGCTTCTTCTACAGGTTTCTGTTGGGCTTTATTTGATTCTTTTCTCCTCAGTTTTTAAATACTTAATTATATAACTGAAGATTGTATTTTTTACGACCGTTCATACTCCAAACTTTCCCCATTTGGTTAATCTTTACTGTCAAATGATATTCAATTACCAGCTATGACCCGAGATAACGTTATCTTTTTATGCGGCGACAATGAGACAAGTGTGGAGCAAGGGACAGATCATTTTAGATCGCAGAACAGAGCTGGATTTTGTAAAACGATCAATTACTGTGAAAGTACTTAAATTCGAGGGTATCAATTTTCGTGGTTTTACCCAAAATTGCAAGTTCGAGGATTCGTAAATTTGTGGATTTGTGATTTGAAGAAACAAATTTTGTGTGGTATTTGGCTGTACTTGTTTAGCGTCGGCACATGAAAGTGTTCATTTAATAAAGATATCGATCTTCACAACCTAATAAAGATGATCAAAACATATTTGTTGTTTAATTAAATAAACATATGCCAGAAAATTCCTTTATAATTATGTAATTATCATTAATTAATGTGTTAACGAGCTGTGATTATTTTACTTTATTAAGCTGTGAAGGTTGGTGAACAAAAGATCGACCCAAGCTCATTGCCTAGCTGAACATTTTATATCAAGTCAATTATTTTACTCACCCAAGCTAATTTATTTACTCAAGTACTCAAGATCATTTAAATAGAGGTGTAAATGAATTTACTTTCTAGTAACACATGCAAACATGTCTTTGACACATTGGTTAAAATCCGGCTCGATTAAAACCAAGGAACCCGCTACACCAGGACTACCTAACCCAGCCGACTATGCATCTACTAAAAATGCCTTGATTACCCAAGCAGCTAACGATACCGTCGACACCATCCCTTTAGACGCATCGTCCAGAAAAAGACAGCGGGGCGACTATGGTATATACGACGAAGACACCCGTTCCAAGATCGCCAAATATGCAGTCGACAACGGGGTAGCCAGATCTTCAAGAAAGTTCAATGCAGACTTAGGTCGCATAGTTAGTGAGAGTACCATACGCAGTATGAGAGACAGCTATATCAAGCTTAAGAAGAAAGGTGCGAAAAGAAATCTTATTTTTAAAATATATAAAATATGTTTAACACTTGCCCATCCCAAATTTTATATTTTAATCAAACAAATTAAATCATTTAAATTTAAAAACTATCCATCGAAAATAAACTGTTTTTTTAATGTCCATATTTATCAATCCTAATTTGATTTGATTAACTTTATGATTTGAACACCTTTTAAAAAACACCTGGCTAGACTTTTAATTGATTTATGGTGATCGAAGTGATACATTTTGTTTGAAACTACCCTATGGGTGTTTATATAACGGTAGTGAAGTTTGTATGGCTTCAGTCAACCGGACATGGTTATAAATTTGATAGAAAAAAAATATCGATTAATTTTTACTAGTATAAAATTTATTTTTTTTTAGTTGGTACAGACCTTACTACACTACCACGCTCGCCTCGTGGAAACCCACTAATGCTTGGTGATCTAGACTCCAACGTACAGGACTGGATCCGTCAAGTTCGTGTAAATGGTGGTGTTATCAATGTAAGGATCGTTATGGCTGCCGCCGAGGCCATTGTGACCAAGTTTGCCCGTCAACGCTTCGAACACTATGGTGGACACATCAACATCACCAAGACTTTCGCCAAGTCGCTTCTCCGTCGTATGGGATTTGTCAAACGTAAGGGTACCAAAGCCATTAAGCATCTACCAGAGGACTTCTACGCCATCAGTAAAACCTACACGGACATGATAAGTAAGGTGACACAGGAGCACAACGTACCGGACAGCCTCATCATTAACTGGGACCAGACAGGTTGTCAGCTCGTACCCGGCGGCGATGCGACCACGGAGCAGCAAGGGACTCAACAGATCTCCATCACAGGACTTGACGACAAACGCCAGATCACTCTCCTTCTCGCCGTTGCTAAAGCCGGGACCTTACTTCCACCACAGCTCATCTACGCTGGAAAGACCGACCGCTGTTTTCCGAAGGGTGTAGACTTTCCGGACAGTTGGGATTGCACCTACACAGAGTCACACTGGAGCAATGAAGACACCATGGTCCGTTATGTCAACAAGGTGATCATCCCGTACGTAGAATATGTCCGTGAATCGCTTCCGCTCATTAAGGACAACCAGAAAGCAATCGCCATCTTCGACGTGTTCAAGGCCCATCGTGGGGAAAAGCTCCTCAACCTTCTTAATGACAACGACATTGTGCCGCTGTTTGTACCCGCTGCATGTACCGATAAGCTTCAATCGTTGGACCTTTCTGTCAACCGCGAGTACAAAGAAGAGCTAAAGTCACACTTCCATAACTGGTATTCTGCACAGGTTATCGAGCAGATTAACCAACAAGAAGACAACAGTGAACCGGAAAAGAACGTAGTTGTTGATTTAAAGACCTCAGTCCTTAAGCCCATACACGCTAAGTGGATTATCTCGACACACAGCAACATGGAATCCAGTAAAGACCTGATACAGCTTGGTTTCCGCAAAGCTGGTTTATTATAAACATTCAGTGACATTTGTTATATGTTATTTATCAACTGTAATAAAATTATATAAAAAATCTTGCATTGTTTTTCATATACTTTATTAGAAAAGAACATATGAAGTTACAAGATACATTATAACACTTCTATACACATAAAATGAAAACTTTACAAAAACATTTTAATAAACCGGAAGTATAACTGACTTACACAAAAACGTATGAAATCATTTGTATTTCACCAAATAAACATGGCAAAAACTTATCTGAGATATTTTTAATCACTGACTTTGATATCCAAGGTATTTATCTGGTAGATTAATTAAAGATTGGCTGTTCCCATAGCTTGCAACCTATTAAAAATATACTTCGATGACATAGAGCATCGGTCCACATTGTAAAACGTAGATCACATCCATAATAACAATACAAAGAGTTACTATTTTGTTGGATTCTTAAATTCGTGGATCAGCCTACCCACGAAAACCACGAAAATTGATACCCCACGAATAAAAAGGAATTCACAGTAAGTCATAGTGAAGGCCATATATTTTCTAAAAGGATAGTCATAGTAGCTACAACAAACACCTGTTTGAGTAGCTATATAGTTATCAGTAGTATCAAGTGTAAAACAAATCAAAGTACAAATCGCAATATATATCATTACGTATGATTTTGGAAATGCAAACACCAGACGCTGGTGCTGTTAGAATGTTGCTATCAGTTAACAATTGTTCACAAGTTGTCGTCACTACGTTTGTCGTAAAGTAAAGGCTAGTATGTAACTTTCCAGACTATACTTTCAGAGGAAGGACTAAGTAAGAGACAGACTTGTATTGGTGTGTATTTATACTTTTAAGCTCGGTACAGTAGATTAATGCTAAAAGTTAACATAATAGAAGCAGTACCCCGGCAAAACCAAATTTGACATTTAGATTTAAGTCATATATAAATTTGTTTTAATTAATAATATATGTAGAACATATTACTGATAATGATGTATAATAACGGGTATCTTCGGCGCTTAAATGTTAACAATTGATTGGTTAATTAAACTATGTGATATAACTCGAGAGAAGGTCATTTCTTGTTTTTTATTTTTTGACAAAATATCTTGCTTCGCCCTTTAAGTTTTCTGCGGCCCAAACGGTAATATTCTTACCTTGATACGGTAAATGTTTACGTTTCGCTTAATTTAGTACGAAATCATGACTTTATGTAATGAGTTGTCTCACAGAAAACACCAAAAATATTCAGTAAAACATAAATATCAGGAAAACTTAGGAACAATTACTGAACTTTGTTACGTTATCAATGAATAATAATCTAAAAGGTGAACAAGAACGGATTTTACTTATTCCAAATTTTACTGCTTGCTTAAGATTGATAATCCTATCGGAAAATATAGACTGATATATGTGTTCTACGCTGTTATTAAATTATAATAATCAAACCTATAATTGATAGAAACCAATTATTCAACGTAATGATGACTCCTTATATTTCGTGTTAATAACTGTAGATAACGATAAGGTTGTAGTTAGTTGTATTAGTAATACAATACCAGATATACGTACAATATCATTCAGAACGACTGTGATTTTAAAATATGATAGACAGATAGACAAAAGTAAATCTTTACTTGAAATATAAAGAATTAGTTCTACTTTTTTATCCCAAACATGGTCACAGACGTAAAATTATTAAAAAGGTGATATAGTAAATTGTTAACTCTTAAACTTCTTACAGCCGTATTTTTAAAGGTAAAAACACAAATGAAAACAAGATGTTACCACAACAAAGTAAGGGGTGATAGTAATAAATAACGCTGAAAGAAGGCATGGTAGAATAAATAAATATTTATACATATCGTTGTAATCTATACACGCACAAATGCCTAAAATTTGTCAGTAATATCCATTTTGCTAAGCCCTTAAAGTTACTTTTTACATCCATAATGTTTCTTGTTCCTTGCTATATATCCATGATTTGTCAAGAATCTTTGATCAAATAATTTTAGTCATTAATTGTGTGGTCATATTTGCGCAACATCTTGTCTTTCTTTTCGAATACATGATACAATAATTTGCATACGTTAATTTTAATTAAGTAATTGTCTAAATTTACTGCCCATTCGAAAATGTTTTAACTTGTAAGGTTTTTTTATTCGTTTGATGTGTTTTTGTTGTAACCGTATATATTGTTTGTGATATAAACTCATCCTAATTATTTAGACTCAAGTATTAATTTTAGCATGAATTGATGAGGCTGGTATATACATTACGTACGTCTAGTGCAGTAAATGGCTTAATCGTCGGATATTTGATGACATTTTATTTGCAATTTTCCATACATGCAGAAGTAGATATTATGTTTGCTTGAATTATGTTTTATAAAAATAAAATATGTAGATTGCTTGTTTGCATGCATACTTTCCGTTTAGTTAGTCAAATTTTTATATGAACTTGGACAATTTGCAACCAACTTAGTTGTAAAATAATAATGTCTAAAAGCAGTAAGTGACAAGATTTAAATCCTTCCATGCATTACTTTTAAGGCTACCCGATTGATAGAAGTTCATTTTTGGTTTTGAAATACCCCATAACTATTAAACATGTCATTACAATGCTCATCTCCAAAAGAACTAAAGAAAAGCAACAATTCCAAGCATCATAAATATCCAAAGTAACCAGACAATTTGACACAACTGGACAGACTGGTTGATAGCGGAATCGTTAAACAGGATGATTTCTGTATACCCTTTACCTTAAACTTCGTTTATGGGAAATATCATTAAAGGGGTTGGAGATCTTTTTAAAATATAGATTTCCTGTTCGCAAACTCATAATTGGCATAATGTGCAATACACCTATACCTTAAAAGTAGTTTCTTTGCAATGATAGAACGCATTTTAGTTTATTGTGCACACATTCAAGTGCGTCGGTGAATGTTGATATGGTTTTTATTATACATTATAGTAACATTATTACCAATAGTGTTATACGAATGTGTATCTGAATATTTGACCCGATTTTCCTATACATGCGCACTAATTGCGTTTAAGTCCACATTTTTTACAGTAAGATTTGGTTTTAATATTCTAATTAAATACTTGTAAATTGGACAGTACTGGAGCAACTAAATACTCTGAAAGAAAGTAATTTAATTTTTAATAACAACGATCTTGTATTTACAACTAAAATATGTTCAATCTCACTCTATGTGTTAGCTATTAGCTATAATATAGTTCGTGTTGTTGGTTTTATAATAGTAAAATGTTACAGAAAACGTTATTTGTGACAGTTGTAGACTTCGAGATAACGTACATGTTATTCTTACCTGCGATAAGAAAAACGTTACTCAGATTTGCAAATCTGTCCGTTAGTATACGCTGGACTGCACTTATGATTTTTAGTTCTAAAATAACATTTTATTAATGTTAAAGACATCATTTCTAAATTCTTAATTGTTAACTTGTACTATTAGATAAACATTATTGCAACAGTATTTCTCCTGACTGGGTCGCATTACATTATAGGTTATCTATAATATTTTTTAAAAACTAACAGTTCCAGAGAACCATTGCTTAATTTAACATAGAGTACCGTGGGTAAAAGATATAATACAATCTATTTTATTATTACGGTTAGGTCACATGATGTATTTTGAGATTAAAATGTTTCTGAACTTCAATAAGGCTAAAATTAACATTAGAAAATTTAATATCTCTTTTCGTTATTAATGTTCAATGTGGACTTGTTCATTAAAGTTCTTAATTTTGATCAAGCGCAAAATGTTATTTTTTATCAAATAGTCCAGGTCAAATGAAAACTGTTTTCCATCTGACAAAAAGAGTAATTTTGTACTCTGTAAATAGTATTCTATTCTCATTAATATCCCAGTGTCCCAATATATACAAAATATGGAATACAAAAAATCAAAAAACAAATACTGGCACACCAAGCAGATCAGAAACATTTTTTTTTTATTTTTAACGCAACCAATCAGAATAAATGGTAACCTAAAATGATCCAAACCCAACAGTAACTAAAACCTAGTCAGTATCAGCAAACTGAGGGGAAATCTTTTATCTCTTATCTATATAGGTGACCCTTGGCTACCAATGAGAACAGTATTCTATACACATTAATATCCCAGTGTCCCAATATATATAAGATATGGACTACAAAAAATCTGGGTAAGTATGTCACACATTTAGCATCATACATAAACCACGTACCACTATATTACCCAATACATACCATACCGATGCTATATTCAATTAATTCACTAAATGACTAAATGAATTATAACAACAGCTAATCGCATAGGTCTTTTAATGTAAACTAACCCCGAACATTAAATAGAACATTAAAACTTCCATAATCTATCAGATACCAAACACCTAAGAAAAACAGTCACGGGTCATGTAAAGCTTATCTTTCAATAACATCTTGCACGTGACCCTAACATTTGAACTTAATGTGCAGACAAACCATAAAAATCATGCATTTAAAGAAAACCACACAAGGTTAACGGAAACTGAAACTACAATATATGAAAAAGTTATCCCTAAGGAAGTAGCCCTGGATGATAAATAGAAATTGCGATTCACAAAACCACAAACCACAAAATACAACTGAACATAACATAAATATAATTAACTTATGTATGTTATCTGTTTAAATTAAAACAACAATATAAATAAAAACATTCATTATCTCAAAATATTGATAACTAATATTGACAAAAAGAATTTAATTCCAAATGTAATACACACTATTAATTATTATTGAAAAGCTGCAGCAAATATATGATACACTTGCAGTTGTTTTACATACTCGCACAAAAACCTTAAATCCCTTTTTATGCATATGAGCAGATTTTTCACATGTGTATAAACTTTGTTTACAACATAAATTCTTATGAATATAATATCAAAAAAGTTTATAATCAGTCTAATTACTTTTCAAAAGACCAAATAGATCATTGATTCGTGCTCCCCCAAATGATTTTACAGAAACTTCATCTGAAAAAATTATCTATTTGGTATTTTGAAAATTAATTCGACTGAGAAATCTTTAATGAAACAATTACGGTACACAAGATTTATGCACAATCATGGTTTCATCGTTTAATGGAGAAATATTTTAAGGTGGCTCATCCTATCTAACTTGCGCATTAATTTGTGGTCTTATGTGTTATTTCTTTTTTGAACGCTACATAAGTGTTGGATGTAAACATCAATTCCTTTATTACCGTGTAACTTAAAAGATTTGTTGTTGTTTTTCATGCATCTCAACTTCTGGAGAACATTATCGCGACGTGACTTAATTTCATTTGCAAAGTGTCGATATTGGTATCATTTGCCCTTGCAGAATACTCCTTTACTTCACGCAACGCATTAGCCACACTATCAACACTCAAGCTGTTTTTTGTGATTTGTTTTTACAAAATTTGTTGCTTCAAATTATAGTTCTAAAACAAATGAAACAAAGTTCATAAGATAAAGACAAGAACTAACATTCAATTTTTTTTAAATTTAAGTAATCTTTGCAGTGTTCATAGATCTTTTGACGAGGGGTTTTACTTTGCTGGACCAAGAAGAAGCGTATTCACTACACTTGTCATTACCCACAGCAGTATTGTATAAGATTTTCACCTCACATATTGTTTTAACATCTGATCAATTCCCATCCAAGCCAAAGTTAAAGCACTAACCACCTTTTGTAATATGAATTGTCCCTCCATCCCAAATATTAAATTTGCACAGATAGAATTGATCACTTATATTTGAGTCACAAAAAAACTAATATCTTGACAATACTTCATATACCTCCTGAGATCTTCCACTGGACAAAACTCCAAATTATCACAATTCACAACTAAAACAACTCTTAGATCATGAATTAGCTACAGTTTGCCAGTACAATAAATGTAAAACATGCCTTTATTGTTAGAATAGCAAATAACTGATCTGTTAAAAGCGTTGCCAAATCGACTGCTCGATCTTCAATATCAGACAAAAGACTTGAGAAATACTCAGTTCCGAAGTGAAATCAAGGAAACATTAGGGTGTGTAAGTTTTATAAGTAATGTGTCTAAGTAATTTATAAAGTTTATCCCTAGGTTGAGGTTGTGCTCTTCTTGGCGTAGTAGCGCTAACAAATTGTTCTAAACATTTTGCTGCTAAATAGAGTTTTATGATAGAAGAGGCGGCGGGATTACCTATTCCAAAACTGCATGAACCTATGCCAATGTCATAAAAATAGCTCTAATCTGACCAATGAGACTATCGACTGATTCCACTGATCTTGTGACAGGACAATCATATTTTGAATCTTTAGCATCTTGGACATACACGCACACCCCGATTTATGAACATTTTGTTTTGTCGTCTTTTTCTTAAACACTGAAAAAATCTGATGGAAAATCATCCTATATTAATGATCCTTTTTTGCTTGTTGTTTTTCTTTTTTGTGTGCCTATTTTGTGTTATCTAAAAGAGCATCTAACTCGTCAATTCTGTTATTAATTCTTTCCTCGTCAATCGAACAGTTTTCCTATGAATAAATAAAACTTCATATCAACCGGCCAATTATTAATTAATAAATTTATTTATTTATTTATTTATATTGTAACCTTGTAAATATGTGGAGAAAAAAGTGTGACATGCATTAATTTTATTTTGCATAAATATTTGACTAGTTTAAAAGTGAGACTAATGATTACGTCGATAATAGTCTGACAGGCTTTTAGTCGTTTGGTTATATGTCTGGGTCAGAGTAATAAAATGTCTTATGCTACATGACATTTGGCTGCTTGGGCACTGATAGATAATCTCTGTGTAAGAGTCGCGTTGACCATTTGAAGTTATATAATTTATTTTGGATTAAGACTCTTAACCTGTGTCGAAATATTACAGTTCGTGTTATATATCATCTTTAGGTTCGCGCGATGCTATGTAACAGTTGTTTCAAATCAATGAGTATATGACTGAAAACACTTTGTAAATATTTGTAACACTCTTTTTGGTAACTTAATTGTTTTTTTTCAAAATTTTCAAATTCTCTGGAAAAAACAAGTTGGGACAATAACTGTAACGACAACCTTTCACGTTTCTGCGTGAAACACATTTACCACCAAGACAACATTGCATAACTTCATTTCTCTTTTCGTAATTTTCCATTCTTTTCCATATGTCTTAGTTTATTCGCATATTACTTTTTATCTCCATCATGATTTTTATCTTACAAAAGAATCCGCTTAAATCAGTAAAATCTTTTAAAAAATGAGGATTCTACCTCATATAAATTTTATCCCAAATAAGGATCTTATATGTACCTCATATAAACTTTTTCTCCAAATGATGATCATTTCATGTATTTCATATAAACTTTTATCCCATATGAAGATCCTACTTCTTAAAAACTTTCTTCTAAATTATGGTACTGCCTCTTAAAAACATTTCTACCAAATGACGATCCTACCTCTTAAACACTTTCTCCCAAATGAGGATTCTAATGAAGATCCTTCCTCTTAAAAAATTTCTCCCAAATAAGGATCCTACCTCTAAAAAACATTTCTCCCAAATGACGATCTTACCTATTAAAAAATTGCTTCCAAATGAGAATATTACCTCTTAAAAACGTTCTCCCAAATGAGGATCCTACCTCTTAAAACTTTTCTCTCAAATGCGGATCCTACCTATTAAAATCTTTCTCCCAAATGAAGGTACTACTCTTAACTTTCTACCAAAAGAGGATCCTTCCTCTTAAAACCTTTCTCCCGAAAGATGTTCAACCTCATATAACCTTTCTCCCAATTGAGGATCCTACCTCATATAAACTTTCTTCCAAATGCGGATCCTACCTCATAAAAGCTTATTCCAAAATGAGGATCCTACCTCATAAAAACTTCTTCAAAATGATGATCCTACCTGATATTACCTTTCTCCAAAATTAGGATCATAACTAATGGAACCTTTCTTCCTATTGAGGATCCTACCTCATATAAACTTTCTCCCAAATGACGATCCTACCTCTTATAAACTTATTCCTAATGAGGATCATACCTCATAAAACATTCTTCCAACTGAGGATCATACCTCATATAAACTTTCTCCAAAATGAGTATCCAACCTCATAAAAACTGTATCCAAAATGCGGATCCTACCTCATATAACCTTTCTCCCAATTTAGGATCCTTATTCATATAAACTATCCTCCAAATGACGGCCCTACCTCATAAAAACTTTCCTCAAACATGAGGAACCTACCTCACAAAAACTTTTTCCCAACTGTGGATCCTACCTCACAACTTTCTCCCAAACGTGTATCCTACCTCATGTAAACTTATTCCCAAATATGGATCCTACTTCATAAACACTTTTCTTTAAAATGAGGATCCAACCTCATAAAAACTTTCTCCAAAATGAGGATCCTACTTCATATAAACTTTCTTCCAACTAAGAATCCTACCTCATATGAAATTTATCTAAACTGAGGGTCCTATCTCATATAATTTTATCTTTCTTCCTGAACAAAAAACAAAACCATAAAAGGTATAAAATATCTACAGCATGAGGACTTTCACCACATAATTTTACATATAATGTTTCTACATTATTTTTCTCTGCCTTTAATTTGGGTATTACAACCATGGGTTGATCGAAAATAAAAACTGTTGCATTACACTCAATGAATTTTGGAAAGGTGTTCTGCATTTTGATACAACAGATGCATCTTTCACCAAAAATTATTTACTCTTAATTATTCCAACTTAAAAAAACATTTTATGATGCTTACCATAGATTAATCATATTTCCTTTCTTTACACTTTGTATGCGCTGGCTATCGATTCTTTCATCTTTGAGGGCCACACTTGTATACAGCAGAAAGTGCTTGTGTCACTAAATCTGTCTGATCGAGGTCTTTCGTCAACACTTTTCCGAGTTTAATATGGAAACTTTTTCCATTATCCTTTTTTATCCAACGTACATTATTTTCATCTTCATGAAAGCAATTTTAATGCCCACAATGTTTATTTTCATATCCATCGAAATTTCTGAATCAAACGGATGATCCTTTACTAATTTCATTCTCAAATGCACCGAAATTAAGAGACAAATTTAAATGCATGAGGATTAGCATGAGGACTAGCCAGTCTCACCAAACTGAGGGGAAATCTTAGATCTCTTATCTTTATAGGTGACCCTTGGCTACCAATGACAATAGTTACGATAGGGGTGATTTTTCATATCTTTTATTGAACCGGAATTTTCGCATTCTGCAGAAAGCTTTGTGTTATACAGAACAGTAGGCAAACACAATCCGACCGTTATACTACAGTTATGTTAACAGGATATATTTAAGAGTTTATGTCGCAAAATATGTATTTACACATTTTGTTTTAAATTAAATGATTTTACTTATATGTGAATATATCAATAAGTGTGTTGTAGTTAATATTTGTACATGAAGTAAAATATTATTCGAATGTCAGTAATAGAGGAACTTGTTTAGACTCAACGGGAAAAAAACTTGATGCCTCCGTACATTCTTATTGCACAGTTAAAACTGAGGTTAGTTTTCTGTGTTTTGTAAAGTATCGAAGGTTTGAGTGAACGATTGATGTTTGCATAACATCCAGCGAGCTATATTCAACACGAGAACAAATTAATAGACACAAAAAAACAACTAGGAATGACTCAACCGGGACTAAATTTTGACTGCTACTGAAAATGTATGGAATATTGGGTAGGGGCGAACATTAAGCCTGTAAAAGCGGAAACAACGAGCCACCTCTTTTTGAAATATAAATAGCGGGTGTATTCCATGCAAGGAGCGCGGAACTCTCGTTAGACGTTACCTACTACGGTCCATGGTCAGGATTTCTGGATTATCACCAGTCAGCCACACAAAGAGAGGGCCTCTCCTATCCGCCACTTGGGGACGCGTTGGACAGCTCTGTGGGTCGAGCACTGGGAGCCCTCCTAGTATGGTACCAGTCGAAGTTTTAATGTATTGCAACAAGAAACATTATGTGTGCAATTACATAATCCTATTTAATAGAAGTGTAAAATATTTAGTTTTTGCGATTTTCTGTATTTTATTTGCATAATTATTGTTTGTCCTGTCTGGTTGTGTGCAATATATTCGTATTTCCATAAATTGTTTTGGATTTTTCTGATCACGTTCGTGTATCTTCTTTTTATCTAGAAATTGATTAGATTTTGTAACCTAAAGAGAATATCAAATGTAATACTTTAAATGTAATAACTTTAATAAATATGTGGTACAAAACTTATAAGGAACATTGTAATATATAGATAAAGATAACATTTTAGACCCGATGAAATTGTTCTTTATCGGTAAAAGAAATTTACATGATTTACAGCTATTCGCAGGTTGTTTTAAATGTCGCAAGTACTTGTGTGCAATAATTTTGTTATTTTCCTTGAACATGACCTATATAGTTACAGTAGGTTAACACTTTGGCAAGGAAACTGTTGCAGCATTAAAATATGATATTTGATATTTTCTGTAAAGGAGAATATACGGAACATGCATGGGATTTCAAAGAATTTTAAAGCAAGTTTTAATTTAGGTTTAATTGGTATATTTGTTTTATTGTTACCAATGATAGTTTTCGTTATATTTTGTCCAAAGGAATAAAGAACTAAATCTATCAATTAAAAAATAAAATTACGAGATACGATTCTTTAGATCAAAACTAGTTGAATCTAATGAATTGTCCACATACTATTCAACCATAACAACGTTACAGTAGCACCGGCGTATAGTGGTTACAGTGCACAACTTAAACGTTATGCTAAATCTTGTATTTGATAACCATTTGTCTACAAAGGACACTTATCTTGAAATTAAGGCTACTCAAACTAGGGTTTGTTGTACCTTAATGTATGGGTCGTTCTATTGAACTGTTTTGCGTGTCTACAGGTGGGGCTGATCGCTTGTCGTGCCATAATACGAAAACCCTAGACACACAATGTACTTGGTGGCGAGTTTGGAAAGTACAACACTTTTTGCACGATAAAGATACCTATATTATATTTCAAATCAGCATGTCTATTGTAGCTACTACAAAAAGTGTAAATTATCCGCCCAAACTCAATGCTTCATTTTGTTCAGTAGTCTTCCTTCTTATAGACATGATAGTACCTCGATGGGTGTCTAATTACAGTCATGCATTGCTAACTCGTCTGGATCTTTTGAGTGCGCCTATGGCTTTTACTGGATTCGGATGACTAAATTTCTATTTTTGTGTTTTAGTTCCAGCTTTGTGATCGTGTCGTGTATATCGGTCTTAATCCGGTTTTAATCGTCTCTTGACTTTCGGCTCTTTGGTTTGTTGGGTTTGGTAGAATTCAATATTTGTATTTTAAAGACTACCAGACAACATTGATTATTATGTTGCAACTTTAAAAACCTTTTATTAATTATATTTTTAAAATAGCTGATTAATCATTTCTATCCAAATATCGAAGACGAAGGTAGTTTGCAAATGCCACAAGATTTTGCACAATATTTGACAGCAAGTGGTCCACCACATACATTTAGGTTACTTGCTTGTAGTATTGTGCAGTTAACTCCAGTTGCGTCTTGACACAGATCTAAATAAAACTCAAAATAATTACTTTGCAATCACAGATAGTCGAGACATTAATACGTCTTCCATATACACAATTAATGACTGCCTCAAGGTATAATATTTTAAAGAAAATAAGAAACATTATAAATCTGTTTAATATACGACTTATTTTGGTGATGTTGAAAAGTATTTATCTAATTTAAGTCGAAACACTTTTTTGTAGGAACGTACCTGGTGTAATTGTAAGTGGTCTTGTTTCATTGTAATATCCACACCAGTTACACATTCTAGTTATAAACAGTTAAATGCCCATACCAATTTGTGCACATGATTATCGTCGCATAATTTGTAGTTTTAAATCGTCAGTATTATTGCTGACGCTACAGTTTGTGATATACACAGTATTATGGCCCATTAGTTAGAAAAACTAACACGATAATTGAGTACACAATAATAATGAGCTCAAGGTAAAACCATACAAATGCAAGTGTTAAATAGTTGATATACATCAACTAGTTACTTTATCTTCGGTTTTTCGTGCTGCGAATTATTTCTTGTTCGTACGAATATGTAAGGTAGGAGGGCGAAGTGTTCATATTAGGTCTCGCTTTAGAACGATTTTGTACATCAAGATGTACTAATACAAGAGGGTTTGTAGCCTATGTTAATTACCGTTATCGAATGTTGATCTTTGGCCTCAAGGTAAAACTTTATTTTAATTTTGTATTAAAAGCTTGTCTGGCATGTAATCTGTTTGTCTTTTGAAAACAACTTTAAAACTTTGGTGCTTCGTTTGATGCATGTAACAGCTAACTTTGGATAACCTTTGACTTTGACTTCAAAGTAAATTACTTCTTTTGGTAAAATGATTTTAATATCAAGGACTGCAGTTTAAGTGAGCTATAACAATTGTTGTGAATATGATCATATGATAAGCAAGTACAATATTATTTTATCTTATATATACACATATTATAATTTCATGAACTTAAGGACGCTAATAATTATTAACGATAGCAATGCAATGATATCCTTGTTTTAGTTTAATAGAAACAACTTAAGGTGAACTATGTACACATCGATCCTACCTTCCAGCTTATACATAAATTATTGGATGTACAATTACAAATTTAAAGACAATATTATGCATAAGAATATTTAAAACTGCGGATTGTTTTTCTATTTCATCATTACCATTTAAATTAAAGATCAAATTACTAATATTGAAATACTTACTAATCCACACTCACCACCATTAACAACAAGATTAAAGATAGATAGAAAGAAAGAAAAATCGATCGATCGTGTTTGTAGTATGATAAGTCATATATAAGAACAGATTAAAGTATGTAATGATAAGTAAAAATAAATTAGAGTAATTTTAAGAATAGCTTAGATGAAATAGTAATAATCACATATACGCTAAATAATGGAACTAAAGAATGTTGAACAAATTGATCGAAATATTACCAAATTGTTATATATAACTACAACATGATGATGGTGTTCCAGTTCGACGAGATTCAACATTAGTTCTTTATTAGAACTTATTGAACTATTTAACGATTCCTAATTTTACCAGGTTTAGATAAAATGCAAACAATTCTCATATAAACTATATGTAACTTACCAAATGTTGTAACATGTGTCGTTGCTGGTGTAGTGGGGCCTAAAGTAAAACACAAATCTAAAATTTAAAACCGTACGTATTTAAAATAGCTGTTGTCCGTATGATTTTAAAAGGGTTTGGGGATATGATATGTTTTAAAAAAACATATTTGGAAACATATTTGGTTCCTAGTTTTGCATAATAATGTTTCAATATTCTATTTATCTTTATACACCCTTTATTAATTCTGTAAACAAATCAAATTGTAACTCCATCACAGAAATATTCGATTAATTGATTCATTGATTGATTGATTGATTGATTGATTGATTGATTGAGGATTTATGTCCAGCAAGTTGACTCAAAATTTTCAAAGGCAACTTAGATTATAGATCAATAATATTACATTTATATTTCCTTATTAGCTATCTGCGGTCTATTATTCAACAAATCAGAACACCTTTAATTTTTTCGTTGTTTCAACAGAAGTCAAGTGATTTAAATCACAAGTGGCTGTTAAAAAAACTTATAATTGGTAATAGTATTACAAATTGTGTGTTAAGTTAACGATCTATACGAAACACGTCTACATTTTGTTCATGTCAGCACGGATAAACAACATTTGCTAATTTATCTTGGAAATTTGATATATTATGGATCACAATCGTTGAAAATCCAAAAATACATAATGTTCTACTTCACACTTTTACGCTACTTTTCAACAGTGTCTTTTCATAAACAGCTATAAAATATGTAATTATTTCTGAACAAAAATGTTCCCATTGTTAGTCGTATAATTACACTGGCCATGTCTACTGCTCCAGTAACATTTTAACACGTAAACATTTTTAACATTATTTTTGCTAATTTTCGGTACAAACAAAAACATCTCATTGAAATATCTGTATGGCGGGCTTATTCTTGGGAAGATAAAAATATCATTGCCTTTATTACTACATGTACGTTCAAAAAATAACCTGTAAGACATCCTTAATGGAAACACACTATTGCGAATATTATAAATTTGTCTATTAATTTCTGCAAGATGACTGTTAAGATATGAATATTTTTCAACACATATGCTTTGTTCATGTTTTATCACAGACGGAAAGTGAGGTACGAATTGAAGTTGGAAAATGATTAACCACGAACATTTCAAATACATCATAATGGAAGCAATCATTGTGTTATATCAATCAAAAGTCTGATAGTTATGGTATTTACATTCTGGACATATTGTTAATGGTAATCTTTATGATGTTACTAATTCTATTGAAATTAAGAAGCAACTTCGATACCGACTAGCAAGATATGAATGAATAATGTCAGTTGTGATGACAAAGCAAATGTGGACTGTGAATGCTGACTTTTAAGGATCCAAATAGGATTTGAATATAAGGTGTCTTAGATTACGCTGAGGTTTGTACTCACAGCAAGTGATATAATTAAGTAACAGTATTTGAGAAAAATGTTCCCTTTTTGTTCTAAAACTTAAGGACAATCAGCAGGACTCATGTACAATCTCTAAATATCCAAATCAATATAATGCATAAACCAATCTATCAAATGTAATACTATGTTTAAAACTGACTAATTATCAGTGAAATCGAGCAAACGTTATGCACGTTGAGCACGACTTTGTTCTATTTTATCGAAAAACTATTAAATGATGATATGTATTGAGTAAGGTTAACTCCTACACCACTACCATTAACAACAAATACAGGGAGAGAGCCACAAGACATGTAATAATGATAACATGCATTAACCTCCTTTTTGACCGGCATATTAATGAAAACAATGTTATATTTCCCGCTGCAATATATTTGCGAGCATCTGTTGTCGAAATATTGAATAAACTCATGGATCTTTTGTTGAAAGAATCTTTGTCAACATTCGGACGCCACAATTTATTATTGATTACGATAGAAGTTCAAAATATTTGCTTCGAACAGTGTTGTAATATTGGTAATTCACGGACGGACATATATATAATCGAAAAGTTTCGTATTCCGGCAAATTGCCATATTTATTTATTTGTAGTTTTTTGGTTCTACATGTAAGTGTATTATTTATTATTCACATGCACATTGCACCTCATAAATTACCAATTTTCCAGTGTGGTTTGAATTTTCGATGTATTAGCTAGGTGTTGGAGAGGTTTGGAGTCGCAACAATAATAAAACAACACTTAAGTATTATGTTATTCTTCGTCCTTGTAATGCTTACATGTGAATTGGCGGAAAATACAAACTTAAGGTATTATTGTCTTTGTACAACAGTTAAATATTTTAAAATCAATGTAATGCAAGGATTTTTGTATAGACAATGTTTATTATCATACAATTAATGACTTCGATAAAGGTCGATATTAGGATTTATCAGCCAGAGAAAATGTAATATATTAAAGAAGCCGCTTGGTGAGGTGAACATACATTTTTGAGGGCGGATAAATCCTGATAGCAACCATATATCAAAGTCAGAAGTTGTTTTATAACATGAATAAAATCACCATCTTGATCAGAAAAAAAGAGGATGCTACCACGCAATTGTACTTTTCGATCTATTTTTAGAGAAAAACTAGGCGAAAATTCCGCTTGACCAATGTGTAGCAAAAATTTGCAGGGGATATAAATATCCATACTTTGATGCAATATAGTACTGTTGCGATTTATCGTGTCCGAAAGTTGTTTTTAGATCAATCAAAAACACTCAAAATTCTATTCAAGTAAAAATTGAATACATGAAATAATTTTAGTTTATCTATAAAAGTTTTGTTATCAATCGAACTAGCAAGAAGAGAGAGTGTACAGTTTCGATATGAGCGAAATACATGTTAGGAGGGATGCATGCAAGGACAATTTCCAACAGCAAAAAGTTGCACAACATTACCACTATCTAAGAACATATCCATCTACAAGCACTTTTATAGTCACGTGTACATACTCGTTTTCATATATATCGGCATGTGTTCGATGTCAACGTTGTCTTTCCCGTTGCAGTACTTATGATAAATGTCACAGTCAATCTGAGTACAGCAGTCAAAGCAAATGGTATTATCCGGCGGATTGTGTAACTTGCAAAGTGGGTTGTTAATGGAACTAAATTGTGCATTACTAATGCATTCACTCTCATTTACTCCGCCCTTTTCAACTTTTACACCTGATGATGTGTATGTCTTCTTAATAAAGCAGTGTGTGTGATGTATATCATAACTACCAGTTGTAGATAAACATACAGAACCTGTTGAATGCAAATGTGTATTATTAAATCGATGTTATCTGTTTTCTTAACAATGATCGAGATGATATGTGCGTTTTGATGATAGGAGATGCACCTTTAACAGTTGTAAAAGTTGTGTATTATGGGGCAGACTTTATCCTTACAATACTATACTTAAGGCGTCTCTTACTTTATCTGTTCTTTCATTTACCAGCACATCGTATTTGAATGGATATTTAAATTGATTCAATATGTTGTTGCATAGGATAATAGACAAAGAAAAACATATAACAAACCAGAATACTATGTGCAAAATTAAGCAATGGAAAATAACACCTAAAATTAACTTTTTTGTCAATATAAAGCGACGAAATAGGAATAATGCAATAAAATACTTACGTGCTGCCGGATATGTACAATTTCTGGTCTCTGTTACTGAAATTTAGAGAGAATATGGAAAAATATAAAAACATGCGAAATATAAAGTTGGAAACAATAATTTACATATAAATGTGTAACGACTTCATTAATGTAAACATATTTATTCAAAGAGAAATCATCATTAATAGTATAACAGCATTCTTCATACACAAGAAGGATTCAGAAACAAGCAATAAATGCTTATGTTAATCTGTCTAATTGATACATAGTGAAAATACACAATATTATTAACAACAAAAATGCACATTCTTTTGTAATAATACAATGAATAACTATTATCTCCTCAATAATAAAGGTAGAATAATTAGTGTGTACATAATTAGAAGAAAAGAAAATTAAACTACATGAAAACAGATGGTAAGATAAATTAATTTGAGGAAAAACGTGAAAAAAAAAGATCTAAAAAGAAAAAAAGAAGAATTGATGAAACGCAAGTAACAAATATAACATTTAGATTTGAACTGATACAAACCTTTTGGACTTGATGATGTAATTTTGAACAATTTTGAATAGTTGTATGTTTTCTTTTTCGTTGAGGTCTTTTGAGCCGTATAGTAACAATTTTGTATCGAGAACAATTATTGGATTACCGAATGAATTTCCTGGCGCAATGCTGAGTACATTGGACAGTGTAATAGATACTGTGAAGTGGTTTCAAGACTTCCACATCTACAGTTAGGTGATTCAACTAAGTTTCGCAAGTATAAATCGTAATTTAAGGAACTTGATTTAGTCTAAGTCTAGTATGCAGAATTTGTCCTTGCCTCGTTCCGGTATAATAATATTTTTGTACCTTGTCATTATGAGAGTCTGAATTCCTTTTTTAAATATAGGAAGGGATTTGCAGTTTTCCGTAAGATTATTTGCTTGGCGAGTGGGGTAATTATGTCGATTATAAATACGGTCTGGAAGTAAGTCATGTAAGTAATTTGGAGTATTTCCGTTAATTATTTTTGTGAACAGTTTAAGTTTATATGATTTACGTCTGCCAGTTAGTTTTTCCCATTTGGTTTCATTGTAAAGTTTTGATGCACTTGTTAATTTCGTTCTTTCGGTTACTATTCGTACCGCGTCGAGCTGAACATTTTCAAGTTTTAATTCGTTTATTTGACTTCTATTATCCCAGAAAACGTCCAAGTACTCTAATATTGGTCTAAAGATGATGGATACAATTTTTCTAAAGTGAATCTGTCCAAAGTGTTTTTTAGTTTCCTTAGAATATTTATTCTTTTATATGCTTTTTAAAGGATGAAATAAATATGCTCATTCCATGAAGTAACCAAGATGTTTGTGACTGGTTACTTCAGTGATATCATGGTCGTCCATCTATAGTTTTGGTTGTTGATGAGATTTTATGGATTTTCGTGAAATTATCATTGATTCGGTTTTTTGAGGATTTAATTTAACAAGCCAATTATGTGACCACTCGTGAATGTTTGCTAAATCTCGATTAAGTATATTTGCAGCAGTTATTGGGTTATCTACAATAATGTATAAGCTTGTGTCGTCTGCAAATAGTTGATATTTGCTTGAATGTCTGTAACAATATCATTTATGAATATGAGAAACAAGAGAGGACTTAGGATAGAGCCCTTGAGGGACCCCTGCGGTTAGCGATAGCCAATTTGAATTTGATCCATTGATTACGACCCTTTGTTGACGACTGCGGAGACCGCAAACCATTTTAATATTTTACCTGATATACCATATTTTGCAACTTCTGTAACAACCCCTTATGCCACACTCGATCAAAGGCATTCGATATGTCGCAGAATACAACTCGGATTTCTTTTCCGTCATATAGAGCTTTTCTAAAATCGTTAGTAATATTTATCAATTGGTTCACTGCAGAGTCACCGCTAGTGAAACCGGATTCATTATTTGTAATGATAGCATGTTGTCTCAAAAAGTTATGGATATGCTTATATACACAGCGCTCCACACATTTTGGTAAAACACTCAGAAGCGAAATAGGTCTATAATTTTTAACATCGTGTGCTTGGTTGCTTTTAAAAAAAGGCGTCACGTTTGCTCTTTTCCACAGGTGGGGGAATGAACATTGAGACAATGAGAGGTTAAATAATTTTCAGAGGGGTTTTTTAAGTAATGTAGAAGCCTCTTTCGAAATTCGTGGGTAAATTAGATCGGGAGCAGAAGCCTTTCCAGGATTTAGGAATTTAAGAACATCCTCTACTTCAGTTTTTGAAATAGAAATTTCCTCTAATTTTACTGGGGATAGCTCATTCAAGATAGGTAACCGTATATCTTCATCATCTTCGTCTAGCAATGTTTGCTTAACAAAGAAAGCGTTGAATTTGTTTGTTTTTTCCGAATCATCAAAAACTAAGTCACGATGTTATACGATCGGTGAAATACCATGATCAGCTGAGATTATGCCAGAGACTTTTTTACGCTGTTCCACCAGTTAGAGTCCGATAAATTTCCATTTCTTATTTTGTGAAGTAGGTTATTATCATAGTCGGCTTTTGATTTTCGAATCAAATTCGTTTTTTCATTCCTAATTTTTCTAAACTTTGCCCATTGTTGGAGGTTGTTTAATTGTTTCGCTTTCTTGTGAATTCGATTCTTACGTCTTATTACTTTTTAATTTCAGTTGTCAACCATGGTGGGTCAGTCTTACGGACCGTAATAACTCGATTGGGAATGCTTGAATTTGCGGCGGTTATTATTTCGTTTTTAATATTTTCTGCGACAATGACTACGTTATTTGAGTCTGTAATTGAGTCCAGTCTATATTCTTTAGTTTGTCTCTATACAAGTCATAATTTCCCTGCTCGTATAACCATATTTTCTCTTAAAAGTTTGACTAGCAATTTTGGGAATATTTAGGTAACCAATAACTGGGCAGTGGTAACGGATTTGGTCCAGTAAGGGTGGGCCTACACCTGAGTGAGCAAAGGGGTTCGCGTTATTTGTCATAATAAGATCAAGTAGTGTTGACGAGTACTCAGTAAAATGTGTGGACTCGTCAATCAGTTAATACATACTAAGTTGAGTCAGTAGTGGTTCAATTTTATTATTAGGATTGATTTTTGGTTAAAATCTTCCGTTACTACGATATAACTTTTATTATCATTCATTGCATTGTATAGGTTATACTCGAGAGCGGACAAAGTGTGCTGTCCGCAGTTTGGTGGAATATAAAATGTCCCAAATAAAATGTTTTTCCCTTTAAACTTCAGTTCTAACCATACGACTTCAAGTTCGTTTGATTCGAGCTCATTTCGCCGAATGACATTGATATAATTCTGTACATATACAATAACACCCCCACCTTGCTTGTTTTGTTCCCTGTTCCTGCGAAATGGGCTTTAAAAATCTGGTAATTTAGTTGAATCTTTGTCGTGGCTGGAGTTAAGCCATGAATCAGAAAACGCAAGTATGTCAAATTCCTTGTATTCACATACTAAAGGACAAGTTTGGGTAATAAACTTTGAATGTTTAGGTGTAGGAAGGACATAGAATCTATCCTCATTGTAAAAAATGTGGACAAATCAGAAGATTTTATTGAACTATTGGAAGAATCGTGGTCGGATAACGGGCCAGGATTGGTTTCAACATCTTGGCATATAAGTAGTATGTCTAGCACAAGCAAAAAAAAAGTCAATAAAAACGCAAAGTACATTGTTACATGTATATATGCTTTGCGTAAAGTGATTCTTATTTACAATGTTTATACGCGCATCGCGATTTGAGCATAATGGGCTACTGACAATAGTGTGTAAAAATAGTACCACCTGGATTGTATTTTTCCGTTTCCACTAAAAAGTATTAAGTTAATACATAGAAAGTCCAAATAAGTTAGTTTGCCTTGTGTACTAATTGTGTTAACGTAGCGTCCCACTCTCGCACGGTACTACTCAATAGTCACTCCCATCATTTATGTTACACCGCAAATGAGGAGCAAGAAACGGAGTGAGTGGGTAAGATCTAATATAATGATTATTTATTGTATTTCATCGTGAACATTAACTAAATAAATAAATAAAAAACAACATGTACAAAATACTGAGAAGGATAACTGTACAAGATTACTGATAAAACAAAATGAGTAACACAATATATCGATATAAAAAGTGTTCTGATAAGTGAACAAGAAGTGCAGGTAAGTACTACAAACTGAAGTGCAGGAATAAAAAAGAATAATAACAATTTCATTGTGAAAAATTACATGAAAAAGGGAGGTAACTGATTCATTAATGAAAGACAATAGACGGTTTGTGAGTAGAAATCGCTCATGAACTAAATTAACTAGCTTACGATTGATTAATGGTGTTTAACGCCCGAGCAGCAATATTTCAGCTATATTCAGGCGATGAACATGAAATGGATGATAAAATGAACATGAAATGATAATGAATGAAAATGGGATGGGACACAAGGAAAAATAGGGGTAACGGATTTTAGATTGCCACTGGCAAATGGGAGGATGGATAGGGTCGGACAATTTAGCCTCCTGTAGCGGGATCGAAATCCCTACTCATAGCGAATACTACAGCAGCGTTCTTTAACGTGCGAGGAACGTGGCATTTTCCCAACACGGTGCACTAATATGGTTTGCGGTCAGGTTTTCCGTATTATGGCCTGACAACCCCAGCTTGCCAGGGGTACCCCATTCAACCACCTGGGGCACACATCCCAGTCGGTCTTTAGGCAAACCGACCTGACACGCCGGTCAGGGTACTGGGCGCTATTTAGTCGCCTTTTACGACAAGGTAGCGCGACTGCGGTCTATTCTTTTAGCCACCCGGATCCCGCACGGGGCAACTAGCTTACGTTTCACACTTGTAACGTTTCACAATTTTACTATCGGGGCTTGATGTGAAAAGAATTACTGAATGCTAAATACAGGAAGAATGGCAGACTGTGACGACTTCAAATTAACTGTAAACTTAAAACATAATTTGCTATATTGTTTAATACTTTAAAAAAAAATCAAATCAAGAAGTGTTTGTTATGCAAAATTATGATATCAAATGAGATAAACTAATAAAGTTTATACCGTGCATTGTATTATTGATCCGATGTTTAAACTGACTTCGTACATCACGTTTCTTATTGATTAAACATATTATGACGGAGTTTTCCACTTAGCCAGTGCGCTTCAAACATTTCAGTTAATAGTGTTATCCAATTCCGCGAACAAGGTCATTACAAAGTATTTTAACTGTTGAACTTTATATATCATTTTAAGTTCAACATGGAACTAGCGACATGAGCTTTTATACAAGGAAAAATAACTAGATCGGACATCGTCGTACGATATAAATAATGTAAATTAGTATTGGTAAGACAACGCACAGCTTCTGTAGTCAACAAATGTTTAAAACAACTAATGGGTAGATGGACCTGATCAACATTAACTAATAAAATTTAATAATATATGAATGCTAAGAAATTTCATAAAAGAAAAAACGGAAACGATTTATTCCGAATTATTTTACCAGCTGATTTGTATTACTATGTAAAACCATTAAACTTTTGCATTTCATTTCATTTCAAAATGTTCAATAGGTAATACTGTCAGCAATCCTGAAAGCATCACGCATCTCTGAAATCTATAGAACTCGCATTTTCACAACGTTTAGCTGTAAAGTGATAGAAAAGAAGAAACTAATACCTCACGCCTTCAACGTTAGAAAGTTTGTAAAAAAAACCATCACGACCTTCACAACATATTCGGGTAAACTTAAATTGTATTACACAAGTGCTGGACACCACAAGCACAAATTTAGAAGCGTTATGTCTGTTATTTTACGTTTGCATTTCGTGATTTAGAAAAAAATGTAATACAATTTAATATTTTATAACTCAACGCGTGTTGTTTTGTATGAAACACTTACCTACATATTGTAAAAAAACACCTACAAAACAAATATTAGTTGAATTAGCATTCCTATAAATATACGCTTGAACATTCCAGGTAAAATAAACATAACCATGGTGATTAAGTCGCCCAAAACGAAGTTTTGGCGACTTATTGTTTTTGCACCGTTTTTTTATGATTATTAATAATTATTATTTCGGTTTCCACTTTTCTAGATCGAGAAATTGTCCGAGACATTTCTCAAAGACGTCTTAATAGAATCAAATGAAACTTAGCACAGTTGTAGATCGACATATGGAGGGGTGCAGTCCATAGTCAGATTTTTGATAATGGCTGCCATTTCAAAATGGCCGCCACTTGACGACACCCACCCAAAAATGGCAAAAATTTTCCGTGGTTCGATTTCAACGAAATTTGGTATGGAGGTAGATTTTAGTATTTCGAGTGAAACGCTACCTTTGAATTTTTTTTCCGACTTTGCGTTTCAAAATGGTGGCGAAAAAACGTGGAAAAATTGTCAACGTTATCCGATCTCGATGAAATTTAACGTGCTCCTATTGCAAAACAAATTGGTGTGGAGGTAGATGTAAGTGTCCCGAGTGGAACTCCACATTCGAAAATTTTTTGGACATGGGTTTCAAAATAGCCGCCAAAACGCGTCAAATTTTCAACATTGTCCGATTTTAATGACATTTGATGTGTAGGTACATTTCAGTGTCCTGAGTGGAACGCAACACTATCCTTGGGGATTTTGGGCGACTTCTGTGTTAGCATCCCAATTACACATTATTTTTAATTATATTTGCCCTTGTGCTTTAAGTGATTTAAAATAAATGAGCAACCAAACATTTTAGCATTTTTGATATTCTGAGGCTCATGAACGTTAGACGGGTATGATGCATAATATGTGTTAGCCTTGTTGGGTTACCAGACATTATCTTTTGTGTTCTTTGTAAAATTGGTCAAAATTGCTTTAAAATGCTAGAAAATGTTTAATACCAAAATATATTTCTTTTAAGTTGATTAATTACAATCCTCTACATAGTTATAAATCATCTGTCACCTTTCAACACATAATGACATGTTGAAATATATGTCAAGCTTTATCTATGACGTCGTTTGTGGCTAAACATTTAGTTGCGTGCACTAGGTAGCTCTCTTTATATACGGAAAATGTGAGGAAAATATTACATTTTGAAGCGAGTTTGCTCTTATCAAAATCTACAAAATGGGCCTTTATGGTGCATGAAGGCGACATAGAGACTCACTGGGCAATTCTATGAATCAAGCTCTACAAAACCACCAAGTCGACTCAAAATTATGACTAATTATAATATGAACAGTCAAATAATATACCAGTTTGCCCGCCTCATTTTCCAACTTTATTTATTATTTGTAAATTAATCTCGTAATGAATATAGCTGAAATACTGCTTACGTGACGCTTAGCAGACATTCCATCAATCAATCCATCGAGTATAACTGGTGTTTTACTGGGGTGTCGGTCTAAAAATACAAATAATAATGTTTTAAAAGGAGTAAATGTTTCGGGATATTTGCAACTATTGTATAAATTTAGCTTTGTTATAATTGACTTATTATCTAATTAACAAAGATGTTAAAAGACCGTTTGTAATTTTACAATTTTACCAAATATAACAAGTGTAACCATCCAGAACACTTTACATTTTACATAGATAACTAAACACACACACACACAAACACCAATACCATATTAAATTGCACTACAAAGCTATCAATTATAAAAATCAAACCTAAAATTGTAAGACTTAAATTATTCCAGACCGTCATGTCTTTATAACAATCTTGCAAGTTATATAAAGATAAGATTACTAAATTTGTATATGTAAGTCGTAAATGTCGAACGAATGCCACGTGACTGTTTTAGTTATGCTTGACTAATTAAATGAAGGTAATAACAAAATACTGAACACCGAGAAAACTGTCAAAAAGACAATCCACAAATCGAAGCCCGAGAAACCGGTAAACACCAGAGCCAACAACAAATATATAGTACCATTAGCAATGGTCTTGACTTGGTACAGGCATTTCAGAATAAATAGTGGGTTGAACAAACACTTATTTGCATGAAATATTGTTAATATGTTTAACCGTGATGTTTGTCGAATGTAGAATGAAAAAAAACTATTTTGTACATGTAGTTCGTAAATTCGTTTCCACACATTTGGCTTGATTTGTCCATTTGTTTTTGCTGTCTTTTTTTAGTCGAATTTCGATGGCTCGTTTTTCAAGAGGGCTACGAAAAGTTTTTGAGAAATAGTGAGTTCGAGAAACCGGGTCTTCTAATTTCCGAAAATGGTTCATGTGGGGACCGTACTCTAAATCGGTTTATATATTTCAATTCCTGTCACATTGGATCATACAATTGTGTTCATTTATTGTATTGGAAATACAAGTTCTGTTGATAAGTTCTGTTGTACAACTGTTGATAAGATTTGTACATTACGTAAGAGTCTCAATGACGTTAATGAATAAAATTGTATGGCAATGTATTGGCGTATACTGTAATAAATTTAATCAAATTTGAACAAACTTACCGAGGCGTAAATAAATACAAATTAACCACATTTAGGTCGTAAAGGCATAAGGATTATATCCCGGGCTATCGACAACTGGGGCAAATCCGCTATATAAAATATAAAGCGCATAAGAAATGCATAGTTAATACAAATATTTATATTTGTCTACAAATTAAGCCTAACAATGTTAGAATAGGATTTTAATACTGTAAAACCGTATTCTTATCCTTAGCGAGAATCCAAAGTTCCAACGTTGTAACACTGGGGAAAACATTCGCCTGCATTATGTCTAGCGCCAGACAACTATATACATATATATAGTACTTGTTGTGTTCTTGCTTGTGACGATGGAATTGTAGTGACTAATACGTATTAACTTGACAATAATCTAACTCAGCATTTTGCATTTTTATGTCGTAAATCAGTATTACCTTTCTTTTAATTACTTTAACGCGCCATTACTGTATGCAACATTGTAACTTTGTTGGTAACTCACGGACTTTTTCTCTATCGAAAACTATACGATCATTTAAGCTAACTACAGCATTTTGATGGTGCCGAACGGAAGATAACAACGAGGCTGAAGTCAACTTGAGCAGGACATACAAGAGTAGTTTCGAAGATTCTACGGACAAGCAAAAGGTACCGATAGTTTTTTTTATTGTGTCTAAAATAGCTGCACCACCAAGACTAAGGTATCAGCTTCTAAACTACCATACTTACCATATTTACGATTATGTCACACAGTTACAGAGAATAACTCATTTGCTATCGACATTCTTATTGGAGCATGTTTTGTGGAGAAAAATCTAAGACGAGACGATAAAAAGAGAAGGAGAAGGAACGTCTGCAGTAACGTCAACGGGACATACTAGGGATCAATATCTGACAATTCAAATGCATCAATGATGAAAGTAGTCGTTTCACAAAGAATGAAGAATTTGATTTAGGGATTTTTGGAAATCGGAACATATAGGAACAGAGAAAACGTATGCTGAATCAACTTAAGCAGTGAACACGTCTTAGCGTTCTGTAGAATCGTCAATAGTAAATCGCTACCTTAAATTATGTCATCTGTAAAGGAAATCAAATCAGAGACTGTTTAATAAGCTCAACAAAAATGGTACAAACTGGATTTTTATTCCCAAACACGCACTTTACAACCACAGATTTTGTAAATAATTCATTTACTTGACAAAAACTAATTAAAAGTCGCTATGTCGTTCTCTCCTAACGTTCGATGTACTTAAAACAGTTATTACTGAAGTTGAGACTATCATCAAGGACCGACGGTAAATATATATTTCAACAAATTCGATGGACGAAGACCTATTACGCCTTCGCATTTCATTTGCTGTATGGGAAGAGATGAAAATTGTGTCACTACTGTATCCCATTACTCTATTCTAAATGTACAGATTTAACAATGAACAAACAATATACCAAGCACCGAAAATAATTGGACATTAGTGGTGTGGGTGAACAATGAGTATTTAAGTCGTTACGCGAATTAAGGGTAAAAAAAACCAAGACTTTCACATTGGAGATAAATTGCAAATTTATGATGAACGTACTCCAATGATTCAATGGAAACTTAGTTCTTTGATGATTGGATGTTTGATTTACGTCCAGCGAGCAGTATTTCTATATTCAGGACGATACCAAGTAAGCAAATAATAAATGCACAGAAAAAGAGGTGGAACATAGGGAACACATTGTGTATTGAGAAATGGCGGAAAATTTAGCCTTTTGTAGTGGCAACAATGAGCCTACTCTTTTTCGAAATCTGCAATAGGGACATTATTGTGCAAGGAGCGTGGCATTTTCCTAACATGTTTCCCACCGTATTCCGCGGTCAGGCTTTTTCGTTTTGTGACCTGACAACCCCAAACGAGAGGGTCTCCCCTTCCGCCACTTACGGACGCGCAGGGGTGCGGTGTGGGACGAGAAATGGAACCCTACCATTATGGTCTCCAAAACTAGAAGTGATTGTTGACAAGTGACCATACCATAAAAGCTTGGTTCGATCAGTATTGTTAATGCCTAAAAATGGCATTACGTCAAAGCCAATTATTAACTTTTTCCTTTTAAACTAAGAGCAGAATTTTCAATACCGTATTATGACGAACCAAACGAGCGGCAAAAACAAATAGCTAATAGATTGCCTGGGATAGGATCAAGGAGTGGACCAATGGTACGACAGGAAAATGACCATAGACTATGTTAAAGTTTTTTTTGCATTAAACTGTACTAAAGTGAAACGATTCTAGATTTATTCTTCTATATAAGACAGTTAAGTTTATCTATATATGCTTTTAATCAATTATTCTCTTTATTTGAGAGACATTAAAGTTTCATAAAGATTTTGTTTGGTTTTTGAAACTTCAGTTTCGTTGGCTTGAGTATCTCGTAAATCAACATTACCTTTCTTTTAATTTCTTTAACGCGCCATTAATGAATGTAATCGTTGTTTATAACGTCACTGACTTGTGACATATTACGTTATCATTACAAGCTTAAGATAGCATTACGCTTTTACTTTTCTGGTACTAAAACAATTCGACTAACTTTCTGTCATTCAGCCACGGTAAATAAGTTTTATACAGACGTCTATGTATTTGAAAACCTTATAATATATCTATACAGCGGATGACTGAAACAAAAGAAATACATTGAAAGAATAGCAAGCGGACAGCAATATCTACAGATTACTTCATTTAAAATTTCTAGGGATCAGGTAACAGCAGTTTGGATTGGCACAGCAAATATTTCGACCCATTTTGTGAAATGGTCAGTAACAGCTAATATATATTTTTTCCTCTGAGGGTTTCTGGTAAGGGTCCAATTATGTCAAGACCTACTAAGGGTGACCAACATTCATTAAACATAAGGGGGCTCTAGGTAATTTTTAAGAAATTTTATTTGCTACACAAATATTGAATTGAATGACAAACACATTAACATCTTCTTTTACTAGTATTTCAACCAATAATATTTTTAAATTTGCTTTGGTCTTCTTTCTACCAAGATGACCAGATATAAAAAACAATGGAAGTTTTTCAGAATCTCAGCTTTTAATTTAAAAGGAACTATCAATTGCAACTACTTATATAAATAATCCGTTTCAAGGACCTTTTTATAATGGAAGCCTCCTAAATTCACAAATATACCAATAATGTCTGGTGGCAGCACTGTTTTGCTCAATATCATTAGACAAAGCCTCCGACCTGACTCTTTCCATTTGAAAATTGGACCTACATTGGTATGTCAGAAGCTTGTATTTGAAGGTCATGCAAGTCAGACATTGAATATTCGCCATCCCAGTCCATCCACCTTCTAGTAATTTCAGTTGATGTTGCAACCGAGTTTTCACTGCACAAAAATAGTCTTTATTGATAATACTATACAATCTGTCTCTTGTTTAAAATTTCGACTAAGAAAATGTGGCAATTTTACTAATACACTTTTCCTATCAACAGCTTGTTTTGACACTTTTTACATGGACCACTTTTGAGGTCTTAAACGGTTGTAGAATTGATTACAGTCAAAATCAATTGTAAAATCAAAGGACATAAAATTTCTAGCCATATCGCAACACGAACCTTTGGGTCTTTTAAGCTGAACAACCAAACAAGTGCATGATGGTCAGTTCGAACAGAAAATTTTCTACCTAACAAATATTGCTATTAATATTCAACAAAATATCTTACGGCCAGTATTTCTATGTCAGTAACGCAAGAATGGTTCTCCGCTTCGTTTAAAGTTCGGTTGCTAACTTGTAGCTTACCATTTTGGCTCATTCATTTGTCTAAATAAATTTATTATTTTTCTTTTTTAACTTCCTATACCAAAGATCTATATGACCTCTCTGACTGATTTAGAGATCGGCAGATTAAGGATTTTAATACAATTTCGGGATTTGATTCAATGCCTTTGTTAGATACAACATGACCAAGAAAAACGTGTGAACAGTGGATTGTGGTGTAACCATTAGTCAAATCAAAAGCTGAAAATATTGCAGCCCTGAAACTGGATGAAGGCTATCTTGTATTCGAGGCAATATATAGGCATCCTTTAAAGTCTTAGCATTGTGTGACCTATAATGAACCTATGGTCGTTATACAGCGGATTTCCTAAAAATTATGAGGGGCAAAACCAAGGTAAATTCGATCTCTGAATTATCCTTGTTCTAGTAATTCTTAAATAACAATTCTCTCCTCATCTGCATGGGCTAACGGAAACTCTCCTGGTGGTAATTAAGTAGCTATTTTATTTCTAATATTTACTGAATGTTCAATTAAATGGGTTAGCCCTAAATCTGCATCATGTGCTGAAATTGCGCTTGAATATTTCTGTAGACGTACAAATAATATTAATTTTTTTTTAAATCGTTGAACAATTTCGCTTTCCCCACATCAGCAGTTACCTTAGGAAATGCTTTTATGATGCAAGTATTGGTTTCCCAAGTAACTGGGTCTAGTTTAGACAATGAAATTCTACTAATTCTATTAACATGTTCAAATTCATTCTTTTCATAGAATATCAAAACTACTGGTTCATTCTCAACTTTCTCTGCTATTTTAGCAACAGAATCTTGGTTAATATTAACTTCAAAATGAAAAGGATTCATCAGTCTCCTAGTGCCATCATTACTTATGTCCACTAAACCCGAATCACGGCGTACTTTAAAAAAAATGTGGAGTTGGGTTCAATAAGAAAATCTTGGGAACTGTCAGAATTATCAAATTATGTTCTGTCTGCAAACATATCAATTACAACGTCACTTTTTGGGGGTGGGGATACTATAAATTAATCAAGGGCTCAAACTTTTCTAATAGTTTCAGGTTTCAGCAGGCCCCTTATCGCCTTTCATCAGTATATCTACAACTAAAACAATTCATCTTCATATTCAGCAAATACAAGTTTTTTCACAAGAACTAATTTTTAAATTTGAAGGGTAAATATAGTTTTACCCTTTTTAACCACGGGCTGACCATTAGCACAAGATAGACTCTGTGGCTTTACTAGTTTGATTTCTTTACAAACATGAATTATATCATAAAATGTTGATTCAACAGTGCGTTAACAGCCTTTAAACCTTCAATTTTGCCTTCAATATATACACCATCATTTCGCAACACTTGCCTACCAATTATCTCAATAACTTCAGGTAATATGTACTAATCCTTTAAATTGCGGAATGTGTAACCCTTTTGTTTGTTATACCCAATATGACAATTTCTTCCTGGTATTAAAATAAGTTAATTATTCTAAACCATTTACAACTAATTAAGACAAAACATGTTTCACATGGAGAATCAAAATTAATCTTCTCAGTAATTTGATTGTTTTTTACTTTAAGTGTTTCATTTTAGTGGTTTCCTCCCAGTTATGACATTTTGACCTAAAACAAATTTTGGAGTCTTTTTGCGGTCTTCAGAGTTGACACTTTCAATGTTTAACCTAGAAACAACACCATTTCCATTTTGATCAAATTGTTTTAAGTACAAATACAACTGGCTTGTTTTCGGACAGTGGTTAAGTATATTTCATTGGACCAAGACAGTTTCTTTGCAATGTGTTCATGTTGACCACAATTAATCCAAATCAAAGTCCTACGTTTTGGACAGTTTGGTGTCTGGTACCCAGCCTCGGGCACGTAACCCTGTTAGACATTGGTATCTAAGTAGTGTGACTTTTGTGTAAACAATTTCCTTTATTAATGATTCTAGTATATTTATAATAACCTGCAGGTCCTCCCTGCTGATAAATTAGTTTTATTATCAGAACTTGACTCATCTAACCCTTTTACTTAAAAACTTAGCATTTCTTTCATTTTTAGTTTTCACAGTTTTCTTAACTTACTGAAGACTTTTTACCATCTTCAGGTCCTCTTTAATTCAGCTGCAAATAAATTTCTCAGAGGATTCCCCAACTAATTTTTTGCGGCTAAATTGTAATTGCATGTTCTTCTAGACTTTATAACGCCAAATCTGGCATTCATTTCATGGACAAGTTTTCTATAATTTCCGCCAGTTTTCTGGGACAGTTGATCAAAAGCGTAATCACCCGCCTCCCCTTGTAACCTGGGCAACTCTTTCCATTGTTCTTTGACGCATTATTTAACTTTTCAACAGTTTCGAAACGATTCAGCCAAACCTCCCTATTTTCCTTCATGTTAAGGCAGGTAAGTATGTATCATAACTAAATTACTTACTTATTGGACTTGTGATGACTTTGCCTAATGGAATATTGCTACTATCTAAATCAGCATCGTCAGATTCATTCTCAAATTAGATTCAGTGGAATCACAACGTACAGGTCTTGTTTATTTTGAATGACTTCTGGAGTCTTTTTTCATAGTCCTTGATTGTTGGACCTCTGACCTAGTAACACTGAAAATAGTTTGGACATTTTGAGTACTACTTATGTTTTTTTAAAGTGCTACAATGATTGGTGGATACATCCTTTACTGACTAGTGCTGTATGGTACTCATCCATTTTAATCAACTCACATACTACTGGAATGGAAGCGGGTGCGTTGGCATGCCATAAAACCTGGTATAATCCACCATTTTTTTTAAATGCCTGTACCAAGTCAGGACCATTGCTGTAGTTGCTATATTTTTGGCTATTGGTTCTGGAGTTTGCCGGTTTCTTGGACTTGATTCGTGGATTGTCGTTTTTTTCAGTTTACAGTTTCTTCTGTGTTCTGTATTTTGTTATTACCTTCATTTAAAAGTAATTTGGATAGCAATGATGACTCGAAACGTCATATCTTGGAAAACTTTTGTTAACATTGTAAACAATCCTGGGTAATCAACAGATTCTTTCTTATGATTACAAGTCACGATCTTCATCTTGAGAAGCTATTTGAGTTTGTTTCTTATTAATTAATCTTTGATTTCTACTATGAATTTGTAAAACAAAACTGGCTTAGTTACTTTGAATTTGGCGTTGTTATTCAAATTGTTACATGTGATACCTAGTAAACAAGGAGAGACAATTAGGTAATACAACATTTACATTTTCTTGTTCTGATCACATTATGAGTCATGCAACTATTTCTTCAATCAGATCAGTTTCATTATCAACTTCCGTTGAACCTGCAGCTTATGGTTTTTTCTTAACCATTTTAAAGGTATGTTTAATTAACAGTTCAGATATCTGGATCCTAATCTTTAAAAATGGATCCCGCCAAAATTGTGTAGCCCTCAAGAGACGTCACTCTACTACTCTATATCTATAGACCAACTGTACTGAAACTAGACACAAAACCTAAATTTTAATCAATGGCAATACTGGGGATTGATATGACTTCTAAGATAAAACAAACTTTCAGTTTCTCAGTTTTTTTAAATATTTAAATAAGGGTTCGATTCTCGCAGCAGGCAGGGTGTACTCGACTCAAATCTTAATTGACAAGGATTGCCAGTTTTCCTACCGCAGGTTTAATATATATATATATTTTTTATAATAAATATATATTAAAATACTATAATAAAATATGCCAGCTCACTGTAGATAAGAAAATATTTCTCTGATTTTAACACTCAACAATTTTTAAATTAAATAAACAAAAACGTATATGGAAATTCTAAAGAAAATTTTTTTTAACTCCTTGTGAAAACTTCCTAACGCCAAATTTATATTTATTAACTGTTTAAAACTTAAATATGAACTTAAACATGTGCGTGGTTAACTTCGGAAAAAAACTACAAAGATTGCCGATAATTATGTGACAACTATCAAAAACTAGATAAATGGATTAAATTACAACAGTGGATACTCACTATGCCTCAAAGTACGTTCATTACTACATTTAATTTGGAAAAATCATAGAAGTTCAGCATTGACCTGAACTATGTACCGAAATAGTGAACTGGAAATGTGCTAATTAACAGTTATTTGAAAAAGGGCGACTGCTGCAGGTGCACGTCTTACTCTGATTGCACAAAAATATAGATTTATTCAACAGTGGACAATGTACGTTTCATCCAATGGTTTTACAAGGAGTACAACAACACACATAATATACTAAACTGACTGAAAAAAACACGTTAAATATATGAACATAAAAATATATATAACTTTGCAGACGACATTTTAAAAGAGCATAGTCACAGAGAACTTGCATTATTTTAAATACTTGAAATAAACCATATTTATTTCTGTCAATTTTATTTACATATAAATATTGAACTCTTACTATGTCAGTGTAGTTAGTAATTGTTTATGTAGGCACCAATAGTTTACTGGACACTCAATATTTGTGAAACATTGTAAATTTGGAGTCAAGCTCAGTTTTATTCATACAATATTTTAACAATATTACACAATATCAATTTAATAAAAGCTTGTATCACTAATAATTTGATAATAACCATTTGGTAGACAGTAATATATAAAACCTAAAAGCATAAAAAATAAAACAAATACATGTAGGTTAGTTAATATTAGAAAAGAATTTCGTTGTGTATAAGACATGAAAAAACAAACGTTAATTTGTTAATGTTTTAATTAACTTATAATGCTAATAATAACTTATGTGGGCTTGTAGACATAAGAGGTAGACATATATCTCATAGATAACTTAAGATTAAAACTTAGCAAATGACTTAACAAACCTACTATAAATTTGAAGGCTAAAATGTCAACATATTCAAGCGTCATGCCGAGGGTTTAACATCAACTTTCCCTTCCCTTTTAATGTAACAAACTTACTTTTTTATAAGCCCAACAATTTCCTTGATATAAGTTTCTCTTACGGTTTGAAAGAACTAACAATAACGAGCAAATTTTAACATCTAGAACGTGACCTTGATCCTTGACCTTGTGTCCATTTTGAAGGTCAAAGGTCACGAGGGTCACTGGTGAAGACCCCATGCCTCTACTATTGACAGTTAATAGTTATATATGAAAAACTAATTATCAATTGTATTAATGGGAGATAACTCCTATAAAATGAAGTCAAATTACTTAGCTCCAAACGTGACAACATTTCGCCTTACTAAGTCCAACATTTTCACAATACTTAGTGTCTCTCTATCTTTTACCATTTTAAAGGAGTAGCAAACCAAATCAAATGTCAAAATTTAGAACGCGACCTTGACCTTTGGCATTGTGTCCATTTTTAAGGCCAAAGGTCACTAGAGTAAATGGTGAAGACCTCATGGCTCTACTATCGACAGTTAATAATAATATATATATAACTTATAATCAAATATATTAATGGGAGATAACTTTTACAAAAGGAAGTCAAATTACTTAGCTCCGAATGCATTAAAGTTACGCCTTACTAAGGCAAACATTTTCCCCTTTTAAGTGTTCATCTATCTTTTAGCGTTTCAAAGGAGTAGTGGTAGCAAGCAAAGGTCAAAACTTAAAACGTTACGTTGACCTTTGGCCTTATGTCCATTTTCAAGGCCAAAGGTCACGAGGGTTTATGGTGAAGGCCCTAGGCCTCTATCTCTTTTGGTTCTTGAGATTTGTTTGAATATCACTTACTACTTTTCGTTAAAAGGAGATAACTCCTATAAGATATCAGATCCCTTCAATCAATATGTCCCAATGATGCGCAAGGATATAAGACACATGTTGGCCAAGGTTTGGTGTTGCTATCTTTTTGATTCAGGAGGAATAGCAGGAACAAGTGTTTTAGTAGAAGGGGAGATAACTCCATGAAGGAAAAAGGTGCGGTCAGTCAGGGTGAACTGCGAAAGCGCAATGGGTAACCGATATCAAGTATAAAATATCAAAGCGACATGTGGCGAAGTGAAAATAAAAACAGACATAAAAAAAAGTTGGCAGACGAAAAGAGACAATAATTAAAGATCAACTGTTCGGTTGAACATTTGAGGGTCTTTCCACATTAATTTAAATTTTATATTATGTGATGACATTACAAATAATTAAAACTTGTGGGGACATGTCTAAATTTAGTCGCTATTAAATATAAAACAGCTTAAAAAGAGAATTCACTTTTATACATTCATGATTATCAAAAGGCCAAAATTAGGACATATAGTCTTTGTTTATAATTCAAACATAATAAACATTACAAATTGACAAGTTGTAACTTTGTGATAACTATTTTTTTATAATTATTTTGTATTACTTGCTTAAGATTGTCATTCTTGGAGAGATAAATCCTATAAAATGTAGAACTTTCTCACGACATGTCTAAATTTATTATTAATTATTAATAGAACATTTTATGAAGAAAAATCATTTAAATATGTATAAAAATAGCAAAGGTCACAAACTGGTACGTGACCTTGACCTTGCGCACATTTTCAAGGTCAACTGTCATGAGGGTCTTTGGTGAAGACCCCATGACTCAACCACTAATAGTTAATGAGTAATGTATGTAAAACTAATAATTACTTGATTTATTGGGAGATAACCAGTATAAAATTAAGTCAAATCCATTCCCTCTAAATGTAACAAAGTTACGCCTTTACAAATTGAACATTTTCTTGCTAAAAGTTTCTATTTATCTCTTACGGTTTGAAAGACCAAGAAAAAGCAAATTTCAACATCTAGAAAATAACCTTGACCTTTTACCTTGTGTCAAGGTCAAAGGTTACGAAGGTCTATAGTGAAGACCCCATGCCTCTACTATCAATAATAAAAAAGTAATATATGAAAAACTAATAATCAACTGTCTTAATGGGAGATAATTCCTATAAAATTAAGTCAAATTACCAAGCTTCAAATTGGGCAATTTGCATCTTAATAAGGTGAACATTTCCCCTTAATAAGTGTTTATCTATCTTTTACAGTTTCAAAGAAGTATCGATAACAAGCAAATGTCAAAATTTAGAACGTGACCTTGACCTTGTGTCCATTTTCAAGGTCAAAAGGTCTATAGTGAAGACCCAGGTCTCTATCTCGTTTGGTTCTTAAGATTTATTTTAATGTCACTCATAACTTTTATATAAAGGGAGACAACTCCTATAAGATGTCTTCAGATCCCTTCGATCAATCTGTCCCAAAGTTGTGCAAAGATATAAGACACATGATGGTAAAGGTTTGGGATTGCTATCTTTATTGGGTTAGGAGTAGCAATAACAATCTTTTTAGTAGAAGGGGAGATAACTCCATAAAGGAAAAAGGTGCAATCAGTTAGGGTGAACTGCGAAAGCACAATGGGTAACCGATATCAGATATAAAATATCAAAGTGACATGTCGCAAGTAAAAAAACATTCACAGAAGAAAGTTGGCGAAGAAATGCGATGAATGCTTTGGTAGAACGATAACCAGATTTATTGCAAGAAAATCTATTCGTCAATACAATGTTGGTGACCACATGGAGATAGTCGCCAATGATATAATGGGTCCCCGCCTAAGTCAACTGGTGGTCATACGTTTGTATTGGTTATTTGTGATTATTTAACCAAGTTTGTGCATGCAATGCCGATGCCTAATGAGGAGGCCAAAACTACAAAAGTAAGTCTATCCCAAATGTTTTTTGGCCGAGAAATTAAATTGCCTCTTGATTTGTTGTTGGATGGCCGACAGATAAACCTTGTCGAAATGCTCCAGACTATGTTAATGAGTTCGTAATGGTACTTTTAAATGTTCATCACATTGCTCGTAAAAACCTAAATATAGCAAGCGATACGATGAAACGGTCCTATGACCATAGTATTAAGCAAATACTGTATCAAAAAGATGACCAAGTGTAGTATTATCAATATCAAAGGAAGGTGGTGGTAATCCTAAGTTTTAGAGGCCTGGGCATGGATCATATGTATTAACAGGCTTAAAGACGTTTTATATATAATTCAGTTGAATCAAAAGTCACAACCTGAGGTTGTTCACCATGACAAATTGAAATCGTATCTGCGTGATCAAAAGCCAGCGTGGTTTAAATTGGACTAAAAAATGTAAAGACTTGTTATGTTGTTTTTCTGTCATGATTGTAAATTTGTGTATGGCCGATGCCAATTCCAAAAGTCGTCAAAACAAAATGTTTTGATAATTGTCTGTTTATACCTAATTTCGACATTGTTTGTGCCTAATAATTGAATTAATTGCTTCATTTCGTTAACTTTATTACGTTTATTACGTTATAAGCCTTTTCAGTTAAGAACCGTTGTACTTGAAAGTATAGTTTACGTTTACTTGTACATTGCCTGGACAAAGGTAGTTATTGTGTGTTGTGTTCATTTGTAATTAGTACAAAAGAACCTTGTTCTAGAAAAAGGATCGCCTTAGCTTGTACAATCGAGGCACTGATGTACAGATACTCGGAAGTCTCCATAGTTTTTTTTATATTCATAGCAGATGGAAAAGATGAAAAGATGTGACGTTCTCCAATTTTTTTTACGTTCCGGGGTCTTATATTTGGGGCCAAATCCTTAGGGAAGAGGCCAATGTAATGCCGCCCCCTTTTTGCGCATAAACATATATAATGCAATGTATGGTGTTGCGTTTGTAGGAAGTGGTCTAGCTATTTCTTCAATATTGTGTGTTGTACAATAACCTAAGATATGCCCGTACATGTATGCATTTTTATGAATGGAATTGTACCTGTATAGGTGACAGAATTTTTGTCACCCACAGCGCACCATGAACATAGTTTATGGTCGAATACAACGTTAATTTATAATTGTCAATTTTTATGTTAATAGTGTTGAGTTGTCTTCTCTTCGTTTGTAAGTTCCAATCACTGCAATACCGATAGTTTCTGGTTGTTTTTATCACGATAAATGCATTTTGTCATTGTTGTCAAGGAATCACCCACAAGGGTGACGATTCCTTTTTTAGAATAATAAGCCGTCTAATTATAGATACAGAACGAAATATACCTGTTTGGAGGGTTTAGTATTAATTAACTTAGTCTATAAAAAACATAATTCTGTCGGGAAAGAAGTGAAGTCAAAGTAATGATTATGTTTTTTTGAAAAGATCCGATATTTATATACAACATAGTGAATGCTGAAGATGAAGTTTTGACGTTTCACATGTTGATATTGATCGGATATGAGCTAACGCATTATTTGATTGGTCAGTTCCGTTAATAAAAACTAAAAAAGAACCTCTACTAGCGGACAGTTGGTATATTAGTAGTTCGAGCTGTTCACTTCAAGATAAAATATAGATGGATAAATAGTTATAACATAAGCATTTGAGTCAAGTTGTAAAAAATAGTATAAACAGTTACAGGATGCTATTCTGGGGGACAGTGGCGTTGTTTAAATTTGGATGACTGTGACGTTGTTCATTTGCGTGACGGTGAAGTTATTTATATTGTGTGACGATTGTACCTATAGGTGAAGGTGGCGTTCATAATACTCTTAAATAAAGTTGGTTATAAAATAATAAAGGGAGAGTTATTGACTATTAGAATTAGTATATTATATTAGTATGTCAGGGTGAGAGTCACCAAGTATTGGTGTTGTGATTTTTTATTAATGAGTATATGCAGTTTGTAATAATAAGTAAAGACTAAATAAAATACCTACTAGATCAGTTGTATTCCTGTCCAGAAGAGTGTTCCAGAGCCTGTTAAAATACAATACTTGTAAAGTTTAGTATTTATCTTATGTTTTTTTCCACTTTAACTGAATGTAATTTATTGTCAAAAGATATAATTGGTCGCACTTCGTTGATCATGGTTGTGGTCTTTCTACCTGTACAGCACAGTATAGTGTTAGTAGTCACACCTAATTAATTTCATCAAGTCAGATTCAATCGCTCAATTTTGGCACCTTTTTAGATAACTTATTTTGATCATGGTGGTCATGTTTTCATAATATTGGAAAAACTGGATTTTGAAGTGATCATGGAAAGTTTAGTAAATCTAGAGTTATATAGAGACTGTAAACTTTCTGCACTTGAAACTGTATAGTAATTTTGGAATAGAAACTCGGAAAGTTTGAAATACCTTATTAGTCTGTACCTAGAAGTTTGATTAACTGGATACCTGAGCTTGACTCAATCTACTTGTATCCTGAAATGATGTAGATTTGTATAATGTGGATGTTCTAAACCCAGTTCCATACTGGTAAGAGTCATATTTGTATATTGGTTATTGTTATGTTCTCATGGTCTTGATGTAAAAACTGATGAGAGGTCCTGTATCGAAGGCACCAAATGCGGGCGGTGAATCGAGTTGCCATCATAATCTGACGAGGTCATTGCTTCATTGACACTGTTGCCATTTATTAAATTGATATTAAAAGACAGTCATTTTTTTAAAGTGATTACATTTAATGGGTAATTTAAGTGTGTGTGTATATTGTTCTAGTCTTTATTGATTGGTGTATATTTGAAATGTCTGTGAAAGTAAAGAGTGTCACTATTAAAAACTTTGCTGTTTTGTTTTAATACCGTTTGGCTTTCAAATTTTTAGGTCAAATTGGAAAAATAAGAACCTAGTTTTTAATTTTATTTTTCATAACTGTTCACTTAGCTAATTAGTAAAGATTTTTACTTTCGTTAACTTCTTAAGTAAATTAACATTAAAGTGACATATGGGTACTTATGTATATATTGTATTAATACATGATATTATTGTGTATATTCATTGTAGTAGTGCCATTGTGATTGTACATTGTTTTTTTTAATAATAAAATAATAATAGATTCATAACTGCCTATCCTGTCCCAACCATGTGTAGGTTGGCAGTAAGGCAAGGACAAGGTAGGTAACTCGTAGTTCAATTCTGAGAAGAGAAATTTAATTTGCATTCACGTGAACTCTTGTGGAGTAAGTATAAAACACAATAGGTCCACGAAACACGGATATAGAAGGTAGGTATAGTGCTAACTGACTGATACAAATCTTTATTGTGGAAAGATATATTGTTTGATGTTGACATTTTGACTTTTGCTGGTAGTTTAATTACCTTTGTTCTTTGTCTTCGATTGATTGGATCTTGAACTTTTTTCAATTTCAGTTGATAGTTCGCAAACCAGATTTAGTATTTAATATATATTTAGTATATAATATTTGCTTAATATCTTTTAATTTCAGAAGCAGTACCAGTGTTATTTAAGTAGTAGTTTCACATATCCATTTGATATCACAGTAGCAAATATATATTACATAAAGTCATATTTATTACTAAATAGTTACACGTGCTCTGTAAAGCTACAAACTGCACACGTTTATTTGGTGAGTACGTTATTGTGTGTAGTTTCTTTAGGTACAACAGAGACAAGGGAACAATCCATGCTAACAGGTAAGTCATGTTATATTGTATATAGGCAGTAGTGTTTAGCATACCTTATTTGAGTATTGCTTTAGAGTTTAGATTTATAATTGCATGGGTTATTTCTCTCAACAGATATTAGTCTGCTGATATTTTTGTTTCCATTTCAGATATTTATTTTATTGTAGGTACATAGTTGCATGTTGGTTCTTTTGTACAAACTTAATTGCATGTTTATTTTTATTATAAATATACATCGGGTTCATTTTTTAAAAGATATTTTTATTCCTCTTTCAGATATTAACTGCATGCTTGTTTCTCTTGCAGATATTAACTGCATGTTTATTTCTTTTGTAGACATATTAATATTTTTTTCTTTTCCAGATATTATTTCTTCTTTTGCATAAACATAACTCCATATTCATGTACATATACTTAACTGCATGGTTATTTCATTTCCTTAATTTTTTTTATTTGAAAGTGATTTGATTTTAAGATATTTTACATATACTTACCAAAGGATACTTGCCATAACACCATAATGTCGGATTACTTATCAAAGGATGAAATAAACAACATTGTCCACGTTTTCAAGGATATGCATTTAAGACCTTCAACAAAGACACTTGCTGATTTTAAGATCTTGATAGAACAAGGGAAGCTGATGATGATGTACTTGATGCTTACCTTCCACGCATATCTACATTTTCCGGAGATGAGACAACTGGAAGACCTTATTATCTATGGCGAATTTAAGTTAAATTCTTTGTGAAATACGGAAATACACATGATACCATTAAGTTGGCCATTCGGACATCACTTAGAGGAGAATCCAACAGGATCCTTATGCGCCTTGTTCCAACATCAAACATAAATGGCATAACTGATAAGTTGAATAGTATCTACGGGTCTGTTATCCACCTGAAGCCCTCTTTTGTCCGTTATATAGAGCACGACAACAGGACGACGAAGATGTAGTGTCACGGGCAATGCGTCTCGAAGGGATACTAACAAGGCTAAAACAGACGTGATATAAGAGAAGACGAGACAAATGAAATGCTTTCTTAAAATACATTTACTCAGATAGGACTTGTTACAACCGTGGATTTATTTGCTTTCCAAATGAAGTATCTGTTGTTGTCAGCGGAATAATTGCTACAGAATTGCTTAATACTGGGTCAACAGTTTATACGATCAGCTAGAGCTTTTATTACAGACATCTATCAACTACACCTGTAAAATCACTCAGCTTCCGTCTCAGCATCGATTGTGCTGATGGAAAGGCAATGCCTTATCTTGGTTTTATAGAAGCAGGACTAGAATTACCAGGGTCAGCTACCAACAAGAGACAGCGTTTTCCTTATTATTCCTGATAGTGAATACAATAGACAAGTCCCTTTATTGATTGCTACCAACATTTTGTCTGAAGTAATGAACGACATTAATCAGGAAAACGGACAACGATTTCTGCAAGATGCGAATCTTCATTCACGGTACTAAATTGCATTTCGATGTATCAAACTGCGAAACAAGGAACTACAGAAACAACAAAACAGACTAGCACTGTCAGCAGAATCTAGACCATACTTGTAAACACCGAAGTGATGATAAAAGGTTACATTGAAAAGAAGTTGCAATACCCATCAATCATCGTAATGTTGCAGAGAACCAACAACGTCGATACCAGCAGACATGTACATCGTAGCAGCAGTTATCTTTTATAATTACAATAACAGGGATACCATACCAGTTGTAGTTTCGAATATCTCAACAAGACATGTTACGATATCACCTAAAGCACTTCTTTGTGAGCTGCAGCCAGTTCAGGTTACGCAAGAAAAAAAAAGCAGATGACAAAACTTTTGATCTCTTCAAAGAAATAAACTTACCAAATGATACTTTATTTACAGAGGATTTACGCGAGGAAACACGAGGGTACACAGTTTTAGTAAAGCACCACATCGATTTGACAGTCAACATTCCGTTTAAACAACGACATCGGCGTATACAACCTTCAATGTTAGATGAAGCAAGGAACCATCTGCAACAATTATTATCAGCTGGGATCATTAGACGATAACACACTCCATGATCTTCAAATGTAGTCGTTTTGAATAAGAAAGACGGCAAGCTGCGCCGCGCATGTATCTGGATTACTGGCAACTGAACAACAAGAGATTCAAACACACTGCCAATGATCGAGGAAATCCAGACTCTCTGTGAGGAAACACTATTTACAGTACTGGACATGAAATCTGGATACTATCAGGTTGAGATAAATAAGGATCATAAGACTTGGACAGCCTTTACAGTGGGACCTCTTTGTTTCTCTGAGTTCAACATAATCCCTTTCGGGATGGTAAACTCACTAGCGACATATCAATATATGATGGAGGAAATCATCGGAGACACACACAATATATGTTTTATTTACCAGGATGACATTTTCATCTGGACTTCCAGAAAAAGATCTTGATCGACAGCGAGTTTTTCAATGACTCAGAGAAGTAGGCATTAAGCTTTGTCAAAAGAAGTGCTGTGTCTTCTGGAAAGAAGGTTAAATATATAGGCAACATTGTGTCAGAGTAAGGGGTAGAATCTGACCCAGACAAGATTTCCCAAGATGTTAACTAGCCCAGACCATTTACGCCAAAAGAATAACGCCATTTCCTAGGGTTTGTTGGGTACTACAGGAAGGTCATTAAGGATTTCTCAAGGATATCAAGACCAAGAATAAACAACAGTGACATTGGGAATGGAACGAAGAATGGAAATAGCGTTTTAACAGCTTAAGAACCATCGATCTTCGCCTCCAATACTTAGTTTTCCTGATCAAGACCAACCCTTTGAGTTACACACTGATGCCATCTAGAAAGGACTTCAAGCTGTACTTTACCAGATTCAAGGAATAAAAAACAACGAGTGATAGTCTATGCCAGCAAAGGTTTATCGAAAAGCGAAAAGAACAGAACTACCTAGTCCATAAGCAAGAATTCATGGCAATGATGTGGGCAGTCACCGAGAAGATCAAGATTACATTATAAGCCAGAAATTTACGGTCATGACCGATACTAACACGCTGACGTACGCACTGACAACTGCGAACTAGATGCTAAATTAGATGCCAAAGGACATCGGTATATATCAGCGCTTTTTCAGTATAGTTTCGACATCAAGTACAGACCCGGCAAGAGCAACGTCGACGCTAATAGCTTACCCAAATTACGTGGTATCAACAACAAATCATAATCTGACAACATTGAAGCAGAGGAAGTAAAAATACTCACCAAAGCAACAGTCATAAGCAGTAGATTTTGTCATATTTTAAAACCATCGCCCAGAATTCTGATCTGCTAGGTGTGATCCCGGATGTATTCGAAGATCTTCGAGTCAGCATTAAGGAAGAAAAGTTAAAGGCTCTTGTTATCAGGTTCTGGTTTGACCGTGTCACCAAAAAGTTGAAACCACGAAAGCAAGACATACCATAGTCTCCATCCCACAGCGCTCTGTTTACCAACTTTGCAAAGTTAACCTTTATTGGAGAAGTATTATATTAAACGACCATCGAGATTATTAAGAAAAAGATCTTATTACCAGCATGTTTCCATAGTTGTACATTCCTTGCACAACATAGATCACCAGGGAAGAGACCGAACAACATCATTGATTGAAGATATATTTTATTGCCATATAATGACGATGGGCTTAGAGGAATGGATCCAGCAATGTCCAAGATGCATATGGTGAAAGACTCCAACGACAGAGACGGCTCCCTTGCATAGTATTGTGTCTACGTAACCCAAGGAAATTGTCTGTATGGATTTCCTTAAACAAGAAATATCAAAAAACGGATTTCAACCTGTGCTAGTCATAATTGATCACTTCACTAGGTACGCACAAGCGATCCCTACGAAACAGCAAGAACAACCGCTGAGGTCTTCTTCAAAAACTTCGTGGTGCATTGTGGCTTGCCAGCATGGATTCATAAAGATCAGGGTACCAACTTTGAGAGTCGTATAACACCTTTTCTCCGTTAGGGAAATGGTCAGTGTGAAAGATTTAAATCGGACTTTGATCAACATGTTAGGAACCTGGAAAAGGACAAGAAAAGAGACTGGAAGACGTATATCGCCGCGATTGTGCACGCCCACAACTGAACCCACTATGCATAACAGTACTTCATACTCACCGTTCCAGGGTATGCTTGGTCGGGATCCAAAGTAAGCAGCGGATTCGGCGTTTGCCATCGGAGTCCAGGTGAAAGAAAACACATGACGAATTATGTGGAAGATTTAAAGACAAAGTTGAAAACAGTCCACGATTTAGCATCTACAGCAGCTACCAACGCTCAAGAAAGGGAGAAGAAATCGTACGACAATCGAGTAAAAGGAACAATATTGCACAAAGTAGATCGAGTTGTAGTGAGGGTTCTTGCTTTTGATGGTACACGTAAACTGCAGGACAAGTGGGATAAGCACCCATTCGTGATCCTTGATAAGAAAAGAAACTCCATAGAAACAACTTACTGCATCAATGAGGAACTGATTGAAGAGATCAAGACTTCAGCAAAGCCAGTTCATAAGCCAAGAACTAGCAGACAATAGCTAATGGCATATAAGACTGCACCTACTCTTATTGACGTACAAACGGACAGCGAGTGAGAACTAATCATTGGTGTATGCTGTATATTGACATTGATGAGACATCAGTTGATGGCGAGGAAAGCGCAACTGGTAACGCTGACGACGATCAGGACCGCACCAGTGTGCATGATTCTGGACCGGAGGGTGCTCCATCACATTAGATTTCGTGAGGTTCAGGGTTAAACAATCACACGAACAACATGATGCTTCAGATAAAAATGATGATACATCCATTGATGATGATACTATTAAAGATGTTTAACAACCTCGACTATCCACAAGAGCTGAGACATCTAACATCACTCGGAAGTAATATATCACAAAATAAAATAATAAAATGTATAAAAAATATACCCTGTCACATGTCGTTCCGGACATAAATAAACAATTTATTATAAATAACTACAATCTTTCCCAGTGACAAGAAAGACGTTCTCGTCCAAAACATTAAGAAAATAACTGAAAATAAAAATTTAGTCATCATAGGTGTTTGTCATAAGTCGTAACATGATGTCACAGCTCTTGATACTGAAGAATCTAGATCTCTTTTCACTCCATTGCTTTCATGCAATACTGTAAGCTAACTTTAATTAAAAGAAATTATTTCACTTTGCTTTACTCAAAGCACATCAAAACTAGATTCAAATATCTGCTTTTAGATCAAAACAAATCACAGTTTGTAAAAGACCAATCTGTCTATGACAAAAATTGTTACTGAAATCATTAAAAGGCTTGACAGATTGATTAATTGATAATCTATTTTTGCATGTTTGGTGGACGTGTTTTTCATTATACCGACGCCATTTTGTTCCAACAATGTAAATCTTCTTGTTTCATGTCATCTTCAAGAGGAGCTACAATTTTCCCCACTAAACAATAATCTCATCTTGTTAAAGACGAACGTTTATACCGACTGTATAACCGGAAATTAAGAACGTCAGTATGTAAACAAACAACAGCTGATAATTTAAATGACTCTTATCTTAAACCTTTTTACCTGCTGCAACTACTTATACTTAGCGTTGACATTGAGGTAAATCCAGGGCCAATTAAATTTCCATGTCAAAAGTGTGCTAAACCTGTTAAATCTAACCAAAAGGCAATTCAATGCGATTTTTGTGATATATGGGTGCATCTTAAATGTACACTATTAACTACAGAAGAATACCGTATTCTTGAAAATTCAGATGAAACTTTACTGCGAGGTCTGTATAGATAGACTACTGAATTTTATTGACTCTTTCTTTAAGCAAAAATGTGATGAGAACCAACATCTACCTCATGTATGTGTCAATATAAATTACTTGGAATACTACTCCATCAACTCTACATCAAAACCAACCTCATCTGCAAGTGATAGTGAATATGAATATGATATTTTTGAGGAACTCTCAGAAATGAGGAAAAAACATACAAAGAAATTTATATGTGCATATTTGAATATTAACAATCTAAAATAAAATATCTCACATCAAAGAATTACTACAAAAAGGTACTGTTGACATGTTATTTATAACAGAAACAAAAATAGATAACTCTTTTGTAGACAGTCAATTCAGAGTTGATAATTACACCTTATGGAGAGCTGACCGGGCAGCCAATGGAGGAGATATAGCTGTATATTTGAAAGATCCGACATAGCTGGAAAAAGAAAGAAAGAACTTGAATTTGAAGCTATAGAATCAATAGGTATAGAAATTATTAGGAATAAAAGAAAATGGTTTATATGTGGAGCTTTTAAAACACCATCTATGACTGATACACATTTTTCTGAGGACATGACAAATCATATAGATAAAATAACCTGCAATTATGATAATTTTATGTTTTTGCGAGATTTAAATTATGATTATCTAAATTAGAGAGATATAGTGCCTTGAAAGATATATGTGATATTTTTGACATGACAAATTCAATTAAAGACCCTACATGTTTTTGTCTCTGACCCAAGTTTAGTAGATGTCATCCTTACCAATAAACCAAATTTGTGTAATAACACGTGCAATTTTGGTACTAGTTTAAGTGACTGCCACAATCTTATCGCAGTACAATTCAAATGTGATACTCCACATTTAAGTAATAAACAAAAGAAATTTAGAAGTTCTAAACATTTTAATTCTGATAATTTTCTGGAAGATCTAAGAAATATAGACTTTCAGACAGAAACGATTATAGATGTCAATCAATCATATGAATCTAAAAAAAACCTTAATGAAAGTATTTAATAAACATGTACCAGTAAAATGTAGAAATGTTGTTAGGACCCCTGCAACTTTCATGAATAGTAGGTTAAGGAAAGCTGTTTATAAAAAAAGAATGCTTCATAATAATTACAAAAGATATAGAGATAATAAATCATGGGAGGAATATAGGATGCAGAGAAAAATTTAGTTAAAACGTGAATCAGTGCTGCACTATTTTATTGAAAGATGTATTGGTGGACCCAAAAACAAACATTTTTGGCCAACTATTAAAACTAACAAAGGTTGTCTTCATGATACAAATATTATGATACAATAAAAAATATTAACAGATCAAGTAGAAATTAGTAACATCTTTAATGATTTTTTTTATAAATGTAGCTAAAGACATAGGAAAAGGGTCAATCTCTAAAGATAACAATCACCGTAGTATTACAAAGATCAATGAATTTACTAAATCTGAAAACGCAAAAGCATCAATAAGAAACGTAAACATAAATGAGACACTTAATGTAAATAAGGATACTGTAACTCATATGCAACAATTATACTTTAAACCTATTACTGAACATTTTATTGAGAAACAAATTATGAAACTTAGTGTAAAGAAAGCCACTGGTATAGATGAAATATCAACTAAAATTATCAAGATAGCAGTCCCAGTTATAAAAACACCAATCAAAAAACTAATCAGTTAATCTCTAGAGACATCTTTTTCCCAGATAAACTTAAAATAGCACAAGTTGTACCAATACATAAAAAACAGCACATTACTTAAAGATAATTATCGACCAGTTAGTGTTCTACCAACTATCTCCAAACTTTTTGAAAAAGCTATAGACATACAAATACATGATTTCTTTGAATCCAAATTTCATATGTATTTATCTGCTTTTAGACCAGGTTACAGTTGCCAGGATATTTTAATTAAAATTACAGAAGATTGGTGCATAGCCCTAGACGATAATAAATATATCGCTGCAATATTAATGGAACACTCAAAAGCGTTCGACTGTCTGCCTCATAACCTTCTCCTTCTGAAACTTGAAAACTATGGTTTATCTAAAGAAGCCCTCACACTTTTAAAAAGTTACTTAAGCAACAGGAAACAGTGTGTTAAAATTGGCTCAGAATATAGTTCATTTCTAAATATTTACAAAGGGGTTCCCCAAGGATCAATTCTAGGACCGGTACTGTTTAACATTTTTATGAACGATATCTTTCACTTTGTGTCAAAATCTTATTTATACAATTATGCAGATGACAATACACTCTCATATAGCAGTAATGATTTTCAAGATGTAATTAAAACTCTAGAGGTAGAAAGTAAAGACTTAATACAATGGTTTAATAATAATCACATGCAGGTTAACCCAGAAAAATTTCAAGCCATAGCTGTAGGCAAAAAAAACCCACTGTAAAAATATTGTATTTGATATAAATAGTGGTAAAATTAGTTCTGACGATGAAGTAAGACTTCTTGGTGTTACTTTTGATTTCAAACTAAATTTTGACACTCACATTGCAAATATATGTAAAAAAAAGCAGCCCGACAATTAAATGTCTTTAAAAAATCGGACAACACCTCAACAAATTTGGTTGGTCGACTCACTATATGCTATACTTTTATTTTATCAAATTTTAACTATTGTCCCTTAGTGTGGCATTTTTGTAGCGAAAAAAAAATCCACAAAAAACTAGAAAAAATTTAAGAAAGGGCCTTAAGATTTATCTATAAAGACGATAGTGGTACATACGAAGACCTACTCACTAAATCTAAGATGCCATCATTACGTCTAAGGAGACTGCGTCTTTTAGCTACACAAATTTTTTAAATAGTTAACAAACAATCCCCTGTATACTTACATGATCTTATAACTATTAAACAGAGTTTTTATTCTTTTATATATTCAAATATAGCAGCCAAACCAAACGTTAATACAACAAGGTATGGTCTACACTCAGTGCTGTATGGAGCTGCCAAACTATGGAATGAACTCCCAAATGATCTGAGAGGAGAAGAGATATAAGTTTAAATCAAGTTAAGGGTTTTATTAGTAGTTGGGAAGGGGTGGCTTGTAATTTTTCTTTTTGCTGTTAGATATAGTTTGGCACACCCGACATCACAAGTGTCTGAAATCCCTATTGCTCCTTTCAGTGCTGCATGTTTTTATGCTTTGGCTATGCTTACATCTTTTTATTTTCTTAATATATAAACATTTGTGCTTTTTGATGCTTGTGTATGCTATTAATATATTTTAGTGCTTTTTCTGTTTTATTTGCTTTTATGTATCCCATGTCTGCTCGTTTTTATGTGCTTAAATGTATCTTACCTGAACTTTCTATGTTTTATATCGGAGGAAATCTCTTTTGTCATGCTTTTATGTACTGTATTTTGTCCTTAAACATGCTTTTATCATTGATTTTATGTATGCAATGAATTGTTTTGCTTTGTTTGTCTGTAATCACAAGTCTTAATGTCGGTTTTAAAAGCTGATCAGAGCTTATGTTATATGTTATCATTTGTCTTACCGACTATAAATAAAATTTACTTGACTTGACTTGATCTGTTTGAATTATGACGCGGAAATTATACAAAAGCTTCTTAAAAACAAGGAAAAAGGTTTAGCTCTATCCTTCAGTTTCAAGTTCGTCTATATAGATGACTAGCTTTATAGAATAATCAAAATTTCGGTTGCTATACTCAATTAAACATGATGTTAAGAACATGTTTGACAGCTAGTTCTGTCCATAACTCGACCTTTATCTACACTGATATTAAAGGGCTTTGTGAGCCAAAATTTACGCCAAAGGGATGATTTAAATTTCCTATTGTAAATTCTCCATTTTCATGTGGAAACATTCCAGCAGCAGGTGTAAAAAATTATTTACATCTCCCAATTGATTAGGCACTCAAATGACCTTGTTAGATATGACAATTGATTTGTTCCGTTTGTAGCAACCACTTTCGCACCTTCTTGCTAATCAGAATATGACTAATTACCGTATTTTAACCTGAGTTAATATCCGATGGGGCCACACACGGTGCAAGGGTTTCTTATGCTTCCAGAGCCCATTGTTTCTTAGAGAGTTTGTTTTACTCAATATATGGTTTTTGACTTTTTTGTTTTCTCTTCTTTTATTTAAGCATGATTTTTTCTAATCATACCTTATCGTTTCTGGTTCCGTTTTGCTATCGCCGATTTATTGTTTTAGCAGCAAGTAAATTGTTTTTCTTACATTTTTATGCTTTATTAAAATAAGTCTTTGTGCAAAATTTAATTATATAAAAGGCATTTACGAGCTACTTCAAATGTTTATCCAAATATTGATGAAAGTGACTTGCATTGGCCACAAAATTTAGCACAATATTCGATAGCAAGTCGTCCAACACATACATTTATGTTGCTTGCTTGAAGTTTTGTATAGTTTACTCCGGGTTTGTCTTGACACAGATCTAAACAAGAACAAAAAAATTATTACCACGCGATAAAATTTTAGCTCGATCAGATAAAATACTTCAGAAAAACTTTTTTCATAGATAATAATTGGTCTACACAATGAAGCGTCCGGTTATTGCAAAGATATTCTTATTTTTCGGGCGACCTAATTTTTGACATATTGTATACTACGTCACCAGTTCTCGATAATGTATGCGTAATTAGCTATGTAGGGCAATTCTGACAATAAAACACTATAAAATGTAATTAAAAATGTTATTCATAAAAATTTGTTTAAATTGGAGCATTGGTTTAAAAGATAGGACCTGTCTATTGTACTAAAAGTTGAAGAAATTTTGGGGATTACGGAACATATGGTACTCTGTATTTGGGAGAACTTTACACATCTAAACGCGGAACCTGTTTATTTTGTCATTCCCGAGGAGTCAAGTGGTGTCTTAAAGGAAAATTGCCGACAAAAAGAAGACATGTGCGAATCCGCGTTTTATGAAAAAATGAATTTTTGCATGACTATCGAGAATAGGTTAAGGCACGATACAATAGGCACACATTTTTGAGATTGCTTTTTATCTGTTGTAAGTGGAAAGTAATCGAATGTGTTTATCCCAAAATAATAACCCTTACAAATAGGCTATGAAATGTTGTCAAATATATAACAACACTTACTGTTTATTTTATTTGACATTACATAGCTTAAAGTACAAGATGACAATTATCCATACATGTGCGTATGGGTTATTAAACTTTAAGCATAGGAAGCTAAGGCCACACCAAATAAATTTCTTGTTCTACGGACCCGACCGCACATATTTTATCGAAATCGAAAAAATAATATTAAAAAAAAAATTTCCGCTCCCCGCTCCGGGAAAGTCAACCGGAATTTTTTTTATTTTACTCTTTGAAATCGTAATTTTTTGAACGCTTAATGTAACTGCCGTTTTATTGCATCACAAACAAATATTATTGATGTATTTTGAAAAAGGAAAAGAAACAATCATACTGTTTTAGTAGTGTGGATATTTGTCATAAAGGAAGGCATGGTTGTCCAAAACATGGCGATTTATTTCAGTGGTGGCGCGTTGGCACAGCTTTTTCATTAAAATTATTATTTCGCTCGCTCGCCCCGTTTTAAAATGACAAAAATCCGAAGAACAAGAAATTAAATTGGTGTGGCCTAAGATTGTTTCTATGCAAGGTGTAGATGATCTTAGCCGGATTTGGTATACATTTCGACATTTTGATGATATAGGCTCTACAACATTTTAGATTTCCAGTCTTGATTAGACGTAACGCGCGTCCTGCGTAGTAAATTGTATCATCTTGGCAAGGTTGCAAGGTGCAAGTGGTCTTAGTTGAATTTAGTGTAACCTCTTGGAATTTTTATGATAAAAGTTGCTTAGCAAATACATTATTTGGATTTTAAATATTTTGGTCTTGAGTGACGCTGATACGTTTTGATTTAGACGTAACGCAATCTTAGAAGAATCTTTACGCAAAACGGTGATGACACCAGTGTTTCTTAGATTCCGGTTCATTGGTCCATGATAGACGGCTTTTTTCGTCTACTTTTATTGTCCTCTTATATAATACTAGACAAAATGAAGTACTTCAAACACAAGAATGCACGCATAGAGTGACATCGAATCCAGTTTAACTTACAACTTTACAAAAGATTAATGTAAGGTAGGTGTTAGCATCATTAATTTAAGTTGATTGGCTTCCAGAAAATTAATTAAATGGTGTTGTGCAACGCATACAAAATTTTGCACAAATCTCCACAGCATAATTTGATGCACAAAAGTTCCTGGTTGTGTTCAGTAACGCACAGTTAATTTCAGGCCTAGGGTCGTCTTTACAAAAAACTACAAAAAAAAACAGAAAGATAATTAAATCTTTGGCCTTAAAATCGATATTGGTAATTTTTAACATATTAAATAACAATTATCGTCAACAATTATTATCCAGAAAAAAGGCATCGCCATTTATGTAATACAAAATAGCCCATGGAAATGTTTGTGACGTTATATTAGTTTTTTCATGAAATCTTATTAAATAAATTAATGTATTTTAGACCATTGTCTTGAATGAGGCTTATCGAAAATGATTATGCGACATAACAGCTGTTCGCTCACTTGTAGGGTGAGCTGTTGAACTTTTAACTTTGAACGTTGGTGTTGTTCTTTGATGGCGACTTATTATATTTGTTGTACCTAAAAGCTGCATAAAGTTTTTCACTTAATGAATATTGTGTTATCATTGTGTCTTACAAAAACAACTGTGCTTATTATAGCTTGTTAACAGCACGATTTAATTACCAACTTGTGTAATTCGACACAATAGAAATGAAAGTTAGTTTTCCGTCTAAATGTTGACATCGTGCGGCTCTATTTGTTGTTTATGTAACAAATAGATTAAATATTTCGTATTCATATTCATTTTAAGTGACAAATACTGCGTTCATTCAAGTACCCATTATGTCTGGGTTTTTACTGCTAACACCGTGTATTCCCTACTTGCGGTAAACAAGATTTATCTCCCATTTGCAGAGTTATCTGTTCTTTAGAGCAGGTATTTTATAGTACCTACTGTGCGTAAAAAGTAGTTTTTCTACAATGTTTTTCTATTTACATATAGCAAAGCATCCGGGAAAATTTATTATGATGTGCAAACTAATTCTGCAGATTTTTTAGTTGTACTGGAAGAGTCAGTCCACAGACATTATTTTTTTTTAAATAAAAACGTGATTTTTCCGTATCTGTTCAATACTAGATACCTGCTGTAATGAAAGACAACTCTTGAAAATGGGAAGTAACTCTTGTATATCGAAAATAGGGAATTAGCTATCCAGAGCTACTTCTATCTCCCTACTTTGACAACTTATTTTGATTTATATTAAATCTGTAATGCTGTATACTAAGAGCCAGAGAAGTATGTACCAATTTAAATGTATTTTGTTTGAATTCTCCCATGGGTCAAACCAATCCACCGAACGCATGGGGTGAATATTTCTTATGTGTATAATATGCCCGTTGTATTAATGGTTATAACTTGAATTGCATAATATGTCAATGACCTCAAAGGCAAACATAAACAAAATAAAAACTTTAAACGTTGATGGTTAAAATAAAAAACTACGCTGACAATGGCAATGCAAGAGGTCATGCCGGCTATATTACTGGATTTAATGGGTGATGTAATCGATTCAAAATCAGAATCTTCCGCTAATGAAGGTCTATGAAAACTAAAGTATCACGAGTTTAAAAAAAAACTATGTGATGCTTATATGTCGTGCCAGGATATAAGGGACCAAACATCAGCATCAACTTTATTTTTGCTAATAATTAGATATTCAGTTTAATAAATGATATATATCTATTAACATTAAAAATTATGAAGTGAAATTGATTTTTTCAAAAGACGTACCTGGTGCAGGTGTTAAAGGTATCAATACGGAATGCGCTGCAAAGAGTGACAGGTTGCATGTTATAAACAATATATTTTTAAAAATAATTTATGGACATGATAGATTGCATTTACTATGTTGTTAATATTCCCAGTTTATAAACAATATTATTATTACGACGTTGCATTTTGCAGAACAAACAATATGTCTTATATCTTGTATGTTATCTCTTATTCTAATGCATTTCTTGATGTAACGTCAATTCTGATTGGACAACGTTAAAATTTTCATGGCGTCAATTCCACAATTGATGCCGTCAAAAGTTAACGCAAGCGCAGATGTTATTTCCGGGATATAAAAATTCCCATTTTAATCATTTGATTTAGTTTTTTATGGCGTAGCATTAGAACGGAGATAACTGTATTGTATGTGAAGATTTGCCGGCATCAACTGGTGATTTGATGGTCGGAAATATCCGTTTACTGGCTCCGCTTACGCGTCGCCAGTAAACTCAATTTCCGTCCATCAAATCATCAACTGATGCCGGCAAATCGTCAAGTACAATACAGTTATCTCCTAATTCTCTTGTTTCAGTTTCTCTGAATATTTATTGTTCCTCTGAAAACGTAATGAAGGTCACTTCGATATTCTCACTTTTTAGGTGATACGTGACCGCAATATTGTTTTACTTCATTTATATTAATATGAACTTCAAGAAACGAATAATCAATGACGACAGTGATTATATCTTTAAACAAATATAAACTGCTAATTAGATTACTGTCAGATAAAAATGTATTGGTGACAAACATTATACCGTCACACACGTTCTACACAATCGTGTTCGACGCGAGTATATCGAAAACAATAAAATGTTTTATGAAGGTCAATATGACAAATCATTGTGTTGACTAAAATAAGACCAAATCTATTACCAATATTTTGAACTGATTTTCGTTGCATGATTTGAGTAATTTATATTTAACCTATCATTGTTTTAATCGTTCAACGTCTAGTCTTTCATAACAAATTACACTGTGGCCAAAGAATGCAAAAGTGTTTCTTTGTTTTATACCACAAATCAATTTTACGTGTCACATTAAGATTGTTGACAGCTGTATACTTTACCTGTGTATAAAATGTCGGTTCATTATATTCATTATATATTAGGGTTATGTTAAATTGTTTGGCCTAGTATTTTTCAAATCGAAAATAACATTATCTTGACTTTTAAACTTTCACAGGGTCCTTTTGTATCCTATTTTCTTTTGTCTGTATTTATATTTTTAAAAGCATATGACTATGATGACTAGAAAACGTATTTTGCCACATGGCATATTTTACATTAGAAGTACATTTTATTATTCTCTTCTTGTTCATACCATTGGATATAAATGTGACAAATGACACATCAATTCAAAATTGTGACATACATTTTTAGCATGCAAACTAACACAAAAAAGTCTTATGTTGTTTTGATGAATCTTATACAACAATAATTAATGCTTACGGGTAGGTTGTATAAACTGTTCTATTTGGTCTGGTCTGTCGTTAAGGTTACAGATAGTACCGTCAGTGGATTCACAGCAATAATGACATAAAAGTTGTGGCTCCCCTCTTAAAACAAAATTAGTGGTATTTCCAGTCAAACATGCATCGATTTGTCTGGAATTCATCCATTTTGCCTTGCACTCATCTTGAGAGGCACATCTACAAAATCAATGTTTCTCAGACTTAATTTGATGACAACTTTTCTCAAATCATATGAGATATAAAAAGTGGGATTTATTTACTTACATTAATTTTGTTTTTCTCGATTTCTTTTTCTAAGCACGTCCAACTAAGAGGGGTGGAATTAAATTATGATCATTATGTTATTCGTTCTAAACTTGTAGAGGTTAATAATATATGGAACATCGTAGCTGCTGAGTGAAAAATTGTATTTAACCTAAACCCTTGAAACTCCAACTAGTGTAGAACATTGCGGTACAAACAACAAATGAGCATGGGTATCAGATTAATTTTACGCATAAGACACATGGAGCATATTGTACAAATAAAAAAACCATTGCAACCACACGAACGATTATTGGTGATGTGGTGTTTTTGTGTCAACTACCAAAAAGAAAACGGAACCATTGAAATAATAAAATATTGATTTTTGTTCAAAATATGAAACTATTTTTTCTTTTATACGAAATATAATCTATTTTAATGTTAATAGGTCAACTGCTTAGGAAGAATTTTATTATATAGAGATTCTGATATAATCTTGCTATAAATAGATAATAGCTTTGTAGACTTAATCCATATGTTTCATACCTTTAATATATATTGGTTTTGAAATTAATATATGTTGCTTCATTGTGGTATAGTTTGAAAAGAAAAACACTGGTAAACTCAACCTAATTTTTTTTTCAAAGAAAAATGGTTTAATGAGGTACTCTGTCTTTATGGACATATTCTACAATTCGATCTCCATATGATATTTTCTTAATATTTTATACTATCTTTCCTTATGACAACATCTTTAAATAATTCTATAAACGAATTTATGGTCACCGACCGTATTGACACGTTATAACGTCATCTTTAGTACCTGTTTTGTTTAGGATTCGGAATACACAAAATCGCAGATCGCAAGAAGTGACATGATAATAAAACTATATTTTTATAGAAGATGGAGGATAACTTACTCTCCAAATTGAAGAAATAAAAACGTATGGTCATCGAATCGGGGCAAAAATATTTGTGAACAATGTTTATAAGCCAGAAATGGCGGGAAGAAAATGGGCGCGTTTTTCTTCGTACAGACTGCAATATCATTTCTATATTTGTAGCGCAGAATATAATCACAAAAGTAGTACAGTAGTTCTTTTTGTGAATGTTTGTTATTGCAAAGTGATAAATAATTGTTTTTCCCTAATTCTGGAAGGCTGCTTTGCTTTTTTTTAAAATATAACATAAAGAACCTACGGGTACTGAAATGGAAAATTTCGCGGAATATTGACGACGTAATAAACGCATTACGAAACAGTAACGTTTGAAATCAAAATGCTCTAAAAAAATTTGTAGGATTTGTCTTTAATTCCAAAGATATTATGTTACCACTCTCTAAATCAACGAGCATGGCATGAATAATTGTTTTCACTATAACTATTTAAGTATTATGATTTACAGCTAAACCGCCTCTTGAATCCTTGAATCACAACTAATGCATAACAAAGTTAAATTTGTAGCAAACTTTTTCTTGAATTTTGTGCATACAATGGATTCATAATAAATACATTTTGGGGATAACTAATGCATAACCTGAAGTTTTGTATAAGACAACTTATTCATAAAATTTAGTCTGTCAACAGTCGTGGGTTTTTACTAGTTTCTTCGGCTTTCACCCTACTCAACACCGGACAGCAAAATAAAGCTGAAAAATGTTTGACAGTAGCATTAAATCCTGCTTAAACACAAAAAAAATATGAAAAATAAATTTTTTATCTTCGAAATTGGTGTAATTAATTTGAAAGCCAAATACTTTATTGAAGTGAATATCATAATCTCATATACTATGCGATCTACATATTTATAAAACTTACTTTCTGCCTACACGTGTGACCACATTTGTCCTGATATCATAAACCACGTCGTTCATGCAGAATCGTTGATGTTGCGTACAGTCCGCTGTTTTGTCACCCATCTGTCCGTCACTTACCATACATCTATGCGCTGTAATATTAGCATGTCATTATGTTAATTCTTTAAACAAAGCACTAACACAGGAATTTACGGACAAATAGGCACATGCAAATGAATATTTTTTATACGCTGATCACGGAATTTTACATTCATGTAAGTAGACAAGATTTGATGACAATCTTGTATTACTGTTCCATCGGAGAAATAGGCACATGCAAATGAATATTTGTTATACGCTGATCACGGAATTTTACATTCATGTAAGTAGACAAGATTTGATGACAACCTTGTACTACTGCTCCATACAAGCATAGGGCAATTTTGTGTGTTCTTTGATTTGTAAAACCTGAAAATTGTTTTTACCGCAAAAAAAAACGTTTTCGGCCAAAGTATGCGGCCGCATCACCAATTTACTTTTTCAATGAAATTTCGTATGCAAAATGTACGCAGTGTTTTTTTTTTTTTTTTTTTTTTTTTTTTTTGTCAAAACTACAATCAGCATTATTTTGATACTTTATCTTTGTTATTTGTGCTTCCTGTGCACAATCTTGATAAAATTAGCTAACTTCTTGATAATTATATTGTTATAATATATCGTTAAGAGATCCCTGTGCTTTTTGAAAACCATTTGTAAGCCAGATCATAAATGCTCAACTTTACCCTTTTATTATAAATTATTATTTAATAAAAATACCCCACAACTCGAACTTCACTTGATTTTAAGAAGTTTGTGTTCCTATATTTTTATCCAAAATAATGAGTTTCATTTTTGCTGATTGTTATAAAATTAGGACCGTAACAGTTCATTTGGGACTTAATCAACCAACAATACCAATATAAATGTGATGATTTATTTTGATAAAGATTAAAAAAATATACCAAACACCAAGGAAACTGTTTAAAACACAATCCAGACGCTCACAAAACCGGCAAACTTGAGAATCATCAACCAAATATATAGCAACTAATGTTATTGTTTGTTTAATAAAATTGAATGTTGACGTGTTTAAGTTCCAGTTAAGGTCCGTTGCAAGACCAAGTCTGCGGCCAATTCAGTATTCCAATGTTTTATAAGTCTTAGATAACACATGCTGATTATGATAAAATACTATGAGCAAAAGTTGTCAATTTGAAACAAAAATATGAATGAAAACAATATTCACGTGAAGGCGGAGTTAGAATGTGTGAAGGTGGCTGGTAGTAACACAATATCATATTGCACATGAAATGAAGCACAATATAGCGACACATTAAAGGAGGAGATTATCAAAAAGGATTATCCGTGAAAAGTTAAATAGCACCAAAATATGTATATTTAGTAAAAGAACAAAACAAATCATTTTAGACGACGCATTATTTGCGTTTGTTACGTGAAATTTGTCAAACATTGTCAATGAACATATCTTAACAAGTAATTACACGTTTTCGCCGCAACAATAATATTTATAATATTATAACAGATTTAATGACCCATTTTTTAAATAATTTTAGGTCCGTCATGTTGTCGAATTTGCAAATGCTAGAATAAAAAAGATTAAAGTATTTAGACCATGTTTTTGGCCAGATCAAATTCGACTGCCTTAACAATCTGATTTTAGTTTCATGATTTGTCGGATTATAATTGTTAGACTCTGGTATTATATAGTCCAGCTAACGTTACCAGTTTCGTGTCATTTGTCAATCAAATTAATTCCCTGAAACAAAAAGTTGAAGATAAAAACATAGATAAGCTCACTGTCTTTAAAATAGAAGATGGGAATTTCCTATTCGATTTCCCACATTCGACCACATGTGGTTGGAGTATGTTCTAATATTAAATCAGTAATTTGGTATGTACGGTATACAAGGCATCACACTAATATTAATTACCGAGTCAAGAATTAAGAAAATTATCTGGAAGATGCTGGGTTCACTCCATAAGCCATTGATTACAGCAATAATGATTGAAGCATTTTGGAAGAATATTTGACTGTGTACAAATCACAAAAACATTATATTGTTGTAAAATAAAAAAAAACAGTAATTATATTTATCCGATGCGATGAGTGAGATTTATTACAAATTTCATTTATATCACTCACAAAACTTACTATTTTAGCCATGAAATTATAAGTAAATATTAAAGATTGTGAACGTAATATAATAATTAATATAATAATTATCAATCGAAATATTTTCATTTCATATTGATTACAGTTAAACATGAACTCATGAGAAAATATTAGAACATTACCCGGATATAAGTGATTTTTACACGAAAATTTTATATTTTACTTCTTATTATAGTAGTTACATAAATTATATTTTTTGCAGCAAATTTTCTTAAAACCACATGAAATAACCTTTAAACATTAAGAACTAACTTGTTACAAAATCTTCGTACATTTTGTTCTATAAATATGTGATTTGTACATGAAAATGTTTTTTATCAAACATTATTCATGTGATGAAATCAGTTTTTAAGTTAATAATATACATTATTACATCTAATATTAAAATGCTGGCTTTTTGATTGGTCAATTCATTAGACAGTATTTTTTCTCATTTCTACCGCTTGCAGGGGACTTTGCATCGATTTCGGCCTCGGGCTATTCGCCACAAAAATATATTCTTCAGGGCATTTGGTATCCAATGAAAACGTTATGGTGGACGAAACGAAATATTTTATCGAATCGCAATATTTTATCGAATCGCAACTTAGTACAGCCGAAACGGCTGTACTAAGTTGCGATTCGATAAAACTGATCAACCCAAATTCGATGTAATTAAACAGATATATTATGCAATGGATGAATATAAAAAATATACCTCCATGGCTCAATATATCTGTTTATAATTTACTTAAAAAAATTTGATGCTTTTATCTTTTATTGAAAATTTTCTTTTTCGGCTTTTTATTAACGATTGGCAAATTTGCCAGAAAATTAGCAAAAGCGGATAATATTCCCAAATATTACATTTATTATTACTTCATTATCAGAATATGGTCATAACTTATTTGAAGATTATATTAAATGTGCTCCTTAGTAGAAGTAACTTTCATTGTATTTGCGAAATTACCTCTCTTCCCCTCCCCACCCGCAGTTTTGAGATAAAAATAGTGCATACGAGATTAGATCTGGATTTGTGTCCCGAATGTAACCACCAAGCGAAAAGTTTTGATACACAAATCCATACAACAGGCGCCCTGTGAGAAATAAAACAACTGATTTAATAAGGTCGTGTTGTCTAAATAAATAAGGTTTTCGTAACTATTGATATGGATATTTTGTGGGTTAGCCTTTTTTATAAGATATTCATTTATATCTGTGCTGAGATTTCAGCAATTTTAAGTTTTGCAAAATTAATATATTTGAATCGCAAACTTAGGAAAAAAATATATTTTGCTGCAAAAATGTAGCTTGGTTTATGTTGGTAAGTAATACATATAATTAAATTGTACGTGTCTCATTAAGCAAAAAGGTTATACCTTCGGACTGTGTCTGCTGTTCGAATGTAATTAGGTTTAATGGCTTTCCTGGAGACATATTGCATGGAAAGTTTCCAGATCCCTGACAGCAATATGAACAGACACCAGTTTGTTGACAGCTGGTATCATTTCCTGTACTGACCCAATAATCCCAATAGCATTCAATTTTGCTAGCACATCTGTAAAATGATAGTTTATAAACATAAATACAAAAATTTAAGATTTCAAAAGTGCAATGATGTATAACATTTTATCGCGTAAAGCCTTACACTGTTGGGCATTTTTGTGAAGAAACATATTTATATATATATACATGTAGGGTAAAAGTGAACTATTACAGATCTTAAAACGTTTACGAGATACTTTTAAGTTTCTTTTCCGTTACCTCTGCTTTCGAAAACCTCGACAACTCAACAAGTGTTTGCTCTAAGCGGAAGGATTCTTTACTAAAATTTAAAGATACTTTACTATATTGTATTACAACATTTGTAGATTAATACCCGCAATTGGCAGCAAACTCTAATACCACTGCAACTGAATAAAGTTAGATGGGGTCAAACATTTTTATGGTAGATATTTTTTAATGTCATGAATTAATAATAAACTAAATAAAGCCAGATTTTAACTGAGACTCAAAAACTGTAAGGCGTCTGTATTTTTTGACAAGTAAGAGAGAATTCCCACTTCGTTGTGTTTATTTTTTTACAGCCCTAGGTAAAGGTATCTCCCTAATGTCTAAAACTGGTAAAACAGTCATAAATATCATGGGTATGTTTTGAAGCATTTATATAACATTTATGTAGAAATACTTGCAAATAAATTCTGTTATATTTTAAAATATTGTTTTTGTTCATGGTTGTCTTTTTTTGCATATAATAGTGCTAGAAACATACAGAATTTTTATTTATGTAAGTCACAAACTTTGCCAAGAATTGCAGGAAAACAATATGTAGTGAATTAGAGGGAGATATGAATAAGCATACGTATAGAACATGGTTTTTAGAATTTGGGCATAATAGTAGAATTTTGTACGCACCGATGAACTGTTCGAGACCTCTTGCCGGCAGCATAAAAAACTTCGTTCATACAGTAAGGTTTCTCTAAACTACAGTATTTATAATCTGCCAATGAACATAGCGTACTGTTTCGTGTTCTTTGCAAACCAAGCACTTGGCACCGCGAGCTGTAACGAAAGAAAATTGCAAATATGTTTATTCAGTTGTACATTTCCAAAATGTTTGTTTGATCATCTAAATAAAGAACAAAAGTCTATATGATGTTTCAATTAACAGGACGTTCTGTTTTCATACTCTTAGAAAAAGAAGCGTCTGAAAAAAAATTGCTGAAAGCGAAGCAAATGACTAAGCTTAATAGCAGCTTAATCTCCCCTACTGTGGATATCACAAGATTATATGCCAAATACGTAGTTGCGCTGATATGGAACTAATGGTTGCTTAACTGATATAAAGTTTTTGTGTACATTTTGTATGTGTTTGATTGGTTATTCATGCTTGAATTTGATACATCGTATGTTCGTGGATATTTTGTTCTGTGGTAAGAACTTATCAGGGATATACTTCTAAAACAAATTACATTGTTTAAGGATTTAATTAAGAAATATATGTTGCTGTAAGTGCTATTCGAATTTCAATATTTTTTATAAACACAGGAAGTTCCAATAATTAGACTGCTCTGTATGCATTGTTGTTTATTATATCGGTGATAATAATCAACGCCAGATAAATAAAGGGGTGTAGCAACCTGCACGCAAAAATGCAGCTGCGTACACATCTTGGTCGTTAAAGTGATCAACAGCCAACCTGTTGCTTCTGGAAGCCAGTTTTTCTTAACGGGAGTTTAAGTGCCGGAAACAGCCTGAATGCAGGATATTTTGCGTTACTCATGTCACAGCTTCTGAGGGTCACCATATCTGCGGACGTATGCCAATTCTTTATATGTAGGAAGGGACGCTTAGCGACCTTTTTATGTCAATTATACTTTGCGTACACTTCATTTTGGGCTAGCTATTCGCTGAATACCGTTATTCAAATCTTAAAAGAAAACTATTTGGATTGTTAATAACAGCTGTCATAATACCTCAAAAATTAAAATACCTACCTGAAGTTGTTTCCAATGCGACCGTGGGTGGCAACATAGTAGTGGTAGTAGAAGTAGTAGCTTAATTTGTGTAATAAGTTGGTAATTAAATAAAATAAGATTTATGCTGTATAAATTGTTATGGTGCACATACATTGTTAGCATATAGTTTCCTATTATCTAAAATTAAGTATGTATTTCGTCAAAATCTGAAAAATTAGCGATTGATACAACCTGTGTGATAAAAAAAACCTTGTATCATCAATATATATATATATGATACAAGATGTACTTTTGTCGGAACTACTTCTTGACGTCACAATGAATAGTATAACCAATGATTCGGTGAATGACTTTCATTCCATGAATGAAATATGACGTCATAATACGTGTGACGTTAGAGACTATATTTTGTAAACAAATGCTTCGTTGAATGTTAAATTTAAAATTGTTACCATTCAGTTTTGTTCTGCTCTTTGTATACTTATTAATTTTAGATTTACATACATTTAAGTGTAAGTACAACTACCTGTATCACGTCTCGACAGTTGCATACATTACGCATCACAACTCGACACTGCGCGTCTCGTTGTGATACGAATGTACACAACTGTCTCGACGTGTTACAGTTAGCTGTATATGTATCTCAAATCGACGTTGATTTGATCTCCGACGTCACTATTCGGACGCCGTATTGTACTTTGTTTCGACAAATTTGTAGATGCTAAGGAAATCTCAGACGTATAACAGTTCTAGGGATCGCGCAACATATGTTTACAATAAATATAAAGTTTCCATAGAAATAAAACGTTTATAAGACAATTCCACCTGTAAGAATGTTATAGCGGTTTGAGCATATTTTATTGACATAAAATCGTCCTTAGCTGATGGCTGCTTTTCCATTGGCTTTGGAATTGTATATGTCTTAAGTCATGTTATGGGTCTGGAGTTGTAGCAAGTTATATGGTATTTCCAGATGTTTACTAATTCACTATCATCACCATAAGCAACAGCAGAACGAAACAACAATTAAAAAACTGAAAAAACCCAAAACAAGATAAACATTCACTAAATCACAGGTCAAATGACATTTAAATGGTTGTGCAGGAAAGCGCTTAACCATAATTTCCAGCTCAGCAGAAATTTGCACAGGTAAGACTGACTGCGAGCACATTTACTCAAAACCAAACATTACATACACATTTCTGTTTTCATATATAGTAGCATATTTTTATTTTTATTTTATCATTACCGTTGCAATACTTATTAGGGCCTTCAGTTGCTGAGTGGTTTACGTAGTTAGTAATCTACTATTGATCACGTGACCTGTCAATACTGAGGTTGTGGGTTAGAGTTTTACTGCGGTTAGGGTGTTGCTCGTCTCCAACCTTAATTGACAATAATTGATATTGTTGAAAATTCCGAAAAAATGGCGTAAAAACATTTAAATCAAACAAAAGCCATATTTAGGGTAAATGTCACAGTTAATCATAGTGAAACAGTTATAACAGATGGTATTGTGGTATTGTGGTAGAGTGTTTTATATTAATATTGATTTTATATTTCAGTCTAATTTATATTAAATAGCCGTATTTATTTCTTTGATTGATTGACTAATTGACCATTTCTGCTTAATGTGACATGGTTATCTACTTTGACACGTTAGCTCTAGTCTGTACTGTATTTCTATTTCCAGTAGTTTCTTTGGTATGTTAACTCTGTTCAGTACTGTATTTCCTATTATCTATTTTCTATTGGTTGGCATAGTCATATGTACAATTCTCGTGTTCTGATTGGTTAATGGGAATTTACTGGCAGAATTTGAATGTTCTTGGTCTGATGTGGACATTTTGAAATTTACGCTTTTCAACAAACTAAAGACATATTCCTATAACAAACATATTTTTGGAACAATAATTCTGGATGAATTATTTATTCTAACCAGGTCAGCATTTAACATTTCTGTAATCTGTAATTTCCTCCTTAAAATTCTTTTAGTATGAATCTGAGAATAAGTGTGATTTTTAAGAGTAAGACCCATGTACCATATACATGGTAAGATCAGTGTTTCTATGTTTTTATTTAATTGCATTGTCTTATTATTGTGTTTGTGTACTTGTCCAGTGAATAGTATTTACATGTTGTTTAATTGTTTACTTACAAATACTTATGTATTGAATCACACCGATTTATACTTCGTAAGTTAAAACTAATGAAACTATTATTTTGTAAAGTGTTTACTTTTATTAGAGTTAATATTTCGATTGGTTTTCATCCGATAGAAAAGAACTTATTTGTATTATTTTAACATATGTCTATTATTGTTATTCGTACACTTGTCTTGTAATTGTATTTATGTATTGTTATTTGTGTACTTTTAGGGTTTATAACGCAGGGGCCGCGCTGGGCTTCGCCAATGTCGCCAATTGCGATTTTTTTTCATTTGGCGACAAAATATTGCGTCTGGCGATTTTTTTGGCGCCAAGGTTTTATAGTGTTAAACGATGCATGCACGTTTTAAATTTATCGGTAATCGGCGATTGCATCATTAAAGATCCTTTGTCGGCTTCTATGGTCGTAAATACACGTGTATTGTGTAGTATCCAGTGACATGTGTGTTATTTGGAGTTATTAAACGGAAATCGGCAATAAATGAATCAACAAAATGTATGATGAAAAGCAGCTTTACCTGCATCACATTTGAGTAGACGTGTAATAAAACAATTGATGCTGTTAATTAATTTATAAAAATAACAAAACACACATATTTTTGTATAATATTTTTTTATAATGTAATTAATAAAATACAGGTATGAAAACTGACGTCGTTGTTGAGTGATTTCCGGACCGGATGTCCGTCTTAATTTCGTAATTAGAAAACTCTTACACATGCGTAGTTCTATTTTCAGTATTTCCGGTTTTATGTTCATTCACGGGAATAGATGTTTCTAATAAATTACTGTAAAATTTTGGTTTTCTGCCAACAAGAAATCACTCACACATCTTTTCATGATTAAAATACAATTAGTGTACGGGCTACTGGAGAGCAAACTTTTGAAAAATTGAATTAAGAGTCCGGCAAACTTGGATTTCGTCCGACGTTACAGAATATGTCACACATAATGTTAAAAAATTTTCGCCATGCCATATAGTGATCTAGTGATTTCTAATATGTCGACACTTTTACAAAACTGGCGACGGAAAATTGCAGTTGGCGATTTTTTTGGCGCCAGCTTTTTAGAAGCCAGAGCAGCCCCTGTAACGAAGTTGATAATAAATCATCCTGAACCTATAATTTGTGTTGCTCAACTGGCTTGGCTACAAATGGCGCCCACGTACTTAGATGATTGATCGACTGCGACATAGATTTTCTTTTTCACACCCGTTTGGAGCCTCGTCCATCGGAAGTCAATATTTAGGACGTTCAACCGGAAGTCCTCGGATGTAAACAAACAATATTGTTGATTCGTTTGATAAAAGGATTGTGTAACGTTACGGACAGCAGATAGTTTTTGTGCACAGACTTTAGGGTGATAATTTTATTGTTATTTTACATATATTGTACATTTATTGCATACGCTGTGGTAATTTAGAATTGTTTTCGTGTGGCCATACGATATATCCATATTATTGATACATACAATACAGAACATTATAGTGTTTATTATTTTTTTATGTAACTTAAGTTAGTACTACTTGATTATTTTTTTTTCTTTGACATAGTATTAGTACAACAGTACTTAATGTCCGTATTCGGTTAAGATAAACAGTTGTATTGAGATACGTGTTATTTTTTTTCTCATTAACCATTTGTAAGTCAACTGATTGATAGTTTGTTACAGGTGCACTTTATATTCAAGTTAGTTTATTTATTTTTTTCGTCAAATAATTTAAGGACACGTGCACTTATTAAAAGATTTTCAGAATATATAAATTTTTATTTTTTTTTCCTTTTCATTGAAGATTTACTGAACTTAATTAACAAATTATTTTTTTTGTTTATAAAGTTTATCAGAAACTTAAAAATTTGTAAAAAAAAATTTCTTGAGTTAACATGAACTTGTGTTTGTGTTGGGTGTACTTTATGTAAAGGTATACTAGTGTATACTTGAAATAATTTTATAAAATAAGGGTACATTTTTGTTTGTGTGTGTCTTTGAATGTAATTGTGCTTATTTGTGTGTGTTTGTGTGATTGTTCTTAACCCTGCACCCTTGAATAAAGTTGGCCACATCCTACACTTACCCTACTGTTAGCACCACAGTGCATGTTAACACATTTCTAAACAAATTATAAACATTATACCTGATACTACATGTGTTGACACTTGTGTGTTAGAAGATTGAAGATTGAAGACAGCAGACAGTTGGTTAATTAGTAAGTATCCCCACCCCTATACAGATAAAACTTGCATATATGTAGGTTTACACATACAAAACTTGCATACACATGGGGTTTAGTTCTAGATACTTGTATTGTTTGGTTGTTGTGTATATTCACTTTAGTTGTACTTGGTGTTTGTATTTGTGTTGACTGTGTTTGTTTCATACTTTGTCAACTGTACTTACTATATTGTCTTACTTTAATAACTGTATTTACTATATTGTGTGCTTTTGATTGCTTTTGCTTTGACTGGTACTTTGCTTTTGCTTTGACATCTGAAACTTTGCTTTACTGTGACTGAGACTTTGTTTTGACTGAATTTACTATGACAAATACTTTACTTGAAGTTGATAATTTTTTATTTACCTAGTATATTGATTGTGTTATTAATTACAGTAAATAAATATATTAATTAGACTTAATTTCAGGGGAAATAAGCCTTATATATATATATATTTATTTATTTATTTATTTATTACATTGATTTATTATTTACTTTAATACTAATTAATAGATTTCTATAGATTGATTATTAAATTATTTATTTAATTTTTATTCCTTATCTGGAATTAATTTTTTTTTGTTTTATATTTCAGATGCTGTTCATTTATATATAATATGATATTTTCAGATACTTAGATTATTTACAATATTTTCAGATACTTAGATTATTTATATATTATTTAAGTATTTTCATATTTTCATTTTTTTAATAGCAATATAAGATGCACTTTCATTTCAGATCCAGTACATATGGTGTTAATATTCATATCTTGTATATATTTTCCTTCTTTATTTAGATAGTTATTGTAGGTAATTTTGTTGTCTTTTGGAGCTTTTATACTTTATTTTAGTTTATTAATTTGATATTTTTTCCTTGTAGCTTTCATATTTGTTTTCCATGTAGCATTCATATTTGTTTTTCCTTGTAGCTTTTCATATTTGTTTTCCTTGTAGCTTTTCATATTTGTTTTTCCTTGTAGCTTTCATATTTTTTTTTCTTGTAGCTTTACTTTATTTTAGCTTATTACATTGATTTTTTTCTTTCTAGTTTAATTACTTTAGTTTATTGTAGGTACTGTATAAAATTAATTAATATTATTATTTTATTTATATTCCTGTAGGTTTTCTAATTTTGTAATTTATTTATTTTTCTTTATTTCAGATTATTAATATTTTTTTTCTTTCTTTAAGTTTTTCAGCATATTTGTATTTCAGCTTTTCATCTATTTCAGCATATTTGTTTTATTTTTCAGATTATTAATATATATTTTTTTCTTTCTTTAAATATTTCAGCATACTTGTGTTTCAGCTTTTCATTTATTTCTGCATATTTGTTTTACTTTTCAGATTACTAATATTTTCTTTTCCTTTCTTTAAATTTTTCAGCATATTTGTATTTCAATAACTTTCAGGTTAATTTATAGTATATCCATATTTATAGAAACAGATTGAATCTGTATTATATATTGACACCATGGCAGGGCAAGTACCTGAGGAATACAAAGAACTTATTTCCACACTGCAGAAAATGAACATTAAGCCAAAAGCATCCAACCCAAAGGAATTTGAAACGGTCACCTTCGAAATGCTCTTTCTTCAAAACAAAGGTCAAATATGTTGGACATGTTGTCTCAAAAGCAGGAGTAGAGACAGATCCAGAAAAAATTGAAAAAGTAAAGAATTAGCCTATCCCAAAGTCACCAGAGGATGTTCGAAGATTTATTGGCTTCGTAGGATACTTTAGAAGATTTATTCCAAACTTTAGTAAGATAGCCAAGCCACTAACATCGATTATGCCATGACCTGTGACAAAGAAAGGAAAGAAGAAACACGAACAACAACCCTGGCAGTGGACATGTGAACAAGAGAAGGTCTTTAACCATCTAAAGGATCTGTTAGTATCAGCACCTATACTTGGATATCCAGATTATGGAAAGCCATTCGAACTCCATACAGATGCTAGTGGACGAGGACTTGGAACTGTACTCTATCAAGAACAGGAAGGACAACTTCGTGTAATTGCATATACCAGTAGGGGATTGACCAAAGCAGAGCAGAATTACCCCGCACACAAGTTGGAATTTCTTGCCTTGAAATGGGCGATCAGCGACAAGTTCCATGACTACCTTAGCGGAGCCAAGTTCAAGGTGTTGACAGACAATAACCCTCTTACCTATGTTCTCACGACGGCAAGACTTGATGCAACTGGACATCGTTGGGTCGCTAGACTCGCCGCATACGATTTTGAAATTGAATAGACCAGGAAAATCCAATGCCGATGCAGATAGTTTATCTAGACTTAACACCATCAGCAGAGAATCCATTCAAGCAATTTGTGGATGTAGAAAAACACCTTTAGTAGAAGCGTATGCCAGATCACCAGATGTAGTCAACATCAACACAATGGATATGCATATGGATGTTTCTACAGATATCAACTGGTCACATGCACAAATAATGGATTCATCTTTGCAAACCTGGATTAAACTACTGAAGTCGGGCCATTCACCAAAGAAAGAACACAAGATACCAAGTCCAGTTCAGAAGCAATGGAACCATCTCGCAATTATTGATGATGTACTTTATAGAGAAGTGACAGAGGATAACCAGAAACGTCGTCAATTGGTATTACCATCATCGTACATAAACATCGTACTTGAAGCATTACACAATGAGATGGGTCATCCAGGCAAGGACAGAACCACCAGTCTTATTCGAGAAAGATTTTATTGGCCTGGAATGACTAAGGATATAGAAGATTGGATACAGAAATGTGATAGATGTGTAAGAAGAAAGAAACTCCCAGAAAGGCACCACTGGTATCAATAACAACAACACAACCTATGGAATTAATTTGCATCGACTATCTCAAATTGGAACCATCTAAAGGAGGAATTCAAGATATTTTAGTTATCACTGACCATTTTACTCGTTATGCTGTAGCTATTCCAACTCGCAACCAAACTGCAAAAACAACAGCAGAAGCACTGTTCAACAACTTTATTGTACATTATGGAATGCCAGGAAGAATACATTCAGATCAGGGACAGACATTTTAAAGCAACATCATACAGGAACTTTGTCGAATTACTGGAATAAAGAAATCAAGAACTACCCCCTACCATCCTATGGGAAATGGATCAGCTGAAAGATTCAACAAAACCCTGATTTCCATGCTCGGGACACTTCAGCCACACCAGAAATCAAATTGGAAGTCCTACGTTGCTCCATTAGTCCATGCGTACAACTGTACTAGACACGATGCAACTGCCCAGTCGCCGTACTTTTTAATGTTTGGACGCCAGCCAAGACTTCCAATAGTTCTAGCTTTTGGTTTAGTAAAGGAAAAGGATAAAGAACCACAAACTAAATATATCAAGGATTTGAAAGACAGATTACTTAGAGCATACCAACTCGCCTTTGAGTCGTCAAGAAAGGCAAAAGAAAAACAAAAAGAATACAAGAGGAGCAACCATTGAAAAAGGTGACAAAGTATTGGTAAAGCGAGTCGTTTTCGATGGAATGCACAAACTTGAAGATAAATGGGAAGATGATCTTTACATTGTATTGGACCAACCGAATAACAGCATACCAGTATATGAAGTTCAAAAAGAGAGCGGAGAAGAAGGAAACGGACATTGCACAGAAATCTCTTGTTGCCAGTGGGATATCTCTATGACCACATAGAAGAAACAAAAACAGTGAGACCAGTACCGAAACCGAGGACGAGAAAAGCTAAGCAGCAGCCACCAACTACTGAGGAACAATTAGTTAATTTACTGGCAGAATTTGAATGTTCTTGGTCTGATGTGGACATTTTGAAATTACGCTTTTCAACAAACTAAAGACATATTCCTATAACAAACATATTTTTGGAACAATAATTCTGGATGAATTATTTATTCTAACCAGGTCAGTTTTTAACATTTCTGTAATCTGTAATTTCCTTCTTAAAATTCTTTTAGTATGAATCTGAGAATAAGTGTGATTTTTAATTGAAACAGAGTAAGAGTTTAATATTGTTCAATCCTTATCATTATATAAATCATACTTCATTATATTTATTAGGGTTTTATTTATTTTGTACAGATTGAGTCCGATTAACCAGTGGACTTGTAGTAAAAAATCCTTGTCTGACCCATGTACCATATACATGGTAAGATCAGTGTTTCTATGTTTTTATTTAATTGTATTGTCTTATTATTGTGTTTGTGTACTTGTCCAGTGAATAGTATTTACATGTTGTGTAATTGTTTACTTAGAAATACTTATGTATTGAATCACACTGATTTATACTTGTAAGTTAAAACTAATGAAACTATTATTTTGTAAAGTGTTTACTTTTATTAGAGTTAATATTTCGATTGGTTTTCATCCGATAGAAAAGAACTTATTTGTATTATTTAAACATATGTCTATTATTGTTATTCGTACACTTGTCTTGTAATTGTATTTATGTATTGTTATTTGTGTACTTTTTGGGTTTATAACGAAGTTGATAATAAATCATACTGAACCTATAATTTGTGTTGCTCAACTGGCCCGGCTACAGTATTATCCTGTAGATGTTGTAAAGTTTAGAAGGTCGATAAATCGTTTACGTAAAACTGATTTTTAATTTCGTATTTTAAGAAAATAATGATATTTTTGTTATTTAAAATAAAATGTCGTCAAAGATACAGAGGTTATAAAATTTACTACGCCAGGAAACTAGCGTACATGTCAGTGTATTATTTCGGATGTAATATCCACACGCGAATCGCACTTAAATAATGGCAGATTTTGAAATCAAATTATATAACGTTATTTGAAGATAATGCTCTCTTTTGTACCTTTATTTTTTTTAATGATATACAGTAAATGTGCTACAAAAAAAACGTTCTGATATCAGTCAAGGCGAACAAATCGTAGAATTTGTACATCAGATGATTAGGTTAATCACTACACTATCATTTCAACACGCAAAGACCTGGAGAGAGAGATCCAATGTCGGCAAAACACAATTATGCAGGATGTAAGGATAATTTCCAACTAATCAGAAATTTTCGAAATGTTATCACTGGCTTACAAAAACACATCTATCTAAATTCTTAAATAACCACACACCTGTTTTCATATATGCCGGCATGTACTGGATATCAATGGTATTATTCTTGTTACAATATATACTATGGAGCTTACAGTCAATCTGAGTACAGCAGTCATAACATATGGTATTATCCGGCGGATTATGTAACTTGCACAGTGGATTATTAAAGGAACTTAGGTGTGCATTACTAATGCATTCACTTTCATCTACTCCTCCCCTTTCTACTTTGACACCAGATGTCGTATATATCTTCTTTAAAAAGCAGTGTTTGTGATGTGTATCAGCACCAACAACATCATTAGTCGCACATACTGATCCTATAAATGTATCAATTTATTCCAAGTTCTTTCCAGAGATATTTGTTACGACCAAAGTATTATTTTGTAGTTAATTGTAAATCGACACTTTACTATCAACTTTATTACTTCCCTTGGTTTTCTTGTTTACGTTATCGAAGTGCCATGTGCTGTAAATTTTCTTCGAATAAGAATTATTTCGAATACCATGGTCAACCAATATGGTAGGTTTGTTCTATGAGTGCTTAGGAAATGTGTGTGCACATATAATATTTTTACGAATGTGTATTTTTGATAAATTTCGATATCTTTCCATGCACATACCAATGAGCCTACTTTGATTGGTATTTTTATATTGTATGGTATATTGTGTAGAATATTAAACCTTATAAACAAGATATTACATACATTACCGTAAAATGTCATTTTTAATTGCGAAAATGTTGATTTTAAAGGAAACTCACGCCGAAATATTTTTTCTCCGTTAAAGTGTTCATTTTCATGTATTGATTCTTGCATATTCATAGAAAAGTTGAGTAAAGTTTAATTTTGACTTTATGAGTGTATACTTACCTGTTGTAATGCAAATACTTACCAGTTTACTGCTTATAAATGTATTATTATTCCACATTTCATTAGTTTTGACACAAAATACTCTTACAAGTTACACAAAGCAAAACATATACATGGTTTTTCGTATTGTTTTATGTATGTTTCTTAAGCTATGCACTCTGTAGTTATGTTAAAATTTACATTGTCATTCATTTTGTATTTTTCAGTCAATCCTTTTGTTATTGAATAAAGAGATATGACATTGACTTTTATGGTATATTCAATTCCGGGATACAATCCACATTTTATTGACATATTGCGGCTAAAGTCATAGACATGTCAACTAAAGATATAGAATTCGATGGCATAGAGGTTAAAGAAGATGATGTTGAAAACACACAGAGGCGGAGAACATTTACTGAAAAGGGAAAGAACTACGAATTGGAACAAATAAGTAATGTATTTAGTGGTCTTAAAAATATCACAGAAAATATTTTAGAGCTCATTTCCAACCATACATCAGATGAAGTAGTGAGAAGCAAATATTTTGTGTGGATGGAAAAATATGAACTATACATTGAAAAACATCACAACATTATGTCGAGGCTTTCTGCTACAGATAAAGAGGCATATCTTTTTGAATTTGAAGATCGTGATGCGTGTCTTCAAAATTTTAAACGTACTGTTGAAAATTACTTTGCTGTAAAGAAAGAATCTACACGAAGTGTGAGTAACCATAGCCATGCATCGAGGCATAGTGCCAGTGGAAGTCGAAACTCCACATTGAGTAAAATTTCTTCAAAACGAATGATTGAAGAGCAGCGTAAGGCTGAATTGGAGGCCCAAAGAGATGCACTACGCAGAAAAAAGGAAATAGAAATTGCTAAAATCCAAATACAAATGGAAGAAGAAGACTTAAAGTTATCAACTGATATAGCTGTTGCTGATGCCAAGACTAAAATTTTAGATAAATATGAACAATTAGAAGCAGAAAGATCTACAGTTAGTAGTCATAGCAGTCGTATGCAGATACAAACAAGGCATGTACCGATACTGAATGAGATTACTCGTGTTGAACTCAACCCAGAAGCACAATCTTTTGAACCAAGAAATAAATTGGTAACTGACAAATCATTTCATCAGACAAGTATTACAGAACCACAATATTCCGATACTTACAATAGAAAAGAAAGTGACTTCAATATGAACAGACAAAGCTATAAATCAAGCATGAAACATATTGATACACCTCTTCAAAAAGAGAGTCGTAGTACTTGTGAGAAGAACAATAATGATATAGATGCCGTAAGTGCAATTGTAAAAAGTCTGCGAAAACCGACACCAGATATAAAGAAGTTTGGAGGTGATCCTCTCGAGTTTCGTAGATTCGTTCGTCAGTTTACGGCTAAGATAGTTACGAACTGTGATACAGATGATGAGAAAATGACTTATCTTGAACAGTTCACGTTTGGAGAGGCTGGCAAAGTGGTTCAAGGATTCAGTCATATAGAGGGTCAACATGCATTCAAAGCTGCTATGAAACAACTGGAAGATAGATATGGGGATACAGAGGTAATTGCAAATGCATACATCAAGAAAGCTTTGGATTGGCCCAGCATTAAACCAGGAGATTCAAAGGCACTTGATCAGTATGCCTTGTTTTTGGTTGAATGCAAGAATGCTGCGAACAGTATTGATGCCATGAGAATTTTAGAGTACTCCGAGAATATAAGACAATTGTTGTGTAAGTTACCTTTTCATTTACATGATCGCTGGAGGAACATTGTTCTTCGTACTAGAGCAAACAAGCAAACTGTTCAGTTTGAAAGCTTTGTCAAGTTTGTGGAAGATGAGGCTAAAAAGGTGAATGACCTTACTTATGGAAATGAAGCAGTAGGTGCTAAAAGAAAAATAGACACACCTAGCGCAAAAAGAAATTTCAATCAAAGAAAAGAAGTACGCCAAGGAAGTGCCTATGTGGCTGATATTGATAAACAATCAATAAAACTGACAGAAGAGTGCTCATATTGTAAGAAACCACACAAGCTTGAAAACTGTATGATAATTTCGAAATTGGAACATCAGAATAAATTGAACCACTAAAAGAGTTTGGCATTATGTTATGGGTGTCTAAAGCGAGGTCACATGACCAAAAAATGCACAAACAGACTAACATGTTCCATATGTAAAAGAAAACACCCAACTATTTTGCATTACGAAACGAAACCTGAAAACAACCAGAGTACAAACAGTTCGAGTTCAAATGTGAATACAAACCTGAAAACATTTGACAATCATGATATAGTGAGCCAAGTTTCGGCTGGAGATATCAGTAGTTCTTGTGCAATGGCGATTGTGCCAGTCAAGGTAAAATTGAGAGACAAACCTAAAATAGTAGACACATATGCATTTTTTGATACAGGAAGCAGCGTCTCATTTTGTACAGAATCATTACTCAAAGAATTAGGCGGTAGTGGAAAATATAGACAAATGACACTCAAAACAATGGGTGCTCCATTAAAAATGAAAACAATAATGGTTGATGGTCTGCAAGTGTGTGACATTGATTTGAACAACATTATTGATTTGCCAACAACATACACGAAGGATGAAATGCCAGTAACTGAGGCACACATACCTACAAACGATGAAATTTCAAAATGGTCTCATTTGAACGGAATAAGCTTTCCAGATATTCAGAGTAGTGTTGGTTTAATGATAGGCAATAATGTGCCGGATGCTTACACACCGTTTGAAGTCGCAGCAGGAGAGAGTGGCTCACCTCATGCAACTAGAACCCGCTTGGGTTGGATAATTTGGAATTTAGTTAGACATGATACAACAGAGTTATTCGCTGTAGTTAACAGAGCTCAGATAGCAGCAATCAGTAGTTGTGAAGATGTTTGTTTGTTTGTTTGTTTGTTTGATGGTGTTTAACGCCACTTTCAGCAATTTTTCAGCTATATCATGGCGTCCAGTTTTTATTGGGGGAGGAAGCCGGAGTACCCGGAGAAAACCCCCGACCTGCGGTAGGAAAACTGGCAATCCTTGTCAATTAAGATTGGAGTCGAGTACACCCTGCCTGCAGTGAGTATCGAACCCGCAATCTCAGTGTTGACAGACCACGTGATCAATAGTAGACGAACTACCTTGACCACTCGGCCACCGAGGCCCCCCGTAGTTGTGAAGAAACTGATAAACTCGAACAGCTTGTAAAACATTCAATGAATTTTGATTTCCCTGAAAAACTTATTGATGACAAGAGAGAGAATTCGTTAGAAGACAACAATTTTCTAAAACAAGTCAATGAATCAGTGCACTTCGAGAATGGACATTATAGTATAGCTTTGCCATTCAAAGATAAGTATATAAAATTCCCGAACAATAAAAGTCAAGGATTACAACGTCTAAAAGGTCTTCAAAATAGAATGATCAAAGATTCGAAGTTTAAAGATGATTACGTTACCTTTATGAATAATCTCCTAGATAAATGTCACGCAGAAAAAGTACCAGATTCGGAGTTAGATCAGGACGATGGACGGGTGTGGTACATTCCACATCATGGAGTGTATCACCCAATGAAGCCTAACAAAATAAGGGTTGTGTTTGATTGTACAGCTGCATGTATGGGAGTATCCTTAAACAGAGCACTGTTACAAGGTCCTGATCTAGCAAATAACTTGCTTGGAGTTCTGATGAGGTTCCGCTTAAACAAACTTCCCTTATTAGGAGACATTGAAAGTATGTTTCATCAAGTAACTGTTCCAGTGCAAGATAGAAACTATCTTCGTTTTCTATGGTGGCCAAATGGCGATTTTAAGAGAAAACCTGAAATTTACCGAATGACTGTTCATTTATTCGGTGCTACTAGTTCACCAAGTGTATGTAACTTTGCGCTAAAACGTACTGCTGAGGAACATGGAGATCAATACGAGAAAAAGGTTTCAGAAGTAATTCAGAAGAATATGTATGTTGACGATTGTTTGGCATCAGCTGACTCAGACGATGAAGCGATTTCGTTAGTTAAAAATGTAAGATCACTTTGCAAAAAGGCGGCTTCAACTTAACAAAATGGATAAGCTCTAGTCAAAAAGTTTTGGAGTCAATTCCGGAAAAGGATCGTGCAAAAGGAATCGATCAATTTGATTTTGATGCAGAGGATTCAGTAGAACGAGCACTGGGAGTGTTCTGGTTTGTCGATAGTGATACATTAGGATTTCAGATTAACCGAAAGAATCAACCAACTACGAAAAGAGGGATACTGTCTACCGTTAGTTCGGTGTATGACCCGATAGGCATTGTTTCGCCATTTGTACTTTTAGGGAGAACTATATTACAGAACTTGTGCAAAAAGGGAATCGGATGGGATGACGAAATCCAAGAATCAGATCAAAAGAAATGGAATAACTGGATAACTCAGTTGAATGACTTGCCAAGTGTGAAAATCGATCGTTGTTATAAACCCAGGGATTTTGGAAAAGTTACGTCTGCACAGCTTCATTGTTTCTCAGATGCAAGTGACATCGGCCTAGGAATGGTATTCTATCTTAGATTAGAAGATGAAAACAATAAAGTACATTGTTCTTTTGTACTTGGCAAATCAAGAGTTGCACCTCTCAAAACGATAACTGTTCCTAGGATGGAACTTACTGCCGCTGCGAAAACTGTGAAGTTAAGCAAGATCATTTTGGATGAACTTAGTTACTCTATCGATAAAGTGTTTTTTTGGACTGATAGCATGACTGTCATACGATACATTCTCAACCGTAATACCCGTTTTCACACTTTCATTGCAAATCGTCTTGCTCTCATTCATGAATCTACAGAAAATAACCAATGGAATTATGTCAATACAAAGCTCAACCCAGCTGATTTAGCCTCTCGTGGAATGTCTGTTACAAAGTTCAAACAATGTCCTCAATGGTTAAGAGGGCCAGATTTTCTTTGGTTAACAGAAAATGAATGGCCGAAAGTTACCGTGAATTTAGAAATTCCAGTTCATGACGTCGAAGTCAAACATATGGTAAACACAACAACAATTGAAAGTGTTAATCAACAAGATGGAGTTAAAAGGCTAATTTCAAGTGTATCAAGCATCGATAAAATGCGAAGGATATTTGGGTGGATATTAAGAGCCGTCCGAAATTTGCGACAAAAAGTTCAGAATAAACATGATGCAAATGATCAAATAAATCCACAAGTTCGACGAAACAAACATACGAGCTGTACGAATTTTGTTGATTTGCGTCTTAGTTTAGAAGAAATTAGGGAAAGTGATAATGCATTGATTCGATTTGTTCAACATCAACATTTTGAGGATGAAATGTTCAAGCTAAAATGCGACTCTCCAGTAAAACGATCGTCAAAGCTGTACAAGCTTGATCCTTTTATTGACACTCATGGAATTCTCCGAGTTGGAGGAAGGCTACGACGCTCAGAATTACCTGAAGAAGAGAAGCATCCTATTATCCTGCCAAAAGACTCAGAAATATCTCATCTTATAATCCGTGATATACACAGGAAAATTGGTCATCTTGGAAAGAATTCTATACTCGTACATTTGAGAGAACGTTTTTGGGTTATTGGTGCGAATTCGATAATCAAAAGTATAGTGTCCAAATGCGTACTGTGCCGTAAATACCAATCTCCCATCATGGAACAGAAAATGGCAGATTTGCCAAGTGATAGAGTAACAGCAGATGAGCGTCCATTCACAGCTGTAGGAATCGATTACTTTGGACCGTTTGAAATAAAACAGAGACGATGCACAGTTAAACGTTACGGTGTTATATTCACTTGTCTAAAGATACGAGCAATACATTTAGAAATAGCATATTCGTTAGACACCGACTCTTGCATCAATGCAATCAGAAGATTTATTGCTAGGAGAGGAAAACCGTCAGTAATCCGTTCAGACAATGGCACAAATTTAGTAGGTGCACAACGTGAACTCAAAGAAGCGATAGATAAGTGGAATCATAATCAGATTGACAACTTCATGTTGCAACAAAATATTGATTGGAAATTTAACCCACCTGCAGCTTCAAATTTTGGTGGAGTGTGGGAAAGGCTCATTCGTAGCGTTAGAAAAGTACTGTATTCAATTATGACCGAGCAAAATGCCCGTCTTGATGATGAAAATCTGCACACGTTATTTTGCGAAGTTGAGGCAATTCTCAACGCAAGACCTATTACGTTGATCTCAGATGATGTCAGTGATCCAAAAGTGTTAACTCCAAATGATATTATTCTTCTAAAAAGTGAAAATACATTGCCTCCTGGCATATTCGTGAAAACTGACAATTACGTTAAAAGGAGATGGAAACAAGTCCAATATCTAGCAGATCTTTTTTGGAATAGGTGGACAAAGGAGTATTTGCCGTTACTGTAAAAGAGAGCCAAGTGGAACAAACCTCAGCGAAATCTGAAAATTGGTGACTTAGTTCTGATTGTTGACAATACACCAAGAAATACATGGACTGTTGGGAGAATATATGAGGTCATTAAGGACAACCTTGGCACAGCCCGTGTTGCCAAAGTAAAAACACCCACAACAGTGTTAGAGCGTTCTGTATCAAAATTGTGTTTAATTTTAGAGTCAGATATAGACAATTAAGGTTTTTGTAGAAATGGCATTTACATGTATAAGATACATTTGTATTTTCAGAATTGTGTTATTTGCATAGTATTAGACAATCAGAAACGCTTTTGTTTTCTTTATAGTGACGTTTGATTTTTGAGAATATGATTTTGAACATTTTATAAGATACTTTGGTCATAGTTTTATTATAAGGATAATTGTGTTTTTGATAAAACCCAATTAAGGGGCCGGTATGTTACGACCAAAGTATTATTTTGTAGTTAATTGTAAATCGACACTTTACTATCAACTTTATTACTTCCCTTGGTTTTCTTGTTTACGTTATCGAAGTGCCATGTGCTGTAAATTTTCTTCGAATAAGAATTATTTCGAATACCATGGTCAACCAATATGGTAGGTTTGTTCTATGAGTGCTTAGGAAATGTGTGTGCACATATAATATTTTTACGAATGTGTATTTTTGATAAATTTCGATATCTTTCCATGCACATACCAATGAGCCTACTTTGATTGGTATTTTTATATTGTATGGTATATTGTGTAGAACCTTATAAACAAGATATTACATACATTACCGTAAAATGTCATTTTTAATTGCGAAAATGTTGATTTTAAAGGAAACTCACGCCGAAATATTTTTTCTCCGTTAAAGTGTTCATTTTCATGTATTGATTCTTGCATATTCATAGAAAAGTTGAGTAAAGTTTAATTTTGACTTTATGAGTGTATACTTACCTGTTGTAATGCAAATACTTACCAGTTTACTGCTTATAAATGTATTATTATTCCACATTTCATTAGTTTTGACACAAAATACTCTTACAAGTTACACAAAGCAAAACATATACATGGTTTTTCGTATTGTTTTATGTATGTTTCTTAAGCTATGCACTCTGTAGTTATGTTAAAATTTACATTGTCATTCATTTTGTATTTTTCAGTCAATCCTTTTGTTATTGAATAAAGAGATATGACATTGACTTTTATGGTATATTCAATTCCGGGATACAATCCACAATATTATTGACAGTACTTCTTTACCATAAACTAATTATTTAAATTAAAAAAATAGTTTTTAGAAAAATTATTAGAATATATATTGAAATAAATTGAATACTTGTGTATATCCGACAATATATAAAATGTTTATGCAAAATATGCAAAAATTTAAAGCCTTGAAGTGCTATCAGCAAGTAAACAAGTGTGGACTGTGAGCAAGCTCACAAAGAGATAACCCCCGCTTCGCTTCAAGTCCAATTATCTCCCCTGAATAATATCTGACAGCGACGAAAATTTTTCATGCACATCTACATATGATGTACTTCCTTCATGTAAAGTTTCATCCAAATTTGTCAAGCGGTTTAGGAGGACATGCGCTTACAAGGGATGTGAACAGACGGACAGACAGACAGACAGACAGACAGACAGGGTGATTCCTATATACCCCCAAACTAGTTTGCGGGGGGTATAATAATAAAAACAAAATTTAAAATTTTGGATTTACTCCAACAAACATTTATAAAATTAAATACTTGCGTGCTGATGGATAAGTGCAATTTATGGCTTCTGTGACTGAAATTTAAAATACATGTAGCATAAAATAAAAACAACAATAATACCTTTTAGTCAACTACAAAGAAAAACAGCATCTATGAAAAGAAAAGCAGAATACAAAAAATACAAATTAAAAGTAGTGAAACCATGTGCTAAGGAACGCCAAGCATTTTTCTGTTTCATTAATAATCCGTGGCGGGATTTCTTATTACAAACTTAGAACATTTCGTTTTATTTCATTGAAACTTTTTCTCTTTTGTTTAGTTGTAGCAATCACAATACTATCAAGCGCACACAAGACACAAATTTATTAAAGTTGTATAATGTCGTATTAATACAAAACAAAAAAACAAAAGCTATAAAACTACTAAATTGATACATCAGTGTGCATTAATATATTTGTGTCATAAATATAAAAATAGAAAAATAGAGATAGTTAACATCTCTATACTACTCATGTAAAACTCACCAACTGAGCACAATACAAAACCTAAAAAGCATAAACATAATGATTGGTAAACATGGCTAGTGTTCAATGTAAATTCATTACAATTACGGCTGCAAGATATTTGTCAATTTCTCTCCATTTCTTTATGCATGTATTCATGTGGATATGAAATATAAGCAATTGACAATTTCTTTTATTAGCAGAAAAAACTCTCATTTGGTTTTTACCTCGTTGTATCTCAGAACACGTTTAAGACCATGTACGTTATTATATTGTCTGTGTGTATTTAATCTGAAATTTGTATAATCTTTTACCTCTATGCATTTTCATTTTAAATATCAAAGCAAAACAACATTTACAGTAATATGAACGAAACACCAACTACAGATTTGACGTTTCATTAATGTGGAATATTTTAACATTTTCTTTAACATTAATACTAAATTGTGATTGGTTCAATTGCAAACGATATTCGTCATTTCGTTTTATAATTGCAAGTACTTAGGTAAATACTATTTTTGTTTAACACTTATTACAAACTGATACGACATTGAAAACAAATTGAATTCCATATTAAAATAAAATTTCATTAGATGCATGATTAATGCTAAAAAGTTTTACAATAAATCACTTGGAAATCGGATACAATTACCGACCATTTCAGTGGTTGATCCTTTACGTTTTCGTCGGCTCAAATATTAAGTGAATATGCACTAGCTCTCCTGATTCTTATATTTGTTAATAATTTGGCGGCTATGATTGCACAAGTGTATTGTAATTCGTTCATACAGTAAACACTAAACAAAAAAGTAAATTTAAGAAAATGTCCAGAACAACATCATTCAAGCTACGTTATCATTGACAAAGAGGTTACCAAGTACAGATTTTACTTAATTACCTAATATAGCCAAGTAAACAGTAAAGATAGTAAAACAAAACAACAGAAGGTTTTTTTTCTTTGCTGCTAATAAATTTGAAATAATCAAACCTAAAATTGACAGAATCAAATTATTCCATGATGTCATGGCTTCTCAAATCATGTATTTAGAGATAACGATCGTTGTTGGTCCTCCAATACCGGATATGACGTAGAACAAATGTTACGCACGTGACTGAAGTTTTTTATACACCTTTACTTGAAATATTGCGAATTAGTGCTTCCAAGGGTTCCCACCAGATATTAGTTGCAGATGATTAATTTAATAAATTGCTTATAATTGAAAAACATTAATAAAGGCAAACAAAATTAGATGTTGTTGTTGTACTCAGGGACATATGCATTATATACAAATAAAATGTATATAATGTCCCCGTTTTACTCCAAAGTGGGTTTCTGAAGACGTAGGACTTAAATTTATATTTAGATTGTAATGTATTGCCGCATAAAGCACTTCCACTGACGTTCTTACGCGCAGTAACAGGTGAAAATCTCGGACTTTCGGCATGAAAACTGGTATTCCTCGTTAATAAAGGTTGGAGTTGATCACACTCTGCCCGCAGTAAGGCTTGATCTCGCAACCTTAGTTTTGACACGCCGATTATCAATAGTATATAATAGATAAATAAAAACGTGCTAATCAACCACTGTATAAGTCAGTAAAATACTATTACTTACATGATCTTATATGAGATAACAATTCGGCCAGTGCCATCTGCAGAGACATCGTCACACGGTATGCATTAATATGTCCATTACTTATTATCGCCGCCCAGGAGGGCGGCGATATATTTGTATTCACTTTCGTTGCTAACGATGGATAAAGGAGAACATATTTTTAAGTACACTTAGTTACCATAAATGAACAGAATGTTGTTACAAGAATGTTAATAATTTAACTTGAGTGAAAAATAAAGATGGTGTATGAGGTTCGACTTCAAAATTGCTTTTGTGATATCAAAGTTTCATATAATAATAACTTTTTTTAGTATTCTATTTACGGAAGTTAATAACACAGGGAGACAATTTTTATCCTGGTACTAAGTCTTTCGTTGATAGCTCTATCGACGAGCGTAGCTTTGTAAAATCGGAAACCAGAATAAAAGGCTATTTTGTGTAGACAATTCCGGAGTATGCCCATATTTGTAAGATTAAATAAATTTTATGTCAATAATTTAATTGAACCAAGTGAATATTAGTTTTAATTCAAGTATATTTATGATTTATTATATGACAAAAGATTATATGTGCACAAATTTAGAAAATGGCAATTGAAACTAGCCACAACAGCAGGGCTTAGCTTTACATAGAAACTTATGGGGAATAAGTTCAAATGCCTTGTTTTTAGAAATCACTTTGACAAATGCGTGCAGAATGTAGAATAAATCGGCGGCGAACTGATGCTTTGCATCAAAAGTTTTCTTGTTCAAGTTGTGTTACGTTTGTTGGTTTTTGACGATTCTTATAAAACGACAATTCGACGTGCTTGAAACTTTATTTAAAAACAGAAAACACTACAGTCGTCAGAAATTTCAAAATTGGGGCTCCTCTGTATACGTGCGAGTGTTACGAAGAATAATGGACACCAATTATTAATGCAATTTGCGAATTATCCTGTTGCTGCTTACGTCAGGATGTTATTCCATCTAAGTAAATATGTAAATAAAAGCTATTTGTGTTTTTTGGCTACAACAATGTAGCTAACATACAAACAGTGTTAAAGGAACTAAAATATTGTATTTATTGTCTTTTTATGTCTATCCGGGTAAATAGAAGCAATGTTTTTAAAGACTGTATGTGATATGATAATCATATTCAGCACTACAAGTGAGAGGTAAGTAAAATTTCCTTCACTATCGTCTTAGTTGTATTACAATCAACTGTTTTTAGCGTTTTATGATGCAAAAGAGATTTATCAGCTGATTTCAATCACTTTTTAAATATTGCCGACGAAAGTGGTTTGCAATCGTCAAAAAAAACATAGTACATCAATTCATTTGTGTTAACTGTGAGAATTATTGTGCAGTGTATTCAGGATCATTTTGACAAAAGTCTAGAAAAAGTACTAAGAATTCATTACAATCGGTTTGTTTCTTTAAATTGTGTGTAACGCCACATTCAGCAGTATTTCAGCTATATCATGGGGTTCAGTTTTTATTAAGGAGGACGCAAATGTAACCAGAACAACCCTCAATTGCGGTAGTAAAAATTACAATCCTTGTAAATTAAGAGTACACCCTGACCACAGTGAGACTCGAACCCACAACCGTTGTGTTGACACACCACGTACTCAGTAGTAGATGACTATAACTACACGTACTTGAAATAATTGGCCACCGAAGCTACTCATTACCATCGGCGATTACTTTGAAGTCAGTTGTGCAGTATACATGCAAAAAACCATACACTTCTTTCATAGACATTATGAAGAAACGAATAATATAAGTATCTAATAATTACTTCCAGCAGTAAAATGATTACGAAAAAAACATGCATATATTTTCCCAAAATTTATTTTTAATGTTAAAATAATTTCATCTATTTTCACTGAGTTTGAAAGTTGTTATTTGTATACATTCCATCAGTTCAATACGAATCTAGCAAGCGCATTTTATCCAAGTCCGTGCTGAGGAAGGTCAGGGTTTTTCACTGGAGCTTCGACTTCTTTCCTCTGGTTAATTACATCAAACATATTAATCAAATACACCACTATAACAATATTCGCTTTAACTCGACCAATATTGTGAGTATTTAGCACAGACAACAAGTTCCGAGTATGAATGTTCAGATAATTTTCTGAAATGTAGTTTTCAGCGGTATAAATAGTAAAGTAATTTAATTTAACATAATGTAAAACACACATAAATGACAAAAGCCTATATAAATGATTTTAAACTTCCTATCTAGTATCTAAGGAATAATTATCAAACCTGAAATTGACTAAGCTAATGTATTCAAAATCGTCTTGTCTATTACCATCTCAAAGTTCTGCAATCCTCAAAATAAATCAGCTATAATGCATTGATCGTAGAATCAATATTAACAAAATTCACTATTTGTCCCTTAAATTCGCAAAATGGAAATTAAATTTATAACGTAGTCACTTTCTACTTGAATATCAAATAAGAAAATGCATTTGTACTCTATACTCTCAAAATCTTCCCAGTTTTTTCTCACCCAGAGAAAAAAATTAAAACAAAAAAGTTAGAGATCTAGTTTTAATTAATATGTAGATGTATATTTCAATTATATATTTGAATATTCATGAATTTGGCAGGTCTTTTGGAATGTCAAGCAGTTTAATGATCTGCAGAGATTTTTATTAGCCAAGCTTTTTATGTTTATCATATCTTGAAATCTTATTTCTTTGTCCTTTCTATTTCATCATGTTTTTCGGTGTGAACGTTTCTATGGACTATTTCCCACTTCTTCATCCATGGCCCTTGAATAGTTGTGTCGAATTCGTCGTCCAGTTTAGGTACCTATTGAAAATAATAATAATAAAACATTTGTCTGGAAAATTCTAAACTAAAAGTCACACCACCTTGGAGTGCATTTTGGCTTGCATTCTGTTATTATTCCCTATTGTACCTTATTATAACGAAAATCCAATAGAAAAAAGTATCCACGATAACACGTCCATATTTCATACTATGCCCCTTTTGTGAACATGTCACAAATCGTCCTTGACTTTTGCTACGGGAATTTTACATCGTAAGTCTGCCATTGTTGTTTCCAACATTTGTCTGCTTTCCCGCGTCAACCGCTTACAGGAAAGTGTGAAAAGTTCCGAACAGACAAAACTTACTGCACCTAGGTTACACTTTCGTTTTAATTTAGGTCAAATTTATTTTGGAAAATATCCCTTTAAAAAAATCCGCTGAATTTCAAAACGCTATATATTTCAAGGAAATAATTGTTAATTTAAAATATAATTTTTTAGATCTACAAAAAGGAGCATAAGCTCGACTATTCGCGGTAAGCAGTTTTTACCTGCCGGGCAAAAAACCTCCACCAAAACACCCCGACCTTAACTATAAAAAATATAAATTGAGTATTATATATACCGCGTTTTTACCAGTTAACGTGTTTAAACTATGAGACGCTTGCGTCGAATAGTTGAAATAGGTTAACTGGTAAAAGGCGTCGTATATATGTTTTGCAACATAATTCAATCAATAGAATCTGAAATTGACGTGACATTATTGTTGTCAGACGTTCACGCTACACGGTAAGTCAAGACGATCTATGTAATTCATTTTGTATTTTGGGTGACAGTAAGAGGTGGGGCTTGTACTATGGAATAACTAAAAAATTGGTTTATTATACCATAGCTAAGCCACGCCTCTTATCAGTCGGTTTTCTAGCTATATTAGTGGTTGAATTGGGATTTATTAAACGTTTTTCCAGCAACATACATCGATATGTTTCAACTGTCGTATCGTTACTTACACTGGGCAACACACACATATCTTTGCGTGGTTAGTTGACATTTTTTAATTACAAAGAGGGTAGCGAACTCGTATAAGATCGACAACAGCCTCGTAGTAATATCTAATCGACACTGTTTGATAGAAAATAACTTAAGTTTTAATGGGAATGACATGGCATTATGATGTACTAATAACTAATAGAACAGTTTTGTATCGGCAATTTGTATTAAATAATGGTACATTGGATACTCACAATCAACAGTCAACAACTACACACAGTTGTAGACACTATGTTTATACAGACATGCAGAAACATATTACTCCAACTTGAAACACAAAGATTCCGGTATAATAATTGTCTGCAAGTATTTTCTTATGTTTGCGTTGTCAACTTCAGATTTTACTTTTTGTTTCTTATAATTTGCTGCGTTTTCGTATCTACACCATAATTTCCAAGCATTCTAGATTTCATGATTTTAGAAGTTTTTTTAATTGTATTAAAGCTTTGTATCTTGTGGGTTTTTTGTTGTTGTTTGTTTGTTTTTTTGTTTTAGTTTTGTTTTTGTTTTTGTTTTCTCTTGATAGTTTTTATTGTCTTTCGGGCTTTTGTATAATTTTTTAGTCAAACTTCTAATCAGTCTGTTAAAATCATCTTGTCTCACCATTTTTAAATATCATCCGACACTATATTAACCAACCTGATATTCGTGAATAAATACAGTTAAATACTAAAAATTATTTATAGTATATTTAAACAATCTAGGAAACAGTGTTTGTGTTATTATAGCAATAATAGTTCCATACAGTTGACCCTTTAATAGACGATAACACGTGACAGGGTACTGTACACGTGCTAAAGCATGGTGTAATACTGTATGGGCTTAAGTTATTTGTTGTGTGGATTGTTTTTACTGAAGCTGATTATATATTTTGTATTTACCTCTACGATATCTTTTACTGATTCCTTTTGAACCTGGGTTCTGTCGATAGAACAGAATGTATCCCAGTCCGGTTTTAGATTTGGGTCTTTTGACGATCTCATTACAATACCTGGTTTCAAACCAAAAAGCCCATAAGGTTCATCAGGCTTTTGCCAACGTAAATCTAAACTCCAACGTATATCCTTTGAAATGTTTGGTAAGCTAAAAGTCAAAAGTGACAAACATTATTTCTAATATTTTATATACTGTGTGCTCAATCTGACCTTTATTATTGTGTAGGTTTTAAGAATGACATTCCGTGTTGTAGTAAACTTAGTAGTCTAAAACATATCACGACTGTCATATTTTTGGATTGAATCATCCTCCCAAGTACTGGGACCATACTGGGAGGGTTCCCAGTGCTCGACCCACAGAGCAGCACAGCGCGTCCCCGGGTGGCGGATAGGGGAGACCCTCTCGTTGGGGGGGGGGGGTTGTCAGGTCACGATACGGAAAGCCTGACCGCGGACCATAGTGGGTAACGTGTTTGGAGAGCGCCACGATAAAGACCCCTTTTGTAGATTTCGAAAAAGAGTAGATTCATATTAGCCGCTACAAAAGGCTAAATTTTCCGCCTCTACCCAAAACTCCATATTTTTCCAGTGGCAGTCAAAATTGTATTCCCTGAGACCCAACCCACCCCTATTTTCCGTTGATTTATTGTTTGTTAACTTGCCCCCGCCCTGAATATAGCTGAAATATTGCTCGCTGGACGTAAAGCAGACATCCAATCAATCCTCCCAAGTAAAGGGTTCTGATTCCACGTTCGCCCCATCATCTTGAAATTAGAACCCCTGACTTGGGAGGATGGGCAAGAATTAAAAAATTAAAGGAATTTTGAAAATTATTCTCTATTAACATTTTTAGTCCCGAACCGCACAAATTAAACAAATTAAACAATTATATATCATGGAAACAAGAGAACCGTATAAGATTCTTACCATACGTTCTTTGAAGTATATAGATATAAAACAGTCAGTTTTTACCTTTTTATAGCAAATTAACTGTCACATATCTGTTTTTCTTTTATTGCGGACAGGTGTGAAAAATAATACAAACTATGGAGAAATGCATAAGCGAAAGGCCACAACTCTGTTATAAATGGAATGCCTTGCCTTCTGTGTGGTGTCATATTGTTAAACAGTAACATTCCACCATACGGTATGTCACATTTAAGTGTGTCTGTCTTTAGGTCTACGCCTAACAAAATGTAAAAATTATCAAAATCCTTATTAAATGATTATATCTTATTAAGACGAAGTGATGTGCACGTTTATTGGTCGCCTATTTTGCAGATTAAATCCAATTGACTTCCGACAGTCATATGGCTTCTTCAGTTGTAATATTCCTCGTGTCGAAGAAGTGTTTCAATCCATATTGTTACATTGTATGTTTTTTTATTTGTTTGTTTATTTTTCTAACTATCTTTATTTGTCAGTAAACGCTAGTCCACTGCGTTAAAATTAGGTTCTTTGATTGTTATGATATTTTTGTAATCTGTGTATATTACTAGTATACACTATTGTATTTTTATTGAAAACTTGTCTTTGCCCTTCATATGTTGAGATAGCGTGTAAGCTGCAAAACGATTGATTCAACATTTTTGTTTCATTTCGGTCTTGCGGTTCTTGAGTTTCCTTTGTGGCATTTTGTTATTCGTTATTTCATTGAAAATGACCAATACCAAAAGAATAGTACTCATTTGTGTTTAAATAATGAACATGTTTATAGTATTACATTTAAATTATATTAAATGGATTATGTTTGTCAGTTATCTGTTTAAAATATGAAATTATTCAAACTTAATCTGTTTTATTTTAAAATTAAAGAACATTTGCGAAAAATCAAATAAAATCTTGGGAAATCTTACCTAATGTATTGGACATTTCATCTTCCGCCATCATAACATACCACGTGTTACCATAGCAACACTGGTGGTTTGCTACACGTCCTTTTGCATGTGCCTTCCGCACTACCTGTTGCAAATACGTTTTAGTAGTAAAATCTTAGAAAATAATTCATCAAACAAAAACAGTATTTATTACACAAGAAATACGAATTCTTCATACAAAGACGTTTGTCAAAAAGGGATCATGTGCCAAAACTTTACAGCATTCGATCTTCGATTTCCGACAGACGCTGGTGTATTAGTAAGTCTCTCTCAATAACGGACGCTACTGTTTTTAATGTAGTAACCTTCGAATTTGTGCTCTAGTTTAATCTAAGAACGATCAATTCAAGGCAATGTTGCCACTGCTGTTATACCATGTGCGGATGACGTCTACATATATTTTTTTCTGCTTGCCCGTCTGTTACTTTTGATGTCTTTGCTATCGTGACGTGTATTTATTGGATTTAGATTGAAAATCGATTAACACCTTTTTGATTTTTAAAGGGAATGGTATCTTATATGACAAATAATGTGACATATCTTAAACGTTTTATTATAAACAAATAAAATAAATACTTCCATTCCACCATTAATCTCGTTAGTATCCAGAAGAGGTATCCAAGCAGTAGGTATTAATACTCTATATGACTCATTATCAAAATATGCACTGTCTGAAACAATGATGTAAAGAAAGCAAAGAATGAAAATTTATTAATTTTTCTTAAACCTTTTTAAATACTCGAGCTGTAATATATAAATCTTTTCTCACAATACATAAAATATCAATGAAATTCATTTTTAACTTCATTTGTCTTTCTTAGCTGATATCTGATTGGCTAATTCAACGGCGAAACCCAGCGTACACAAAATGGCTTGCGTTTAGCACATGCCCAATTCTTACGCCGTTAAAATTCAAATCGTGCTTAAAATTGTTTAAAGATTAAAATTAAATTAAAAGGAATATTTCAAAATTTTGAACAGGCCATACTCTGTAACCTGTTCAGAAATTTGAAATACAAAATCATGGATAGCATTTAAAACGACACTTAACATGTCAACTGTCGAACCTGCTTAAGACCGCATTTATTAAGAATAACCTGGTTTATAAGACAATTATTTTCGAACCCTTTCTGCCGGATAAGACGAAACGCGTAAAATGGCGTAGTAAATTTTATATAACCTTGTTATCTTTAATGACATTTTGCGTCTATGCCTCTGCTGTTGGTCTATTAGTCCCCGGTGGTATTACCAGCCCAGAAGTCACTGAAATTTACTGCCCTGACATTTTGAAAATGATTTAAATTTTAAGGTTTTTCTATTTACAGCTTAGCCTTAGCTTGGAGGCTTGTCCGGCGTTGTAAAGTATATATCCTTTGTATCTTTGATGATATTCTATTATTCAAACTGAAACCGAAATAAAGGACCATGCACCTGAGAGATCAGACAATGTTTTGTTCTCTCTTGATTTTGTTTGTTCACCGAACGTCGTAAGTGATAAAAATTAATTAACATTTTTCACAGTGTATTAAAGCAGCGTAACGCCAACATGACGATTAAAAACTCCAAATTAAATGTCATCGATAGCAACTCTTCCTTGTTAAACACCGGCCGCTAATTGTTGATGATAACTTGATAATTCTACTGTATGTCAGAGGTAAATAACCGCCACTGATATTATAATTTAACTGTTGCAAAACATTCTTAAGTTTCGCCGAAAATAAAAACTTTATACTGGAAAACACGTTCCACAAAAATTCTGGCAGTTTCAACTCTGATAGATACGGAACGGATACGACCTCTTTTCGAATTTTGATAAAAAAAAACAATATTACCCTGATGCCATGGAACGAGCGTTGCTTCATTCTGTGGGGTCTTAGTGCGAAGATTCCAAACAGGGGAGCCTGCAATATCTGGTCCAATCAATTGCTCAATTACATTTAATAACCGTTCATTAGACCACAAATCACGAAAAGCCTGTAAAAAATGCAAGACGAGATGTTGACTTCATTTTAGTGCTATTATATGTAAAATGTTGTGGTGTGCCATTTTTGCAGTCATTATCTGCCTTTGAACAAAAACTTCATGTCTATGAAAGTGTAAAAACAGTCATATAAAATCCTACTTGTTTAAGAGTAATTTTTACGTGTGTGTGTTCTTTAATAAAACTACACGTTCTGTTGAATGAGCAACAAGAAATAATGAAGAGGCGCATAAAATACTGATTTTAATTTAATTTGCTACCTTATTTCTCTGTTTGTCTAAATAGTAATGATAGTAAGATAAAACTGACTTCCAGAAGTAAGAAAAACACAAATTTCACACATATCAATAAATTTTTCTGATCGAACTATTTTTGCCTGACACTCATGTACTGTTTTATTAGGACGTCTAACATTCTAGTGACAGATTCGGTCAGACAACTTTAAACGGTTGCCTGACCGAAGAAAAATTTGCCAAGACACAATTCGGTAAGATTTGTACAGATTTCTGCTTGTTTGATTAAATTACCAAATAAAGTTGAAAGTTATATATATATATATTTTTTTTTTTTGCAAATTTGAAAAACCTCTGCATGAAAAGCATTTGTTAGAGATTACCACATGTAAAATAAGATTCCAACAGCACTGACACTATAAACATGCTTGTTTGTTGCTTATAATCGACTATGAGACACACGGAACAGTGTATAAAAAGCTGTTGATGCAGTTTACTGAATGATAAACACGAAATGAATTACTGACAAATGACTTGTCAGTTATGTTTATATAGATACTTAAGACATCGGTGAAAAGTAGAAGTAACAAATTCCACATTCATTATCATGATAAATGGAACAGATTTTAACACAAACCTGGGGCAAATTCCCTGTTTTATGCAGGATAATGTTTGCACCAGGAAAAGCTTCGTCTATCTTAATTAATCTGTCAAATAACCCGTATTCTGTAAACAAGTCTAAAAACAAAAAGAAAATATTGCGGACTACGTTAAATAACATAAAGCAAATCCCAGAAATTGTTGGTTTTGCAGTGGAACGTATAGAAACTGTTCTATAAATATATATTTTTTTGTTCCGAATGGTCAATATGTGAAGTGAAGGTAATAACAAAGTACCGAATACAAAGATTGTCAAAATAAAATTCATAGATCCTTGTCCAAGAAAGTGGCAAACTTAGAACCAATAACCAAAAATATAGCAATTACAGCAATGGTCCTGACTTGATACGGGCATTTCAAAAGAAATAGTATCTAAAACCATGTTTTATGGCATTTCCAACCTACCGCTGCCATAACTGGAGTATGTGAGTTGGTTGTTGATGAAAATGGATGGGTATCTATACCACTAGTCATAAAGAGGTGTATCTAATAATCACCGTAGCACAATCGCTGTGTACTAAATTCAAAGATAGGGAAAACTATATGCAATCATATTTTCAAACGAGATATTGCTTATTTGCGTACTAATTATTAATTGTATCGATGATTGTTGTGTTTGTTAGTTTGCCATAGTTGTTTAATTTCGCCCGTCTGTTACTTCTTATAGAGCCTTCGTATATCTTCTGTTTTTTGTATGTGATGTTTTACACCAGTTATAACAATGATAAGAAGAAAAGAAAGCATTGATTGATTGATTGATTGATTGATTGATTGATTGATTGATTGATTGATTGATTGATTGATTGATTGATTGATTGATTGATTGATTGATTGATTGATTGATTGATTGATTGATTGATTGATTGATTGATTGTCATAAATCTCGTCTTTGAGCGCTAATTAAGATATTAAATAATCAATTTTAACAAGTATGCTGAGCACGAACATGCAGTGTGATGTTTAAATACTTGTACCTGGGATTTTTCCGGCCTTGTAAAGTTTTTGCGCTAGATCGTCTACTAGGTCAGCAATAGCGTCTCGAACAGGGTTTAACTCATCCGTTGTAAAGAAGTCTTTTACAATTATATATCCCTATAAACAAATGCTATGAAAATTGAAAATAGTTCAATTGATGAAAATCATTACCGATACAAATTATTTATAGTATTTATAAACTGCGCAGTTTGTTGTAAACACTTGGTTATTCCTTAGAAATGTTTAAGGCAAGCTTTAATTTACAGACCAAATTCTCGTCCATATGTTATAAAACCGGACCGCCATTACATTTTTAAGATTTTAACACTCACTTCTTCGAAGAATTGTTTGATGGTTTCAACAGGCAGCTGACCTGGTTTCATTTCTGTCGACTGGTTTGGCATTGCCCGGATGTCAAATAGTTCCGGGTTTTCATCATCAACAAGACCAGAACAAACCTCTGTTTTGGATGACATCCCTAACACATCAGTTAAATGCACTGTTTACGTGACTTAGTGGTGTTTACAATGAAATATTTATAACTCTGTTATCAAAAATGATTTCTTAAATAAACATATTATCAGTCCATCTAATAACAGCGATAGGTGACAGTATATCATTAAGGTTACAATAAACCAATTATTTGTTTATATTACACTGGGAAATTTTTGAAGATAGTAATCAGAAGAAAATACACGGATGCATCTGATTGGATGTTGGGGTTCTGAAAATAGCAAACCTTAAAAACAGAAACATAATTGATTGAAAATCTTCTATATTTGGGGGAACATTTATAAGAGCCGGGAAAGTAAAGCTTTTTTTTAAAAAAGGGTAGACAGTTTATTAGTTTCATTCGGTGCTGGTTTTTCACCCCAAATTTTCGGTCATTTTTGCCGCACTACCTATATTTTTTTATTTGTTAATAATGTAGTCTAACATTTCAACTTACACAAGCAGCTGCTTTCGGGGGTTTAACTCTAAAGGATTTTCATGCATAAAATCTTAAATACAGGTACCCCATATGGAAGATGCCATGTTAAATAGTTGGTTTATTGTAACCTTAACGTCATACCTCTTTTATGATCTAAATTTTGACATCGACTGTTAGCAAAATAAATAAATAAATAAATAGGATGACGCGCTATGACTAATTGTCCAGTTGCAATTGAAACTAATTTTATGGTTGATGAAATTTTTTGTTATTTTGACCACGACTAGGTATGGTCTATATAACTATATTTTACACATCCTTAACGCCTCTGTGTGAAACAAACTGGTATAAATGTCTATCTATTCTTGTTAGTTATAATCGAGCACACCATGCCCAAAGTTAGACACGCAAACCCGTTGTTAACCTGCAGGTGATCATTTTTAAATAACTTACTACTCGTACTCTTTGGACAAAAGGTACATGTATACGCATTACAAAAAAAAATTATCACTTTTTGTATCGTGGTATCAGGACGGTCTGAGAATCTACTGTCACAATACCAGTTTAACTGTCCGGAATATCATGATTAGCTCATAGGTTATCTTAGAAGAACAAAGTTCCACCAGTTTTCAGCTGTTGTGGGTTTAGAACTAACAACTTTCTTATCTGTTATGTTTCTTGTCACACACAACGAAAACTATTTTCTCATTATTGTATATGGCTGTATATGATTATATAAAAAGGGATGCGAGAACATTAGAACATTTTTATCAGACTAACATTTTTATTATTACAGGCACTGCAAAACAACAGAAAACAAATTTTAAAAAATCCATAGAATGAGTTAGATCAAGTGCTTTGACAGGGTAAACAGGTTTTTTTCAACCAACATACGTCGTGCGAATTCATGTTAATCCTGAAATGATGTGTCTAGCAAAAATCAACTCGAAGCGGTCTACTAACTCCGTGGTGGCTTAATATGTGCGATATCCTTGCTTAGCAACCTTTCTTGTCAACACGGCTTCAGCCTGTCACGATTCCATAATACGGAAAGCCTGACCGCGGACCGTAGTGGGTAACGAGTTTAGAGAGTGCCACGCTCATTGCTCGCTAAATACCCCTTTTGTAGATTTCAAAAAAGAGTAGGCTCATTGTAGCCGCTACAAAAGTCTAAATTTTCCGCCCCTACCCAAAACTACATACTTTTCCAGGGGCAGTCAAAATTGTATTACCTGTGACCCACCCCACCCCCATTTACCGTTGATTTATTGTTGGTTAACTTGTTCCCGTCTTGAATATAGCTGAAATACTGCTCGCTGGACGTGAAACAGACATCCAATCAATCAATCAAGTCAAATAGGTTGGAGTCGAACGCATCTGGCCCCAAGTCAGGATCAAACTCACAATCTTAGTATTTACACGCCGTTTTCATTCAATGAATTACACATTTGGCTAGGACATTTGACTTATCGCTTAAAGCAGAATCCAATCAATTAATCAATCACTGTTACCAGAAGGGTGTCTAGCGTATTATTCGAGCTTGTAAACCAAAAGACCGCAAACCAGTGCGGCTGCTAAGTCATTTTGTGGCAGCCATCTTAGATTTTACACTAAGAAAACATGGGATCTACATACAAAGCATATAATACCACCGCTCAAGTCAACAAGGGAAATGTAGAAACACTGCCAAAAATGATTTTAAAAAAGTGTAAATTTCAATATATAGTTTGTCTCATGTTCAAGTGAATACAACAACGTGCTGCTCTTTCAGCCCAAATATATCGGTAGCAAATAAACAGAGGAAAATATGTTAACATAATGAAAAAGTTCAAGATTTAATCCCTTTAAAATTGAGCTATGTGTCATAATGGTGAAAACATATTCTGCTCATATATAAACAATCTGCTCGAATAACACAGAATGATCCTTAAAATTTCAATAATAACAATTAGAACTGGTAAAAAAAATTTACAAAACGTTGAAAACACAAATTTAGCCCTTATTGACCGTTATCTCCCACAAGCCACAAAAATAGAAAACATTTGTTGATAAAGATTTTTGGAAAGTTCCTTATTTCAAGAATCATCTCTTGCACCTATGCTTCTACTATTGCACCTTAAGTCTTTAAATACCAAAAAAGTATGGAGAGCTTTGCAAATCAACGACTTACTGAATGTTGTGAAAAATCTCATTTCAAATACAGTCCTTCAGGCCACGTTATTACTGGAGACCTTAGCATCGTCGAGATGTTTTGGCATCGTTAACCATTGTGAACCAATGTCCATTAGCTGGAACACAATTTCAATGTTGTAATGGATTCTGTTGAGGAATATATAAAAGAAAATGGACCAAGAAAGAACAAATTAAAGAGACTGACGTTCTTTCAGAATGGATTAAAGATGTAAGGTCATTGGTACTCAAGACAATCAACTTTTTGAAAAGCTCCATGAGTACTAAAGCAACGTCTAGGTTCAAACAACCTTGACGTTGCCATAAAAGTATGCCCCTAACCGGCCAAATATGATGTCCCAGCAGATAAGGCACCCAATAACATCATTTTTGTGTGCAAAAACAACATTGATTGTTTGACTAATGTATTAGCCGTTGGCTGTACATTAGAAGCAAAAATCTGGGGAGAAAAATGACATTCCTATTGTATTGCATTCTTAAATTACACAACAAAAGTCCAAACAACGTTTTATTGCTGGTTCATCTCAATTTACAACCAAACCTCTTTGTCTTGTTTACTTTCATTTTAACATAAAAACATTGCCTTCAAAAATACTTTGAATTCTGTAACTCTGGAAATATTTTAAGTCAAATGTAGACCCTTACAATTTCTAAGGAACTGTTCGAGTCACTTCTATCTAGATCCCTTTCCTCTTGTAAAAGTATAAAAACATTTTATGTTTATGTATTGTACAATGCTATTCAGCATACTGAATAAACGTAAAGATTAGCACAACTAATTAAACACGCCATTTTAAAGAGTCTTATATGAAATAAGCCCTGCATTGCCAGTGGCAGCTACCTTGGTTACCAGACCAGAATAAAAAACATAAACTTTGTAAAATATAGGACCCAGCTTGTTTTCAATTATCATAGTAGAATCAGACAATACGATTGCAAATATTTACCGAGGGATAAAAGAAGTTTACATGTTTCTTCGAGTAACATTTTTAATTGGTGTAAATTATTTCAGGTAGGGCCCAAATAAACATTTCAATAGTAAACGTGCCTTACCTTACGACATTGCCACATATAAGTTAATGATTATAAGATACTCGGAATAAACGCTTATATAATCATTGAATAAACTAGATGTTTTCTTGTTGAAATGGTGTTTAACGCCACTCTCGGCAATTTTACAGCTAAATCATGGCGTCCTGTTTTTATTGGAGGACGAAGCCGGAGATTCGGAGAAAACCCCGATGTTCGATAGGAAAACTGGCAATCCTAGAAATTAAGATTGGAGTCGAGATCACCTTACCGAAAATGAGATTCGAACCTGCAACCTCAGTGTTAACAGAATTTAAACTCTTGGATAATATTGCATGAAAGGTCGCGTGTGGTTGTTAAACTTACGGAAAACAGCCACGCAATAACCAACTACTTACGAAAAAAACAGCCACGCAATAACCAACTACTTACGAAAAAAACAGCCACGCAATAACCAACTACAATTAGAAAAAATGATGCATAGAAAAGATCCGCCTTAATTATGTCAAATTTGATTTTGATTTCCCAGCGAAACGATAGAACTAATTCGAATATCAACTATTTATTTGACTGGGCAAATATCGGTTGCACCATAATATTCTCCTCCCTTCTTGTTAATTACCATGTTACAATTAAAACACCGCCTTCCTCCTAATGTTAAACCTTCGAGTTCGAAAGTGTATTTGTCCAACTCGGAAGACTCCTTTTTGAAGGCAGTAAAGTGTTTTAAACCAGTTGCACCCTCGATCCTGGTCATCGAAATTTAGAAGCTTTTTTATGATTTCTGTACAATTCAACATAGAATGGGCTTTTGTGTACATATAAAGGTATAACTTGCATTACCTTGGTTTGACTGCAAACGACATAACGGATGTTGTTGCAACAGGCAGGAAAATGGTAAAAAAAATCCCCGATTAATCCATAACGGAAGGTGCATAAGTTCAATATGTAAGCAATCTATTTTTGGAGTTTTAGGAATCTAAACCAGTTGTTGAAAGCTGTAGAAGTTTATCACATAAAATAGGTACCCTTTTTTTTCCTCGAACAATTTCATGAGATCAGGCGTACAACTAAAATGCGTTTGCAATCTTTCTATCAAGTTTCAAGAATCTGGACTGACAGTTGTAGATACACCAGAGGCTCTCTAGAGCCTGTATCGCTCATCTGATTTATATAGACAACGAAGACATTTCCCTGATGTTAAACAAAGTACTAATTTTCTACTGGCATAAATAACATTTTCTTTGTTGAAACCATCCAATGAATCATGATGCTGTTTGGTTTCAACAGGTTCAATAGTATCAGATGGGAAGATATTTTAACGTTTCAATGTTAAACTAATGCCTTCAATTGCAGCCGTCATCAAATCGAATAAGCAAGCATACACATTCAAGAGAACCATGCGACAATACGGCTTAAATCAGCTTGTTTGGTTTCAGGATGGCATTTGAAAACAGAGTCCTCTGTTAAACTAGGTCTATAATGGTAATGGCTATTTTTACTGTCTTATTAGCATAGAAAAATTGGTAGAGGATTATCCGATAAATATTCCCTATAACTTTTGTTTCGATAAGTTAAATGGTTTCACAGGAGAAGCCTTTTAAAATTTTTCCCGTATGGTCCCGTGTTAAATAATTCCTTTGATGTTGGCCATATTTAAATTTCTGATTGGCATAAAAACATATAAACCCTTACAGCCATATTGGTTTTAAAATCAGAATAAAAAACAACTAGAGGTTCCCAGGAGCCTGTATCGCTCACATTAACCTGAAACCAAACAACCCTTTTTATCCAGCTTTCTTTCCTATAAGTAATTGCCCAACACTTCGGCAAAAGTCATTCATTTTGACCTTTTAAGGGAAATAACTCCTATAAGGAGGAGCTTTTGATGCTTAAGGGAGGTTCACTTCTAATTTGCTGTACCTGTTATACTTTTTTAACCGATAACTCTCTTGACCCCCCCCCCCCCATTTTCTATTTTAAGCCAACGTAGCTATGTAGGTAGTCAGCTGTCATGATTTGCACAATTTTTGTAGAGGACATCCTAAAGATGATGTGTGCAATGTTTCAAAGCAGTCCTTTCATTGGTTAAAGAGGAGATTTTTTAAAATCAATTAAAATTGATTAAAAAAAATGTTCAAGGAGTCCTAAACGGTTCATCAGACAATCTTGACTCCAAGTCATTTTTGTAGCCCTCATAGAGCAGAACAATTAAGAAATGCTAACTTTTTCTCTAGTTCTAATAATTTTGAAGATTTTGAGGCAAAAATCATCAATTTCGACATTTGAAGGGCAATAACTCCTACAAGGAGTCGTCATACAACTTTGACCCAATGGAGTGTTTTGTAGACCTTCTGATGCTGAAGAAGGAAGGTCTCTTCGGTTTTCCTGTATTTGTTATACTTTTTGAACTTTTTCTAAGCCAAAAACTGTATTTTGACCCCCCTGTTCTATTTTTAGCCATGGCAGCCATGTTGGTGTGAGGCCATGATTTGTGCAAACTTGGAAGAGGACACTTTAATGATGATGTGTGCAAAGTTTCAAAGCAATCCCTTCAGTGGTTTTGGAGGAGAAGATATTCAAAGAAAAGTTAACGCCAAGTGATGGCAATAGCTCACATGACCCTTCAGGTCAAGTGAGCTAATAACTTGGTAAAGGTCCATCCAGTAAACATTCTGATCAAGTTTGATTTCGACTGGCCAAGTGTTTTCAAAGAAGAAAAGTAAAAAGTTTACAGACGACAGACAAAGAGATGACAATAGCTGACATGGCCCATCGGGTCAGGTGAGCTTAAAACAGGTACCCCCTCTAAACTGCCCGCCTTCCCACAAACCTTAACCATGAAATAACTAGGGTTTGCACTTCATGTAACCAGACCAAAAATAAATTCCTTGAAGCCTCCATTATGTTTACAAACATTTTACAAAATTAAAATGCTCTAGCACTAAAACTGTAATAGACGGACAAGTTATTCACCTCGATCTCCACAGACCAACAAGGGTATTTAGTATGCTCAAAATTTTTTCAAAGCTGGACATAAAAATTAGTACTTAATTTATATACTTTGGTCACTTCCTGTAATTACTTAATCTAGACATTCTAGATAGTCGTGAAACTGATTTACTCTTCACAAATTTGGCATCATATTTCACTTGGCTGAAAAATAACATCAATAATGATATAGTTAGCCTAAAGACTTGTATAAGGCAGTCATTGGCTTGGCTACAAGCTACAAATACTTTTCTCTTCAAGCAGGCAAATAAAACAAAAATGGTCATTGTCTTAATTTATTCTAGCAATATCTGATATATCATTGGATTTTGACAGTACAATGAAAAACGTAGCACTCCCCATAAGTTTTGAAGCTATGTTAACTAACACATAAACCCGACAATTATATAGTAATGTCATATATACAATGATAAAATATATCTCTCCATAATAGTAAAATAAAATTTCATAAAACAATCTACAACTAAATGTATTTACATAGCACTTACCAAAGCCGTTAACAAGCTTCAATAATATCTCTAACAATTCATAATTCTTACATGATTTTGTGCATGTTGCTTTATTTATATTCTATCACAAAAATGAACTAGCAGCATTCATATTGAATTCATTGAAATGAACCCAATAGTCAATAATTATTTAACATTGTACTTGTCAAGTTTTGCTTTTATCCACTAAATAAATACAGAATTAAAATCACACAAAAAAGATCATATTATGGTGTAAAATTGATTGCACAGGAAATCTAATTGAAATCCTTAACAAGTTTACAGTTCTACAAATGTTGACAGTACATGGCTTCCATTAAACGATTTTAAAAAAGTAAATTTATGGAACACACAACTGAAATCCTGGAAAATCTCACATTGTTTACCTGTCAGACATGGAATGAACAAATGCAATTTCTTTTTAGTAATTTGAGCTATCTTAGAAGGCAGGTGTATCCAATATAATTTTTGAAGTGCCCTTAAAACACATCAATTATTGATTCAATTACCAATTTTTATTTTTTTTATCCTATTAGCATTAAATCAGAAATCTCTGGAAACAAGTACATATACTTCAATCTTACAAACATTTACAATCTAGCAAGCTTTAAAGTTTAAGAGTAGGGCATTATCAAAATTTTAAGCCAATCAGAAACATGTATTCCTCAAGGCAGTCATGTTTAAAAGAATTATCTGCTGCATCAGTTAAAAACTGTTTGTAAACTACAGAAGGTTAACAGGAATATTAAAATGTATGAACTATAGTTTGAACTTGCCATCCTAAAAAGTTCCATGCATCTAGCAGTTCAACTATGAAAACTTTATTCCATCTGATTGTAAGACATTTTAAGGTAAGTCTCCAAAGCAAAAGCACACTTAAAGTAAAAGAAAATTGCCCTATCCTTACAAGTATTTTAGCAGTTACACTTTTATCACAATTTAAATCATATGAACAAATACCAGTGCAAATACAGTAGTTTTATTATTTCATTCCAAACATAAATATGGTCACCAACTATTACTGCCAAACAACTGTGAAAAGTTCTATGTTTTGATGTGACATGTGTCAATCGATGCAATATGCCAATCATGAAAATCAACATGTAATAGAATTGATGACACATTGTTTTGAGGACAATTCTATAGTTTCACTGTTTAAGATAATTAATCATGTCTGTGTTATTCATATTAAATCTAGTTAATTTATTAGATAATTTAAATTGAAATTTCGTAGGACACATTTCAAGTATACTAAACTAAGTTTGCCTAAATGACATAAATGGGACAGTTGTTTAAAGTTATCCACAGTGTAAGGGAACATCAAACAAAAAACTGTGTATTGATAAAGGTAAGATAAAGGTAATCAATACATTAACTAATCAAGATTTTTTAAAAGCACTTCGACTACATGATTAAAGGCATCGTTCTGTCTAAAACATTACAAAGATCACAGAAATACATACTTTATTTGCATGGACAAATTGAGCATCAACAAAAATTAATTAACTCGTAGCTGCTCTGAAAAGATTTCATCCATGAGAAATGATGTTGCAAGGTAAACAAAACAAAACAATTATATATACTGCAATCAAGTGATTTGAGAAGGTTTTGGTGTACACAGCATCGTCACACTGTTACACTAACACTGAAGAATAATACTGTACAAAGGGAATTTTTAATAATGAATTATTTGAATCCTTTTAACCTGATGTGTTGTTATTTATTTGGCTAGATAAAAAACTGTTGAAAACAAACATTCTACATTTATACAAAAAATCTACGTTACATATCTATGTGTATTCAGGTTTAAAATCCATTACTAATAATATTAAAGAAAAAGTGAATTCATTAAAAAAACAACAGCACTTTCTGATTTTTATAAGTACGAGACAATTATGTCGAACATTTTTTAAATGGACAATTTAATGTTTCTACAGCTAAAGATGTATCTTTGTACAAATCAATTATATACATGTACAAGTAAAACATGTGATGACAAGTAATCAACAAGTTTAATGTTTTATTACACTGGGGCTTCTTCTAAAAAAAATACTTAGGAGGGGTGGCAAGGGCCAGTAATAATTTGAAGTTCTAACATAATTTGTCTTTACAGGGTATATATGTTAACAAAGTTCATAGCTAAAATTTACTTTATCCCTCCCCCCTTCAAGGCATTTATTTTGGGGTTGGAACACCCTGAACTAAAAGTCTAAATTTGTCAAAACATAGACACTGAAAAAACTTAAGTTGCAACAAAATAGTTTTAATTTTAATGCACAGGGATACAAAACAAGAATTTACACCTAAACCATAATTTCCACAGAAAACGTATGTTAAGATATTGAAGCTATTTTAAATCTTTAATGACAACAGAAATCTAATTTAAAGTTCTTGTTACCTAAAATAAAATCCAATCATTTACATCTCCATGTATGAAGTATAGATCTTTTCTAAATCAATGCTAAAATCTGTAACAATTTATTCCTAATTGTTTTGATAATTTCAATTCAATCATGTCTATGCTGTTGGTATCACATATGTAAACAAACATATAATAAACAATTTTTGCATAATACACAAGCACTTCATCCATATATCACAGATCACAGACAGATATCTATTTGTAGAAAGCATTTAAATTAACCTAAAATGAAAGTAGATTTTAAAGGTCGTAAACAGAAACTGTAAGAGTCATGTCACCTTCATGTATACAGTACACCAAGAATAAGTGTTAAAAAATATAGTAAATAATTGTTCCCAAACAATATGCTGCATTTAATTCTATTAGTTTACTAAAAAATTCAAAAATCTCCCGCTCATGTTTCATATGGAGGTTGTACACCTCTACGAAAAGAAAGGAACATGAAGCAAGGAAGACCCCAAGTATGCAATAAAAATGAGCTCAGTATAACATTTATTTCTCATGGTGGTCTTGATTCTAAATATTTAAATCGGTTCATTTGTACTTTGTACATACCATCGTTGACCTATTCAATTTCATTACAATTTGCTGAAATTTCTAGAAAAATTACAATATATATCAAATGATAAAAAATTGAAATAATTCATGGATTGAAAAAAATGTTTTAGTAACTATTTCCTACCATGACAACTTAATGTATGCAAATTGATTAACATTTTTTTAAATCAAAGGCATAAAAAAAACATTCATGAGATCTGCTTATAAAGAATACAAACACAGAGAGAGAGAACAGACTGCTGCCAAAGGGATGTAACATATCTTATCAACCTGTGAATGCCAAGTCTGGGACTAAAAGTAAAACTCACAAACACTAAAGTAAAATTAAGCTGAATAAACATGTCGGGAATATTTGTTTCTAAAACAAAATACACATGATATGATTATTATTGAGGACCTCTTGTACATTACTCGCAATAAGTTCTTAAACTAATCTTAAAAACAATTAATATATCAAGCTGACAATAACAACAGAGAGAAACGTTCTAAATGTGTCAGCACATTTACAATATAAAACAGCCCAAAATAGAAACCCGTCAAAAATAACCCGCTGAACAGTGAGTGAGTGTGTGACAAAATTTATACAATACATGATACCACGATGAAGCAGCCTGACAGAATGTTGTTTTTTTTTTCAGAACCACACCGGGTCTTAGCCAGCCTTCTCAGCCCTGACTGACTTCCACCTTCTTATATGCTGCATTAAAATGAAGCGATTCTCAAGTGTTAGTCGGGCTTTCTAACATTTCCATTAAAAATGTGTCTATTGGGGTATCACCAATCAATTTAAAGAAAAACAAGTGTTCTAGGCACTTAAGTCCAATGCTTCTCAAGGCTGGTAATCTGAGCAGTAACTTGGCAAATCGCCCAGGCTCATCAGGGTATCTAGTTTTGCAATACTCCTCAAGTGAGGCATATACTTTCTCACGCAGCTGTTCCACTTCATGATTTGCAACAAGCCCTTTGGCATCTGAAATAACATAATATAAAAACTAAGTTGTTGATTTAAGTTGCACAATACTGATACACTGCACTATCAACTAGATTTTGATCATCATATAAACTAAATCACTTCATCATATCAAAAAAAAGGAAACACTAAACTAGAGGCTTTTAAGTGCCTGTACCGATCACCTAAATTTTTAAGAGACATGACTGTTCTTGCAAATTTTTATATTAAATGCTAAAGAGTTTACGTGAAGAAGCTTTAAATGTTGCCATGTTGCATTTCCAATCAGCAGCAATTTGTAGGACAGTTTCTGAGAAGACAGAGGTAAGTGCAGTTCCAACGTGGCAGCAATCTTGTATTTTGGATCGAAACAAAACACTCGAAATCAGTAGTGGACCATACAATATCACACAACATTCTGCCAAGTGGTTTGTGAGGAAACAAATTTTGAAATTTCAGCCAAACAGGACACATTTGCAGCTTTGGCAGCCATGTAGAATTTCCTACCAGCTTGAAAAACTTAAAATAATAAGATTACTATAAAGATTCACCTCTGCATTATTTGGTTAAATTTTGTGGAACAGTGTCAGAGAAGAAGCTTTTTGTATGGTTTTCCGATAGGGTCCTATGTTAAGCTATGTTCCATGGTGGCCTCCAATTTGGATCATCACAAAAACTTAAACTTTGTAGAGGATCATCTAAGGTTCATTTATGCAATATTTCAAATCAATCTGCCATGGGGGTTGTAAAAAAAGGTTTTTGAAATTTGAGCCAATTAGGGGCCCTGGAAACCATGTTCAATTTGGAATAGGCTCAAAAAACTCAAAATAATAAGATAAATATCCAACCATCATTTCTACACAATTTGGCTTCACTGTATGGAACAGTTTCCCAGAAAAAGTTCTTTGTATGTTTTCCCATCGGGCCATATGTCAAACTAAGTCCAGCGATGGCAGCCATCTGGGATTTTGGATCGGCACGAAAAACTCAAATTTTGTAGAGAACCATCTAAGGAACATTTCTGCAATATTTCAAATCAATGCAGTTTATGAGAAGTAGCTTTTTGAAATTTAGCACATCAGAACGCACTAGTGGCCCTGGAAGCCATGTAGAATTTACAATTGGCTGGAAAAACTCAAAATAATAAGATAACTATCCAACCTTCATTTCTTTATAATTTGGCCTTATTGTGCAGTTTCCAAGAAAAAGTTGTTGTAAGGTTTTTCCCATAGGGGCCTATGTAAAACTATGTCCTGCGATGGTGGCCATCTTGGATTTGGATCAGCATAAAAAACTCAATCTTTGTAGAGGAATATCTAAGGTACATTTCTGCAATATTTCAAATTAATCTGCCAGGCAGTTTATGAGAAGAAGATGTGTGAAGAACAGTCAATCAGAATGCATTAATGACCCTGCAGCCATGTTTCATATTAGATTAGCACCAAAAACTCAAACTTTGTTAAGAACCATCCAATAAACATTCCTGCCAAGTTTGGTTCCAATTGACCAAGTAGTTTTATAGAAGAAGATTGAAATGTGAACAGTTTAAGGATGACGACGACGACAGATGTGATGAGCATAGCTCACACAGACCTTTTGTGTCAGGTGAGCTAATAAAAGTATTTTTCAATTAAAATTTTAACATTCCACAACCATGACTACACTTTTAAATAGCTTTGGGTCGGTAGTATAAGTTTCTAGTGCAATATTGCAACATCAAAAACTAGATATCAGTGAGATGGTATCCATCTCTGTGGGCCCTCTTGACCTTTAGGTTAAAGTTCAGGTCAAAGTCACCAACAAAGGCATACGACATATTGCTTTGATATTATCTATCTAGATGACAAATATCAAGAGCCTACAAAAAAAGTTCAAGGCCGAACACGATCTCAGATATACTGATGGACTGACAGACTGACCAACATAGGGCATCTGCCATAAAGTGTCAGTGCCTTAATTATAGGTTTTATCCATAGGTACAGGTGTGTTTAACAAATATAGTTACAGAAGGTAACCACTTTCTGGAGGGTCACATATGTTCTAATGGGATAGCCCTTACTACTAAAATTACTCAATGGAGACAAAAACATAAATGACCAAACCATTTTTGCAGAAAAATTAGGAAAAATACTGTCTAAAAATAAAAATATCAAACCAATCTATACCTGGATTGTACAACACAATGGCCCTCAAACACCCTACTTCTGTCTTGTCCATCTTCATTTCTCTCATTTTGGCCACTAACTCTGTTAGAACTCGATCAAATATGGTTCCCACACCTGCCTGGTGTGCACTGCTACGATGAACATGTAATCCCGTAGCTAACAATATGCCGTCTTTGACTACAGTGGATCGGTGAGAAAATGCAGCAATGAGAAGTTCGTTCCAACCTTAAAATAAGATAAATATCATTATATTATTGTAGGGAAATTAAAGACATGTAATTTGTATGTAAGATAGAAACTGTGCCATGTGTGACAAATAGTTACAAGTAAATATAAGTAGAACATTATTATCATGTGTAGGTTTTATAGCATGAGAAAGCCTGTATATTATTCTGTGAGAACCTCTACCTATGCATGAAAAATTGTATCATTTTAAATAACATTGCTTCCTTGACGTCTGGCTCAATGCCCAGTTTCATAGAAAAATAAATGGACTTTGAGCACGCTCACAAAGGGATACCCCAGCTTGATTCATCTAATTATCTCCCCTGTATAATATCCAACAGCAACGAAAATTCTTTATGAACATCTACATATGATGTACTTCCTTCATGTAAAGTTTCATCAAAATCTGTCAAATGGTTTAGGAGAAGTTGCGCTTACGAGGTTTCGCACTGAATACTATATTTTAAAAGTCTAAGTCCAATTATCTCCGCTGAATAATATCCAACAGCGACCAAAATTCTTCATGCACATCTACATATGATGTACTTCCTTCATGTAAAGTTTCATCAAAATCTGTCAAGCAGTTTAGGAGAAGCGCTTACAAGGGATGTGGACAGACAGACAGACAGACCGACAGACAAATAGATAGGGTGATTCCTATATACCACCCAAACAAGTTTGTGGGGGGTATAAATAAAAACTGGAGTACAAAACAAAAAATTGAAGAATGTGTCCATGGGACATGGATGCCCCCGCTAAAGGAAGTCCCAAACAGGAAGTTGTTGTCCAACAGGTCTGAAAGTCGCTTAGGACGTACAACTTGTAATACTGAACCACCCTGCCAAATTTCAAATTGTTCTGATGTACGGTTTTTTGAGAAAAGCTTGACGGAAATTCGTAAGGACATACAGACGGACGGACAGACATGAGTAAAACTTAATGCCCCCAAACCTCCACCCCACCCTCCCCCCCATCATGTTGTCACGGGGGCATAAAAATCAGTGAGGAAACAAAAAACAAAGAACATATTTTATAACTTCTATTTAAAATGCATTAAGGGCTATTCCATTTAAAATTCACACCAGGGGATGGAACGCCAACAAATACTTTTTCTAGTGGGGATGGCTCAAAATTTATGAAATTATCTGGGTAGGATTGTCAGAAATCGTTTTCTGTAGGAGGTGCGTAAAATCTGTAAGCTCTCACATTTGTGGGCTATTCATTCGTTTTTGAAGCTTGAAAGACGAGTCTAGGCGTTGTGCAGGACTCGCGTTGGAGTGAAACTCGGGCGAAGAAATTCCCTTATCGTGGTCCAACTTCACCCTAGATCATCTTCAAAAGTGAAGTGAAGTCGCCCTGTTATTTAGAACAATTGCCCTTTGTTGCGTTTCAATTTTATTACAATTTCGGTAGGAAATCTTCGCCTTTTTGATACTTCATTATGTTTACAATGTTTACTTGCCACACAGTGTAATCTGTTTCAGACTGACATTTATTGTGTACATGTACATACAGCGTAACTTGAAAATTTTACCGGAAACCAGTTCAGTACAAATGAGTGGATATGAAATTGTTGCCAGAGATTGCAAATATGATGCTGCTAATGTTAAAAATGATTATTGCAATGATTATAACATAATAAATATTATTATTTTTGCAGTTACTTTAAATAAAAAAATTAAATTGAAATCTGTTTAAATACCTTGAATAGTGAATTTTACAAAATCGATCAAAGACAGAAATGGCTGGATTTCGTTAAACAGGAAGTACTGATGTGCACTGACTTTCACCTTTCAGTTAAATATGTCAAAAATGTTAAAGATTTTGCGTATTTAACTTTTTCATTTGTTTTGCATGTTTCAAATGGATTACATCCGAGACATGACATCCGAGATACGTCTTATTACCGATGGTTACCAATTAATAAACGAAAAGTACAACCACCCTTATTAATAAATTGTAACCGATTGATAAACACTTTTTAAATAAGTTTTAAAATTAAAATTCTTTGAAAATTTATAAACATTTTGTTATAATCAATTTTTAAACAAATTTATACAGTGCAATTGAAAGAAATAGTTGTTTATACTGTACAATTATATTTCACCAGTACAATGAATGCATGCTTCTGAGCAGATGCTTATACAGCGCATCCGCTAAGTGACTAAAGCCCTCGAAATCCTAAAAAATTCCCTGCAATTGACATAAAAACTTTTAAAAGTTTTGTTTCCATTGGTTAACAGGTTTCTGAAAAGAAGCCTTTTAAAACTTTTTCCCATAGGGTCCTATCTTAAACTAAGTCCTGCAGTGGCAGCAATTTAGATTTTCAGATTAGCATAAAAAACATCAACTTTAAAGAAAATCATCCAAACAATATTGCTAGAAAGTTTTGTTTTCATAGGTTAACCAGTTTCAGAGAAGAAGCCTTTTAAAACTTTCCCCATCATAACTTTCTTATCTCTGTAAATTAACAGAAACTACTACTTCCTATTTCTATAATCTAGTATTTTCCACAGCCTGAAGACAGCTAACATATTTCACCATTTTTACTGTTACAGGATATAAATGAATAACCTTGGTCAATGTACAAGTGTAATACCCCTCTAGGCTACAAAACAGCTCGTCTAAATCAATCATCTGTAGGACAATCAACTGTGGTTATAAACATGATGGGAGCTGAAACCAGAAGTCCTGACTTTAACACATTTACAGAAATTTCGGTTAAAGGATTCATAAAAGCTACTATACAGCTGATTACCAACTTTTAGCTCTCACCCACCTGCAATGAGGTGAGCATCTGATCCATATCCACTCCATTATGAATTCATGTTGTGCAAAGACTATTAAAAATCCACTTTTTTACAATTAACGATACTAGCTAGTATTCTGACAAAGCACAAGAAACCGTGCATTCACTCGGAAGGGTGGATAATGTGAACAGGAACAAGTTTAGCCCAACCTGTTCTCATAATGGAAAGAGCTAAATCAACATGTGCTTTAGAGTATTTAATATATATCCTACCGGCCCTCAGCAGTATAACTTGATCTTCCAATGGGAGCTCTGTAAAGTGTGGAATCCTCTTGGCCCACTCCACAAGGGTTATCAACTGTTTATCTGCAGCCTGGCAAATGTTAGTAACAGCGTCTTTCTACAAAGTCATGACCCAAACATTTATCAACAATACAAAGGTTGCAACAATGTGAAATAATCATATATTGAAGACAAGATGACATAAAACATATTTCAGACTATTCATTCAAATCTTCATAAGGTCACATGAAAATGCAAGTGAAATAAATTTCTTGACATTGATTCATTTTATTCAGTTTCTTCAATGGAAACTGTTAACAAAGGTATAATGTAAATTTATTGCTGTAAAATTATCTGTGACTGAATTTACATATCATTCATATTTATGATACTTCATAATTGTATGCAACACAAAGCTTACATGTATTACCAGTTTTTTAGCCAATTGTCTGGGGTTCTCACAAGGTACTTGGCTTCCTTCTCAAAAAAAAACCCCAGACCCAGATAATATATATGAATAAATAAGGCAAGTGCCAAACCTCACAAAAACCAAATATTCTAGATTGACATTACCTGAGTATCAATATAAGTATCAGTATTGGGATCTACAGCTAATTCAGCCTCTAAAATCTTCTCCACAGGCATATCATTGTTTGCTCCACATGTACTCTCCACCTCTCCTTCTCCTTTTTCCTTGTTTCTCTGTCTTTCTTCTTGAACAGCTGAAAAAACAGATTGACATGTTATTTTTTTTAAATCCAATATTTTAAGTGACAAACATTTTAGTTGTGGCAGAATAAACTGTTAACTTATCCCAATTTATTGTCATAGCATTTGCTGGCACTAAGACTTATTACATGTTAGGTTGTATAATTTAATTTGAGTTTGCAGCACTTTTGTAAATCGATTGATATTGATAGTTCTCTTTTAAAATTGATGTCCCTGCATCATCACGTTTTCACGCACACTCTTCAATAAAATTTGCTGAAAAGTTTGAAAAATGTGATTAAAATTTCTTGAGCAATTCCATAAAAGGAGGTTTACCAACTTTAATACATATGTAATCTTTCTGCAGTTTTAATTATCTGGGTTAAAGCTATAGAAGAGTTGATTACAAAAAGTAGCCTTTTTTTTCCGATCTGCATGCAATAGAGGTTGAATCAAGCACACCCTGTAGAATGCTTCGAGCTTGCAAGCTCTCTGTTTACAGGTCTGTGATCATTTGTAAATTGACTAACCTGTTTAACCACCCAACCAAGACCCTATGATAATTGAAGCTGCTTGTTAATGAGATATTCATCTAAATTTTTTCTAATGCTTAAAAATGCTTGGTTTCTAATAATTTACTGATATAGTTCTGTGTGAGGGACTTGAAGAGTCGACTTCCTCATTTGAACCATATAACTTCTTATGTAAATTGCATATATACAAATTTAATGAGATTCAGATTTGCACATTAAAAAGCAATCAAAATAAATTTGTACCAGTATTTCTTTTGAATGTTTTTAAAATTAACACTGGCCAGTTGGCATTCAGATTAGTTTTTTTTACCACTTCTTAAGAAAAACACTGAATAATCAATGTATTTAATGAACAAATAGATGTTCCAATCGAACAATTTTATTCATTACAACATAAAATATGTGACGCGTACCAAGCACTTCTTTGTGGCTGCCATTTATGAACTTTTTTGATGTTCTCTCAAATAAAAGAAACATTAACTGATTCAGAAATGTTAGCCAACAATCTGTGTTCACACTGCATTTGAAAATCAATTCCACAAATATCCAGAAATATCACATGTTTTCTTTTTTGATGTAGGTTAGAAAGTCCATTAATGTTTTTGGGAAATAATTTGTTTCAATACTTACATAATACAGTAAAGAACTAGATTTTTCTTGAATGGAGTTTTTGTTTACTTTCATTTTTTGTTCAATATATATAAAACTGAATGAATGTTTTCTTAAACATGATTTTTAACATTTTACTTTTTTCAATATATGCATAATATAGTAAAGAACACATTTTTTCAAATGCAATTTTTCTTAACAATTTAGCCATGTAAAGAAAAAAAAAATTGATAAGATTATTAAAAGAATAAAGAACATAAATAAAATGTGTTGTAACTTGCAAAACTTAGTGTTTATACAAGCAATCACGAACAATTTGAAATGTTGTCATTAACGTGTCAAAAATTAGCAATTCTCATAAAATCAATAATTTTACAAAGATGTAGGTTGGCGATGAAATTTCAATAACATTTTAAGAAACACATAACTTCCTCCAAGAACATATACAGATATTACAGACAGAAATCAATGGATTTCCTCTATAGCAAGCTTTGACTGGTAATTACAGTTCTGCAGGCTCTACCTTCTGAAGATCTAATTACTCAAGCAAAGATTCATGCTGATCACTTAGCATGCAAAGATGACTAAAACTGACTTTGGGCATGTAGACATAATTGAGTTTAATGCTTCAGCTACATTTTAATGGTTACCTATTTTACTGTTCGTAAGAGCATTTATATCCAGGGGTTAAAGGTTATTGTAGAACTTGTGCTGGGTAAGTGGGAAAAGTTGAGGTTACTGTAACATCACTTTCAGTTGTATTCTGGTTTACATGTTTCAATTTTTCTAAAACATTTTTGTCAAGTTTGAATTTATATTAATGTATTAGCCAATCAAAACTTAAGAATTTTGATGTTGCTTTGGCAGTACAGAAAAAACTCAAACTTAGATTTGACATGAGCATTTTAAAAGAACCCATGCCAGTTTTATTGAAAGTTCGGGTATATGAAACCACTAAAAACAACTGAAATGTGGGGATTTTTTCATGAATATTGTCATTCTCCAATTGTCAATATCCGAAGTAAAAGTGACCCCATCCCCTTACATACATAGAATACATAGAATAAATTAAAAAAATGACCAAACTGAAAAATGTATAACAATTGCTTTACATCTGTACATGTTAAAGAAGATACAGCAAATTGGTTGTGGTTATGTGAAAAAACTGTTATACCATACAGGAGGGAGAGTGAAAGATTAGAAAGGAAAACTGACTTCACAAAAAGTGCAACCTGTAATTGATTATCAAAGCTTGCTACGGAAAAAAAACCTACACATAAGCAATTAAGTTTTTGCAGAGATCATTATTGTCAAATCCCAGAGTAACTTACACATATCAGTAGGATATGACAAAAAACACTGAATTTAAAAAAAAAATCTCTTAATGCAGGATCTGACATTATACTTGGATACAAAAAACTGGATATTACATAAATGTTTGTATATTTACTTTTCTTATGCAACTTCATTTTATTTAAATTAGACTATAAATCATAAAATATGATTTTTCCTTTATTAAATTTTGTTCTTAAAATACCTAATAAATTCAGCAAAAATAGTGTTATTTGGAGTTTCAGTTGAATGATGAAAAAAATTAAAGGTTATTATCACAAACTAATGACACCTGCCTTCCGAGTAATTTTAACATTTTAAAACATTTTTAAAATGTCAGTTAAGACATTTTACCATTTATTAGACTGTAAAATGTCATTTAAAAGATTTGTTTACAGATGTCGAATAAGAAGATTAATCACCAACCTAGATCAGACAAATACCCCACCTTGTACCCAAGTACAAAAATGACAAACTGTTTATATAATCACATAATTTCGAACCAATTTGTATCATTTGAATACATTATTTTAAAAAGGTTTGCTATCTGTACAATTAGAAAAAAAACAATCTGTTCCATTAATATAATGACAAAAAAAGACTTTTTAATGTCTGGAAAGTTTTAAATGTGATGAATTTGTAAAGACTGACTTGCATGGGTAAATTTACAAACTGTAACTTTCATGCATGTCAGTTCAATGAATTTTTTAAGCAAATTTAAAATGAAAAATTGTTATTGTATAATACGCAAAAAACGTGTTTTAAGATATTGTTAATATTGTCATACAAGAACCATAAACACAACAGATATTGCCCCTTTATGACTGTATTATTACAGCTGTATTGTGTCACAGTAGAGTTAAAATGCTGCATGAAATCCAATTATCATAACAAAAGAATAAATGAGTGATGATCCATGTACGATGAGCTTTTCTTCACAAAGAAAAAAAAAAGACAAATGAAAAAAAGGGGAGGTAAATAGGTGACCATTTGATAATCAAAATAGGAAACACTGATTGAGTTGTCATGGTAACCCTTTTTTCAGAAGATTTCCTGAAATAGAGAAATATAATACTCTGTACTGGAGACAACGAAGAGCAAATAAAAAATGTACCGGTAATTAACAACAGCAACTTATCTGATATCGTTGCGTTGTTAGAGTTCTGATGAAAAGGGTTACCGAAAGGCTCTAAATAGCATTTGACTAGCAATATAATGGAAATATTTCACTCGCAAACAGTATTCCTAAAGAGCATATATGAATAAGAGATTTTTGTTGAAAAACAGTGAAGTATTTAATTGTTTGATTCTCATATGAAAAATATGTATTTGCAAAAAATGTAAAACATTCAAAGAGTAAACGTAATTAGAGATTCACAACTGAATTTTAATCACGTAGTCTTTTCCAAACAAGAGATCGGTCAATATTAAAGTTGTTGAAAACTTTCTTTTTGAATAAACTGGAAATATTATTTTCTTCCTAATGTTCATACAATCTATAAATTCTTATTATTATTAATTGCTACTCTAAAAATATGCATGGAATAAGAACCATGTCAATTCGTATTAAAGAAAATATATCGTTAAAATTAAAAGTCTATGAAGGATTTTTTAAATTTGTCAACCTGACAATTAGATACTTCAAACTGCTTCTGCTCATGCTTTTTGTGTGAAATATTTTGATTGGTCCTATTTACCACCCCATGAGGATCCACTGTTTTCTGTTGGAGCTACACTTTTCACATCTGTAAAGCAACAAAAATGTGTCATTTCATTTGTACAGGTACATCTTTAGACCACATAAAAATACCTGTCTCCCTGTTATGGTGCTGCAAAAAAAATTCAGGTATATATAGGCATAAAAGGTACAATACAGTGTAGAAATGTAACGATACAAGTGACTATTTAAGTAACAGTAGGACAAAGATGACATTTCAAACACATACAAATAATTTATTTGTATCAAATGTATAACCAATGGCCATTCTCTACGGTAATTGTATATTAACACTAGTTCTTTATGTTTTACATAAGTAAATGTATAAGCAAAGCTGTTCAAGAGATGCGTTGAGCAAAAACCTGTCCTACAAGACCTTTCTGGTAGTTTTATACATTAAAACCATCTGTCTGATGACATTACTGTTGATCTCTCTCTAGAAATGTTCTTTTAACAAAGGTTCAATTATTCTACAGGAATATGAAAAAGTGCACATTTTAGAAACAGATGACCAGCAAAATTTAAATAAGTTTTTCACTATTCTGACCCGACTTTGCATACATTTTTTAATATTTTAAGATACTGTATTTGTTCAGTATGCATGATCCTTCAAAGAATTGTGTTAAAAACTGTCACAAATCTGAGAATAGAAATTTGTCTCATAAATATATATATATATGGCGTATATAATATATACATTGTAACTGGAATCATGAAAAGGCTGCCCTATTCTCCTTCTGCCATGAAATAATAGGTAAACATCACAGCTTAGCAGCAGTAAAAACAATTTCAGGAGATACATGTTGTAGTATTGAAAGGCTCAAAAATAGCATGTTCAAATGAAAAAGGTCATATAATATATATGTAAAATGGTTAAAAAATGTAACTTGTAGCTTATCTGTAAAATTCATAATCAAAGGAGCATGTGAACTAGTCTACTTTTAATGCTACTATGTACATCAACTCATATTAGGACACTGGTCAATTTTCTAGCCAATGATTATGTCTGAAAAGATAAACATCAATTCAAAAAAACCCGGAGAACAGATTAGCATATCCTGATCTATTAATGTATTAAATTTTACAGTTGTAATTTATGTCCACTGTACACAACATTGGTGGATGGTCTTTTCAACCTGTCCATGGTATCACTATGGTTACACAACAAAGATCAAATTAGATTGGTTTTGTTTGAATTGTGTTTAATGCCACGTTTATCAATTTTTCAGCTATATCATGATGTCCAGTTTTTATAGGATGAGGTTGCCAGAGCACCTTGTGAAAACACCCCAAGTGATGACGGACCATGTGATTAATACTAGATAACCAACAACCCTTACCACTTGGCCACAGAGGACCCCCTCAGATTTGACACAGTCTAATCGGGCTGCTTACTGTGGATGAGTGGAAATGGCTAAATCCATCAGAGCTGTAAAGTACATAGATTAGCCAAGCCACACTACATCAGTACATGCACATGAAAATGCTGACACATGTACTGGTGAAATCATACCTTCTCTCTTCATTCCCATTGTCAAACACTTCATATACCGGCAATACTGGCATCTGTTTCGTTGTCGTTTGTCAATTATACAATTTCTATCGTCTCGGCATGCGTAAGTTAAGTCTTTCCTCACTGTCCTCTTGAAGAACCCTTTACAACCTTCACAGCTATACAATAAACAAATGTATACTTAAAATACAAAAACACAAGAACAGAAATTACTAATACAGCAATTCTTCAAATACACTGAACAAAGTTTTGTCCAATTCAAATATTTTGATAATCAAAGTTGCCAGCATCAAGATGATCAAACGCAACTCTGTCTAGAAGATTTTACTGCTTTATGTAATATATGCATACATAATGTACAAGGTAAGCATATTAGTTTTTTACCCGAGGACAGTTGTCTTACTAAGAGCACTGCCTATGGGATGACTATCTAACAATGGTAAAAAAATGGAGACCTTTGTTTTAGTATGTGGCAACTACACTTGGCCCATTTAAATAAAGACTCTAGAGATGTTTGTAATTTTTTTCATTGAAGCTGTTAATATCAACAGAGTAACAGGCGACGATATAATTTTCAGTTTAAAACCCGACACCAATCATTTCAGTGCCAATTTCTGGTGAGACATGAGACAACAGAATTATCCACAGGTCTACAATTATATTGCCCCTTACCTAACAAGAAGTTGTCTGCTTTCATAGAAATTTTTTTTTAAAAACCAACCTAAATGTCTTACTAAATGTACTTGGCATAATAAAAGAAAATTGTTAAGATAGGACCAAATATTCTAGATGTCAGTTGTTCCCTGCCTGTAGTCTAGAAATACTTGTATGTAATGTTAAAATTTCCTGTTCAGTAAAATATGATTTTCTGCTAGTTATTGGCCTTTAAGCAAACCATGAAGAAGAATTATAAAAACCAGTACACACAGGTAAATATAATTAACCTTTTGAAGCACTGATGATTCTTCTATCCCCCAGGACATGCAAAGGCAATGGTAGGATTAATTATGTACATAGAACAGGTAGCCGACTGCAAATCATGCGTAACATGTATGATAAGTTTGTTTGGAAAGAGATTCTAAAAGAAAAAGAACACAAACCCTTCTCAAGTGTAAATATATCTACTACAAATCTGGAAGAAATCTCAATGATAAACAGGTCAGGAACAATTAAGACATGACATGACTTCAAAACAACCCTTCCACCACCTTGAGAATAATACAATGCACACAGAAATGACTTTTCATAGTACTGGGTTACTAAATGCAGGCACAGCCTTACACATGAATCCGGTTTGCCAGGAAATGCAAAAAAATATTTTCGCATCGCATGTTTGATTTCAGTGTACATTGCAATTAGGGGTGCTCTAATAATAACTCTTTACAAATTAACCACGATAATTTTCACTCCTGGGACCATACTTGGAGGGTTCCCAGTGCTCGACCCACAGAGCAGCCCAGCGCTTCCCCGGGTGGCGGATAGGGAGACCCTCTCGTTGGGGGGTTGTCAGGTCATAATACAGAAAGCCTGACCGCGGACCGTAGTGGGTAACGTGTTTGGAGAGTTCCACGCTCCTTGCACGATAAAGACCCCTTTTGTAGATTTCGAAAAAGAGTAGGCTAATTGTAGCCGCTACAAAAGGCTAAATTCTCCGCCCCTACCCAAAGCTCCATACTTTTCCAGTGGCAGTCAAAATTGTATTCCCTGTGACCCATCCCACCCCCATTTTCCATTGATTTATTGTTTGTTAACTTGTTCCCGTCCTGAATATAGCTGAAATACTGCTCGCTGGACGTAAAGCAGACATCCAATCAATCAATCAATATTCACTCAGATTGGTTATATGATATATTTTGCTGAACCAGTATAATACGGAATTAACTAGTATATCTGTATTAGCCTGATTTGACCTGGATTGGCCAGATTGATTTGGACTAGTAAATTAATCAATGTATCATTATGTGATAATTTCTGAATGGGCCCAGTTATTGGTCATTGGCCAGCTGTATTGTCCTTTGGCTGTGCCCCAGGCCAATAAAGCCTGGACCAATAACTAGGCCAATACAGAAATCAAAACATAATATCATAATGCTGTAAAATAATTCTCCAAGCTATTTCTACATACCGGTATTTGTTTTTTTTGCTTTTAAAAATAAATAATAAACTAGTCAAGGCACTTGCATAAAACAACATACAGTGAACTATGTAATATGACTTCTAATTTGAAAGAAGGTCCTTTAAGGCTATAGTTGGTGCTTCATGTACTAGTACATATATAGTACATGTAACACATAGAACGAAATTTTAGTACATGTACACTGCGACCGTTTGTTGTGTGAAGTCAATATATATAAGAATCAAAACAAAACAGAATCTTATGTAGAAGCAGGTGACCAGTAGGATATTATTTAAAACTGTGATTGATACATGCATGCCAGGCCCAAGAAAATGACAGCTTGACTTTAAAAATAATTTATTTTCTAAACAAAGCTAGAAAATTCTTAACACAAAATGCAGGTTGACTATGGCCAGCTGTATGTTTACAAAACAATTATTAAAAGTCAAACTGTCACTTTTTTGCACCTTGCCTTAATTTATCAATCACAGTTTTAAATATCAAGGATAGAAACAAAGGAAATGTAATGAAGAAACAAGAAGAATAATAACTAAATTTAGAATAAGTGACCATGATTTATAAATAGAAAAGGGTAGATATAAAATTCCAAGACAACAAAGATTACGTAAAATGTGTAATGAGATAGAAGATGAACTACATTTCATTGTAAAATTAATGAAACACTTAGATCAAAATATATCTATAATTTATACAATAATATTGATCATGTTGACAATATAAGTGAACTTAAAAACCTCTCCATCAAAACCTGAAGATATTAAATCCTTGATTTCTTTCATAAAGCAGTCATTAGAACTGAGGAAGGAGAAAACTAAATTGATTTTATATCTGTTTGCTACATTTATGAGGTTTGTTAATATGTATTCTACAATTTGTTTCTTTGTAATGTTTGTCATGTATTGTATTATCCCAACAGGGATTTTTTGTCTACAATAAAATTTTGAACTTTGAACTTTAATAAATTATTTACATGTAGTTCTCACACCATCAAGGTAGTTACATATACATGTAGTCATAAGATACAAACATGTCTAGATCTGGGCATGCTGGTTGTTTATTTATTGCAAGGTTGTTTTGACTTTCAATCATAACTGTCTTTTTTATCCCCACAAAGATATCCCCTGCTTCAAAATAAATGCAGGGCCATGATTTAGCAACAGTGAAATTTCAAGTTGCATAAAACCAAAAAAGAAACAAACAAAGTCAAAAAACAAAAACATTTTCTCTGAACTCTAAATTTTTTCTCCATTTTTCTGCAATACATTACAGTTAAGGCAAATTTTAATTTCTTTAGCCGACTGTAAAAGGTTTGTGACAGCACATTCCTCTACAATAAAATGAATAACCGCTTGAAGGCCATGTGTACAAAAAAGAATATATTTTTTTTATAAAAGGTATATTGATTTGCATATAAAATTAATATACATGTATTTATAACTAATAAATGACACTTGATCATGAGAAAATCTTCATCTTGGTAAATTTTCTTTGAATATTTTGAAAATATTGATCAACATAACACTACTTTTTGTTACCAGTGTAGTAGATATACACTAAGTGTTAGAAAATTGGTAGTTTTTTCAGTCATTTTCTTTGATAATATGATTGTATGACTGCTTGGAATTGAGTAGCTACCATTAACTGCTTTTGTTTATTTACCTATTTACATGACAAATGTCACACCTCCTGTTACAGATAATTTTTCCAATAAATTTCTTGTAATGAACAATATTTTTAATAATTTTATGACATTAACAAAGACTTAATGGCTCATTGGACAGTATACTATACATACACCACCCTATAACAAAATATTGATCTGCGTTCTTTGTTCATGTTGTTTATTTGTCTTTCAGTAACAGCAGATTGCAATAAATCTACAACTACACTGGTGTTAAACCGATAATCGTAATTGCAATTACCATTATCCAAGATGTCGGAGGATCAAACAGGTAAATCTCCTGTATCTTTTTTTCATAAACGATGGCGTCAGACCCCACCCAGCCGCCAATTAGATCTCTATATTATTTACCTGTTTGCAAAACTGTGGTAAGGTACACGGTCTAAGTCCAGAGATATTTGGATTCGAAAATTTTTAAATGATCATCGTAATTGTTATATTTTTATTTTGGATGACAATCGTAATTTTAAAATATGATAATCGTAGTTTAGAATTATGAATTTTGAATAAATGCTGATTTCATACCCAGTTAATTGATTTTCATTATATACATCTTCCAAATATTATATCGATGTTTCCGATTTGTGTTTGGTTTTTTTTTTGGTTTGTTTTTGTTTGTTAGTTTGTTTTTTGTTTTGTTTTTTTTTTTTGGGGGGGGGGGGGGGGGGGGGGGGGGAGTATTGGCTGATGAACTAGTTTTGAATTATCTACTTTTGACCGATTATAGATTGGATCAGCAGGAAATACAGAAACCTTGGAAGTGTTAAGCATTATTATTAACTTCAGAAGAGCATTTTGGTCGTCATCATTATTCTTACGTTAAAAAATAAATAAATACGAAAATCGTTAAATGGCCTTAAATTAGCATACAAGTATGTCCTTTTTGAATTTTAATATGTCTCCATAATAAATTTGTTGTAATTTGTGTTTTGAATTTCAATCAAAATCTTAAGATATCTTAACTAAATATTAGTCAAGAATGGGACTTTTTCATTTCTTATTGGCTGTATTGATAGTGTGTGCAATCATTTAGGTCACAAATCCAAGAAATTCATGGCATAATAAAATGTTTTACAAATAATTTCATCACATTTTAATAGGACAGTTTAGAGGGTAACAAATATTTGTTGCATTTATGACTTTTAAAATCGGCCCATTTTTTTTAACAAGAATACAGCAGGCGCGACATTGATGCACTACTTAGAAGTTAGTATGGAAAGTTTCAAGAAGATCAATGTTTCGTGTACGAAGTTTCATGGAAAAACAGAATCATAATGCTAATTGGAAATTAAATTATGATTTCTTATATTCATTTTATTTTATATAATAAACATATATGCATATACAAGAAACCTTATATCCTCATCCACGGTCGTTTAAATGATTTCTTCTTGTGTATGACAAATTCTTGAAGTCCGATGAAATTGATTTTTTATATTTGTTGCATGAATTTTGTTCTATGGGTTTTTTGGTTTGTTTTTGTTTTTGTTTTTCACCTTCATTTATATTTATATATAACAAACAATTAGCACAATTTTATACACACACACACATATATATATATATATTAAAGGGTCTAAAAGAATGCTGCTGAACCAGTACACTTATTTAGTATCGGATCGACAAACATGACGATACAGCATAAACATAAAATAATAATATACAAGTCTAGAAGATTATGCAACGATACAGATGACAGTGTTTCTTGTCATAAATTTAGACAGATACTGACCAACGAATGGCCTTAGTCATTGAGTGTCAATATAAATAAATATCGTAAACAATCATAACATTTTCATCTTAAACTTTCTCATTTTAAATGAACCCAAAACTTTTTTAATAGTTGCTCCTCAGTATGCTAACCGGGGACGTGCCGTGCTGTTACTTGGCTTTGCTCAAATATTACAACATATATTTGAGCAAAGCCAAGTAACAGCACGGCAAGACAAGAAACACCGTCATCTGTATCGTTGCATAATCTTCTAGACTTGTATATTATTATTTTATGTTTATGCTGTATCGTCATGTTTGTCGATCCGATACTAAATAAGTGTACTGGTTCAGCAGCATTCTTTTAGACCATTTATATAATATTTATATAATATTTTGAACTGCCTGTATTGTGTATTTACAAGATCCCAGTGGACTTATATTATTCCATCTCCCAATGAAAAAAATATTATTCCATCTCCCAATGAAGAATATCTTAAACATTTATAGTTAAACGCCACTGATGAGTCTTATGTAGACGAAATGTGCGTCTGGCGTAATGAATTTGTCACCTTGATAATTTTGATTACATCTTGTTGTAATATTTGAGCAAAGCCAAGTAACAGCACGGCACGTCCCCGGTTAGCGGACTGAGAAGCAACTATTAAAAAAGTTTTGGGTTCATTTAAAATGAGAAAATTTAAGATGAATATGTTATGATTGTTTACGATATTTATTTATATTGACACTCAATGACTAAGGCCATTCGTTGGTCAGTCTGTGTCTAAATTTATGACAAGAAACACCGTCATCTGTATCGTTGCATAATCTTCTAGACTTGTGTATAGATATATATATATATATATATATATATATATATTTCAAATTTTTATTACATTTGAAGTAGGTTAGTGTTTGCAGCCTAGCTTGTAGTGAAAGGACAATGAAACATTTTTGAAATATAATCATGCAATCTTTAGACTTTACATGTTTGCAGCTTTCTATTTTTCAAAACCACTTTTTACTAAAATTTATACAACATTACATGTAGTTATGTCTCATTCAAATACTTTGTAAATAACTTAACTAGTATGTTTATGTTCTACAGGCAAAAACACAACTTCAACTCCATTTACTTTTACTTTTTCTATACAAAAATGGACGATATCCAGATTATGACCAAAAACTAACATAATATTCCTTAGAAAATTTGCGATCCATTGATGTAAAATAAAGGATATGTCACGGACCTCGTTTTAAAGATACCGTTGCTTAAACATTTCTTATACGTAAAAATTGCAATAGAATCTAACTAAAATTGACGTTGCGTTTCACAACGTCCAGACGGATTTATCGTAACGTCGTTTTTAACGTAAAGTCCCGCCTTAATTAATACCACATGAAAAGGTAAGCATATTGATATCATTGGCTTTTTAATCCTTAAATAAAGGATTGGGTTTTTGTTTGTTCTTTTTTTTGTGATTTTTCATACAAGATTATATTTCATACGAACCTTGCAAATGTTTTAATGGGAACATACATCATGTACTTATTGTATGTACTCGGAGGTTGTATGACACTAAAACATTAACTTTTTTGTAAAATGTTAACAAGACAATTACCATTATCATTAGACAATTACTATTATCATATATGATTTTAAATTCATAATTACGATTATCTAATATAACAATTACGATGATCATTTAAAAATTTTCGAATCAAAATATCTCGGGACTTAGACCGTGTACCTTACCACAGTTTTGCAAACAGGTAAATAATATAGAGATCTAATTGGCGGCTGGGTGGGGTCTGACGCCATCGTTTATGAAAAAAGATACAGGAGAAAAACAATTTTACCTGTTTGATCCTCCGACATCATGGGATAATGGTAACTGCAATTACAATTATCGGTTTAACACCAGTGAACTAACACCTGTCCGACAAATGGTGTATTGTTGCTCTTATAATAGTGCTTGTTGTTTTAAATGCTTCTTGGTTTATATAATGTGTGATTTCTTTTCTTTTCTTTTGTTCCTTTTTTTTTTTTTTTGGTAGCTATTTCCACTGCCACTGGCTGGGAAAACTGTTACAAAATATTTCATCTTGAGAATTGTATTATAGCATATAAGTGTGTCCGTCTGTAAAGGAAGGAAACAGATAGCTGAACAGATACATGTACAGATTTCTTAATTCAACTACTAGTACAATCTTAAATGTTGCTGACAGTATTAAAAAAATATACAGGAAGTTTATTTACATTTTGTATTGATGGACTGTTAATGCTTGTTACAGAGACATTCACTTATTAGCACTTGCGAATATTTAAATCCAAGAGTACACCAACTTGTACAGCGTGTTAATTATATCTGCGCCAGGCAATTATTACTTTACATTTAGTACATAGTTGAAAAATACTCTTTGCAAAACAACAAGTTATGTTCAGAATTATATTAAAATTTAATTATGTTCGGGGCTCACGCTGGGTCAAAATTATAGGGAGAAGTCACTTCTCTTTTGAGGGGCTGACAGGGAGAAGTGAGGATAAAACAGGGAGAAGTGGGTGGACAACAGGGAGAAGTTGCATTATATGCCGCGAAAGCGTCCTATTTTGTTTTTTTTTAATATGTGTTACTAGTAATTTGGCATTTGAATTTTTTATTGTTACATATTTTTTAGCAGTCCAATATATTGAGGATAAAGTAAAAGATTATCACACATTTTCATAAATACATGTATTAAACATAACAATAAAAAAAGTATCAACTGTCAAAAAACTGTTCATTAAAACAAGTGTGGACACAGAAAAACGTCTCGCCTGCTTTCCGCATCAGTAACGAAAATAAATTTCGTCATAAGCATTACGTAAATAGCATTAAATATCAGCAGCATCCTGTATACAAAATATTGTCACCATATCCTGCATAGTTACAGGGAAACAGCTGTAACCCAAAAACTTTAACCTAGTCGCTGGACCGTGAAATTGAGGTCAAGGTCAGGTGGAACTTACCAGACAGTCATGTACTATTCATCAGCAACCTATACACCAAATATTGTCATCCTACCATGTGTAGTTACAGAGGAACTGTCGTAACCCAAAAACTTTAACGTAGTCGCTGGACGTTGAAATCGAGGTCAAGGTCAGGTGACACTTACCAGACAGTCATGTACTAGTCATCAGCAACCTATACACCAAATATTGTCATCCTAACATGCATAGTTACAGAGGAACTGTCGTAACCCAAAAACTTTAACGTAGTCGCTGGACCGTGAAATTGAGGTCAAGATCAGGTGACACCTACCAGACAGTCATGTACTAGTCATCAGCAACCTATACACCAAATATTGTCATCCTACCATGCGTAGTTACAGAGGAACTGTCGTAACCCCAAAACTTTAACGTAGTCGCTGGACCGTGAAATTGAGGTCAAGGTCAGGTGACACCTACCCGACAGTCATGTACTAGTCATCAGCAACCTATACACCAAATATTGTCATCCTACCATGCGTAGTTACAGAGGAACTGTCGTAACCCAAAAACTTTAACATAGTTGCTGGACCGTGAAATTGAGGTCAAGGTCAGGTGACACCTACCAGACAGTCATGTACTAGTCATCAGCAACCTATACACCAAATATTGTCATCCTACCATGCGTAGTTACAGAGGAACTGTCGTAACCCAACAACTTTAACGTAGTCGCTGGACCGTGAAATTGAGGTCAAGGTCAGGTGACACCTACCAGACAGTCATGTACTAGTCATCAGCAACCTATACACCAAATATTGTCATCCTAGCATGCATAGTTACAGAGGAACTCTCGTAACCCAAAAACTTTAACTTAGTCACTGGACCGTGAAATTGAGGTCAAGGTCAGGTGACACCTACCAGACAGTCATGTACTAGTCATCAGCAACCTATACACCAAATATTGTCATCCTACCATGCGTAGTTACAGAGGAACTGTCCTAACCCCAAAACTTTAACGTAGTCGCTGGACCGTGAAATTGAGGTCAAGGTCAGGTGACACCTACCCGACAGTCATGTACTAGTCATCAGCAACCCATACACCAAATATTGTCATCCTACCATGCGTTGTTACAGAGGAACTGTCGTAACCCGAAAACTTTAACATAGTTGCTGGACCGTGAAATTGAGGTCAAGGTCAGGTGACACCTACCAGACAGTCATGTACTAGTCATCAGCAACCTATACACCAAATATTGTCATCCTAGCATGCATAGTTACAGAGGAACTCTCGTAACCCAAAAACTTTAACGTAGTCACTGGACCGTGAAATTGAGGTCAAGGTCAGGTGACACCTACCAGACAGTCATGTACTAGTCATCAGCAACCTATACACCAAATATTGTCATCCTACCATGCGTAGTTACAGAGGAACTGTCGTAACCCAAAAACTTTAACGTAGTCACTGGACCGTGAAACTGAGGTCAAGGTCAGGTGACACCTACCAGACAGTCATGTACTAGTCATCAGCAACCTATACACCAAATATTGTCATCCTACCATGCGTAGTTACAGAGGAACTGTCGTAACCCAAAAACTTTAACGTAGTCACTGGACCGTGAAATTGAGGTCAAGGTCAGGTGACAGGTGACTGACTGGCAAATACTCATCATAAGCTACCCCTGGACCAAATATGATGGACCTAGGGCTTGGGCTTACAAAGATATGAAGCAAGATGTCAAGTGTTTACGCCGCCGCCGCCGGATTCCCATACATATGTCTCGCCTCCAGCGACTTTCGTCGCAGGCGAGACAAAAATGTTTCTTTGTCATTGGTCTACAAATTGATTGAATTATAATGAAGTACTATATGAACTAGAAGTAGAAAATTACATCATTGTGACAAATCAGTTAAAAGTATTTAAACATATTTAACTTAAATTTGTTTAAAGTAAATTCCAAAATACTATTTTTTACAACGTTTCTATCATTGCAATACTCATTTCAACACTATCAGCATCGTATATTTGCAATCTCCGGCATTAAATTCATATCCGCTTCGGAATCATTCACGTATTTTGCTCTGAACTGGTTTCCGGTCAGATTTTAAAACTACTAGTACGCTTTATATACCAAATAAAAGTTAAAAGGGTACCAGTTGACTTTGTGGCACGTAAACATAATAAACATGACGCTGTATCAAAAAACAAGATTTCTTAACAAAAGAGAATAAAATTTGGAGGTGACATCAGGCGATTCTAAAAAATGAAAGGGCGACTTCACTTCGCTTTTAAGATGATAGAGGGCAAAGTGGGACCACGATAAGGCGACTTCTTCGCCCGAGTCGCCCTCCAACGCGAGCCCTGATGTTGAAATAAATTGTTTGGGACTGCAGTTTCTTCCATCTTATTAAAATTTAAATCTTTCACTGTGACAATACATGTAATAATAAGGAGGGGTCAGTGAAATATTTAATTATAAATGGACAGCATTTTCTTTAGATTTTTAGAAAATCTAGATAGGAAGCAAGTGTGATAATTGAAGGCAACTTCTGCTTTCCACATAAATATATATGTACCATCATAAAATGTGCTTTAGTCTATGTTTTTCAACCTATTTGTTAACTTTTGGTTGTCCAAATCCACTAGTACAAATATGGAAACAAAAAGACGAATTACCTATATACTCCATAATGTTTCCCAGAAGCTCTGTCCCCACATATAGCACATATATGTTTGGTAGAAAATGCATTTGGTGGTGATCCGATAGACCCAGGAGAGCCCACTGACATCATTGAAGAGGGGGAGGTCACTGAAGATGTGGGTGACAGTAAACCAGGTGACTGCATTGGTGCTGAGCCCGGTGATGGCTGGGATGATGGCATTGACATTTGTAAACCTGAAGGAAAACCTCCAAAGAAGTTGTGGGATGGCATTTGTAGAGATCCAATATCTGGTTTGATGTCTGGGGGAGAATCCAAACCAGCCATTGAGTTGATGGAAGCCATTTGTGCACTGATACTCATTCCACTACTCATTCCAACAGAGCTACCAACACTACTGTCCAGAGAATCTAAAAATATACATGAAAAAGTTACATAAAACTGTATTTTTTCAGTGTTGTTTCAAGAAGACCTTTTCTAAACAGGTATTCAATTTTTTCAGTTTTTTCTCATCTTTATGAACAAATAACTCGAGATAATATTTTTGTGTTATTTTACATGTCAATATTGGCAGAAAATATTTTTTTTTATATACATATTTCATTAGGGAGATTTGACCAATAATAAAAATGTGTTTATCATTTTCAGATCCATCATTTTTAATATCCTTTTCCTTTCTAAATTAATTATAATAATACTGTTGTCAGCTGTCAGTCATGTCTTTGAAAAATTGTCAAAGGAGCTAGATTATTCTAGACGGGGAAACTTGCTGATGCCGTTAGTTGAGTGGTTTTTGCAGTGATTAAGAAAAGAAATTCTTCTCTCTGAAGTGCCACTTGAAGAAGTGATTAAATAAATACATTTGTGTGAGAATACAATAATATCACAAATAATTTTCCTTTTAATGTGTTCATTTCTGGTCTTTATTTACAACACCTGTAAAATGTGTTTGAACTAAAAAGCAGTGAACATCTATCTTAAAACAACTTCTTTATTTAAAGTAATCATTAAAGACCAACAGATTTGTTTTGTTTGTTTGAATGGTGTTTTAATGCCACTTTCAGCAATTTTTCAGCTATATCATGGCGTCCAGTTTTATTGGGGGAGGAAGCTGGAGTACCCGGAGAGAGCCCCCGACCTGCTGTAGGAAAACTGGCAATCCTTGTCAATTAAGATTGGGGTCGAGTACACCATGCCTGCAGTGAGAATCGAACCTGCAATCTCAGTGTTGACAGACCATGTGATCAATAGAAGACGAACTACCTTAATCACCGGCCACTTTGGCCCCGAAGACCAACAGAACTAGCACTAAATTGTAAATAAATCTGGCTTCTGGTTGACACTTATAACAAAGGTAGAACAGGGTGAGCATTTCATATTTTATCCTGCAATCAGTTCATTAGTTTTCCAATAAAGGTGGCCGAATAAATTTTGCTTTATTCTGCCATGCACAAGTTGGGGGTTCACTCTAGGAACTCAGGCTTCTTCCTCCCAAAAAAACTGGTCGCCATGATATCGCTGAAAAAGTGCTGAAAGTGGTGTTAAACAATATTAAAAAAAAACAAACAATATTATGCCATGCCTCATTGCCTGATACCCATGTCCTTGTTTCTTATCATATATAGTGTTCCGTTATGGTTTACAACATGTGTACTTTTTTCATGTTTTCTAATACATGTACATGTAAGTGTAAAATGTAATATAGAGTTAAAGGATAAAAACAACATTCATAATTGTCGAAAATATAAAGTTTATTTGTACTCGCTGCAATATTTCGAGCCGAGCATTTCAACCCTTTTCTAAGGCTTGTAGAAATAAATTATATATTTTCTGATAATGCAGGAATATTGCATATATCAGAGTATTTTGCACAAGTATACATGCGTTTTTAAACAAATAAAAATAGACTGTAAAAATCTATATAGACCGAGATTTATTATTTATCAAGGAAAATGCTACAAAAACATTATCAGAGAGAAGAAAAAAATCACAAATGTACAAAGCAAAAGTCAAGATTATGTCTCATTTAAATTAATATGGGTGGTGAACAAAAACAACAAATATATTAGTTTATAGAATACAGATTTTTATTTAAGCAAGTTAAATATGAAAAACTCTTGCCAAATAAAAATGGCTAAGAATAATATAAAAATGCTTCCCAAAATAAATTTTTTATCATAAACAAAAATAGTTTGTTCAGCAAAACTCAATACAAATACTAATTATTGTAGAATTGAGTACTTACGTTATATGACAATTTATTTGACTGATTCAATTAATAATTTCAAAACGTGCTATTTTCAGGAATCCTATTATGCAATGTGGTAGAAGCAATTTTAATTTACCTGTTCGTATATTTTGTTTATCTTAATAATACACAATTATCATGTTCCGATTATTATAACAAAATGTGTCATCAACCATACATTTGAATCAAAACAAATTTCCTCAAAGTACATGTCACTTCTCCCACATGAACTTCTTTTTCAGTGCGTTCAACCCCGAATTTTACAAGATGGCGGACCAATACACAACATGTTGATTTTAACGATGCATTCCTTGCAGATAATCAATATTAAACGGGTTAAAAATCAATAAAAGCTAAATAACGAGAACATTGTTGTCTCTTACCCATCTCGGAATGGTCCATACTGGCGTTTTCACCAGAAATGGTTCCAGCGAGTAGATTTGTAAACAGAGGGTAACTTGCCCTACTTTGTTAAATACAGGTTTACCCACAATGCCCTGCAAAAATTCACTAAAGAAGTTCACGCATCATTGCCGACATAATAAACGATATATTATGAACATCATTCATTTAATAGCAACACATATGAATGCTAATGGTTTTTAATATATAAAATCGTCGTTATTTGTTGCTGTGACCCATTAAAACAACTAAAAGTGGAAAGAGGTCAACAATCTGCAGGTCAAAAGTTCACAGACTGAAAGATCAAGGTCCTGTCGGGTTTTGTGTATTGACGTCCAATGTAACGTAACATTTATAAACGGATTTTCTTTTTCTTATTTTATACAGAAATATAAATATTGAAATGAATGAACCATTTGAGCAGAGAAAACTATATAATATATATTTACATGTAAATTCTTATATGTATTATTTGTAGACATCATTTGTATGGTAGTGGACCGGTCAATATTTATTGGGGTGGGACACATACTTTTTATGCTGGCATATATATGGGACTCCAGGTTTTGTTATTTTCAGCACTGATAGGAGCAAGTTATTTTTCATAACAATATCATTAATGAAAAAAACATTTTTTTGACGTTTTTATTCAAAACCAATGATACTGTAATCGCACAATTTGTTTAACAAACATAAGTACTGAATTGTAACCATACAATTATTCGCTAGATAGGACATCAACTTTTTTATGACACATCTGATGTATGTATGTTAAGGAGATAGGACATGTACATTTTAAAACCTGATAATCTGAAATGCACCGGTCCCAACCAACCAATTATTTTTTACCGGTCCCTATATCTCACGTTAAATTCGCCTTGTGGAATAAAACACGTACATATAAATGTTCAAATGAAAAAAGTTAATCGGTTACGAGTGATTTGCTTTTGCTTGGGGTAAATTGATGAATAGCCACCATCATCTGTCAAAACTGAACAACAACGTATACATACATGTATGATTGATAACGGTGTGATAAGAAAAGTGTTACATAATAGTCTAATCTTCAAAATAAGCAAATACAACGAAATTAAACAAGAAAATGCGTCTCGGCGACACAATCTTTCCTGTATAAAGATCACATTATGTTCATGTGGTGTAAGTGTGTACCAAGTTTCACGAAGACGTGAAATCATCTTCATAAAAAAAAATTCAACGCAAAGGTAACCTGAGGTGGGCGGACGAACGAATGGACAGACAGAAAAGCTATATGTCACCAAACTTTCGTGGCGGGACATAAACAAACAAAAAAAACCCCTCCCCATATTGAACATGAAAGTGACAATCCGATTGATTGATTGATTGATTGTATGTTAGCTTTACGTCCAGTGAGCAGTATTTCAGCTATAAAGGGTATTGGACACGGGGAACAATTTTGACTGCTCATGGAACATTATGGAGTATTGGGTAGGGGCGGAAAATTTAGCCTTTCGTGGCGGCTACAATGAGCATACTCTTTTTCGAAATCTACAAAGGGGTTTTTCTCGTGCACGGATCGTGGCACCCTCCAAACACGTTACCCACTACGGTCCGCGGCCAGGCTTTGCGTATTATGAACTGACAGGCCCTCAACGAGAGGGTCTCCCCCTATCCGCCTCCCAGAGACGCGATTGGCTGCTCTGTGGGTCGAGCACTGGGAAGCCGACAAAGTTAGAAAAATTACTGTACCACATACTGCGCCTAAAATTTGCTATGGTATTTAAGTCATCTCGAAATCACGTTACCGTCCGACCAAGGGCATTAAGTTGTCGGTGTAGGACGTAAAAAACTCCCCAAGTCCAGACGTTTCCGGGTACGGACAAAATATTGCGCGAGTATGCGATACTTTCTACGGCATGTGAACAGACGCTCTATTCTTGTAGATTTATTCTCCGGATTAAGAATTTCATGTTTTACTTTCGATGCAAAAACTGATTCACGGATTACTAAAAAGCCAATTAACCCAATAAAAAAAGCCAATTATACCAATAAAAACTGGACCTTGCATTTATGAGATTCATTGTTTGATAATGTCGCAAGTGAAGTTTCCGAACAAATATCAGTAAAATGCGAATCGCTTCGTGTGTGCGAAATTTAAAAATGGGAGCAATATATGATATTATTTTAATCAGTTTAAAATCGGTATACGACAAAAAAATGGAAAACCCAATGTAAATTAAACAGAAGAATACTTTGAAAACAAATACTTGATCAAAACCCAATGCGGGAAATCTGAAAGATTTGGTGTTTCCTGAACATACACTGCATGTTACTCGTATATGTGATCGTTAGGGAATTCTGTTCTTAAAAAAACCCACAGCATTCATCAAAAGGTCTATACCTATTCAAAGGCAATTTTGAATTTTGAACAATATATTAATATTTTGCGTGACCAAGAAATAACACGGTGCGTGCTAGAACGAATAATCGTACCCTCGGTTTTTTTTTGGAAAGGGCACGAATTTAGTCCCATTACACGTAATGTGGCAGAGCGGGAGTGAATCATTACCGGTACTTTGGTGTCCAAAAGAAGTTGCAAATACAATCAGACGTGGTCGATCTTGATATCTTTCGGCAGTGTCACAATTTATTTATCGGTTTTGTGGTTAATCCGACAAATCACAAATTAACTTACTTCGGTAAAATTCGGCCTAGGTGCGTGCAAATTTAGAACTGGTAATCATGTTGCCCAATAGAAGCTGATAAATACTATACGGAACGAAATATTGCATGCAGCTGCTGTCAAGAGATGGATATATTCATTTTTTTGAAGTTTTAAGAAAACATTTTAGACAATTTTGCTTGGGGATTAAAATAAAATTCATTAAAAGTTTAGAACTTTCAGAAAAAAACTAAACCAATTACCAAATCTACACGTTCTTGCAATTGAAGGATGTATTCGATTACTCGGAAGACGGAAAGACTTCCATTTGAAACTCCCCACTAAAAATGCATTATTTCGAACGTAAATAAAATAATTTGGCACTGGGTGGCAGCCACTGGTGAACCCCACAGTGGACACAGTCATGCATTGTCAATTGGGCAAGTGCGAGCCGTGTGAACTCCATGTATTTTGTGATAGTCTAACGCATTGCATTGGGGGTTCAATTGGAAGTCTTACCACGAAAACAACTGACTTTCAACGTCACAAAATGAGTTTGTTTGACTGAAATATGTTAGCTTATTGACGGCAAAAGCTGATAATTGTGATAATACTGTCATTAAAGATCACTATAGGAAGTCATTAGAACATTTGGAATCAAATAGTAGTAAGTGATTTGTAGACCTTTTACTGTTAGTGCTGATTGTTGCTTTTTAAAGCCGATATAATAATAGAAAAGATCATTAAAGGGGAGTAACTCATATAGGGCTTCATCTGACAAATTTAAACACACAAAAAGACTTGCTGATCATTTTTTAATTTCAAATTGTCATTATAAGCTAATAACTTCTATAATCAGTCATCTGACAATTTTCGCACAATTAAATGGATCATGGGGCATACCTTTCCGATTATATCTCTTATTTAAAGTTTTACTCTGGCTGTTTTAGTTTTAATTTGTAAGAAATAAACTGAGAAATGTGTCTAAAAAATTCTCAATAAAGTTCAATTACTCGTACATGAAGTGATCATTCAATTTTAGACCACATAAATGCTTACTGAAGATTGTCTTGCTTATCTTTTTTTCAATTTATAGTATGAATTTGGCTCTTAAAACTTTCAAGTCATAATGAAAAATACATCAAATTTTGTCAAAAATCGTAAAATAGGGGCAATAAAAATCCCACAACTTTGAACTTATAATGGAATTTGTAGACCTTGATGTTCTGATCAATTTAAGTATCGGGTATTCATTAGTTACCACAATATGTGAGATATTGGCCAAAGACGTGTCGACCCTTATGTTAGTTATTTTTAGAAAAGAGGCTCCATTTCAGTCCATGGATCAACACCCCCCCCCCCCCCCCCCGGACAAAAAAAAAAAATTTGAACCAAGACACCCTAGAGGTTTCAAATGAGAAGGTTTTTGAAACAAGTTAACGACGTACGGACGACAAATCATCATAAACGCTTACATGGACCATTTCCGGCCGGTAAGTGTCATCACTATGTGTCCAACTTACTAGTGTCACTTGTGTTTAACGAAATAAAAAATTTGATGCCCCAAATCGTTAACAAAATAATGATAATAATAATAAATCGTTGAGCTCTATCTGTTATCTAGAAGCAGGAAGGGAATACATGAATCTATAGAACATATTATGAGTAAACAAACTGTGAGTTTGTAATTTGATTGAATAAAAGGGTTAAGCGATATATAACATAACTTCTTCATGAAAATAATAACCATAACATGCTTAAAATAGTTTTAAAAAAATCTTAGTAAAAAACCAGCACAAGTTTAAGCAAACCAGCACAAGTTGATAAAACTACATACAACACATTTCGTCCCGCCTTCCAATATTGTACAGCTGTATATAAAACCATGCAAACTTTAAACAAGAAAATGCCGTTACTTACAGTTAGGACGATCGGAGTAACCATTATAGTAGCTATAGCGCTGTTCAAATTCCATTTCAACTAAAAATCAACACATGAAAACTAGAGAGGATTTTTCCGTATTTTTATATCAATTTGATATCAAAGAAAAGTAATGATTCACGTTTTCATATGCCTCTACTCGGATGTTTTTGGTGTTTATTTTAAGACAACTTACAAACAGGTTTAAATACGACATATAAACGCTCTGGGCAATTATACACGCAGATCTCCACCGGTCATTCACCACTTTAACAAACGAAAACAAACTAGAAATACACCGGGTAGTTTTATAATTATACACAAAATCGTCGTATATACTGTATTGTATGAAGGACTTTATGCCCACGCAATTCATTTGAGATTTAGTTCACTTGCAGGGATTGCTTATATTTGTGACCATGCAGGGCACATGCAATTTTTGTTGCGGTGCTGTCCCGATGCACATTTCTAGGCACTTAACTCTCTTATGTATGGAGACTTAAGCTTTTCTATAATTTTGTGAAGAAGTAGATATTTTAAAATGTTACCTTTCGTTTTGGGGAAAAGTAATCCATTTTACAAATTCTTAAATATTGTTAGAAAATACTTTATTTGTACGGACTTTATAGAATCAGGTATATGTGCTTCAGCTAGAAATGTTAGTTTTCCTCCTGAAGGTCGAGGTTCTCGCCAGTTTCTCGCAGGATATACGTGAACTTGTGTCGCCTTATAAAATATGATAAAGTTAAAGTGGGGTAGAATTTCATTTAAACCAAACAAATAAACAATATAGTTGGTAGAGGAATTTCTTTTCTGTCACCCATACCCATTTTATTTTATGTTTTACTAGTACGTACTCATTTTTAGTCACAAAAAGGCCATATGTATTCTTTGAAGATATCAGTAAGGAAAGTTAAGTGCGCGATGACATATGCTATTGAATTAAAACTATGAAACATGTCCGTATGACTGCATTTAAATGATTAAATTGTTTAAGTTATAACGGCAATATTCTATATATAGTTAATTACATCGCTATGTTTGTAAATTAAATATTGAGAAAAATATATAAAAAATTTTGTCAAGTACGGTATCTTACCTTTTCAGAAAACGAATTTCCCAATAAAAGTATGCATAATGCTTGCCCTTTGGAATACAGCAAATCTTAACAACAGTAAATAACAAAATAAGTACCAAATAAGGAAATCTGTCAATCCTGTTTGTCCATTACAAATGGTAGAAGCACTTTAAAAGTGCATACACATAGCTTTGAATGACATCACAACCAATGCTTCAAGACGTGTTAAAAACATTGTTCTCTTAAAGTCCTTGATATAATCATAACTACATTGTCACATTCATATAAATATGTAAATAATAATTGCAGAAATTTATAATTACAACGTGAATAATACAGTTGTTTTTGTCCCCGTAGTCTTTATAATGTCCATACTTCCAAGTCAGGGGTTCTGAGCCCGCGTTCTCATCCATTAGTCCAACGCGGACTCACGGAACCCCTGATTTGGGATAATGTCTTATGACAGTTTTGGGGCGAAAATAATAAAAATTACAAAAGTAATAATAATAATAATAATAATAATAAAAATAATAATAAGACATGGACCTATCCTTTCAAGTCACGAACGTGCACCCAGAACCCCTGACCTCAAAGGATGCACATTCGTATATAAAAAAAACTTACACTTTATATTGTAAAATATTGCAAAAAATCCAAATAAAAGATATTGCATGTACTCATCATCAAAGGCATTGTTTTGTTCCATCACGATGATGCAGCGAACGTGGACTCGCCCCGCCATCATCTTCGACTTTGGAGGATGAACACAATTAGAAATATGAAAATTTCAGTTATGATTTGTTAATATAATAACATCAATAGACCTGTCTTTTTTTCAAAACAAAAACCTAACAGGCAGAGCAAATAATGCCATTTCTAAGGAAAGATAATGTCCACGAATGTATTATTTCTGGTGTTCAACTTTTAAAACTAGGAAAATGTATTTATACAGGGAACACCTTGTTCCCAAAGGACGATGTAATATAGTAAAAAATATTTTGGTCGCTTCTGATACTCTAGTTACATATTATTGAAATACAATGAAAACTTTGCACTGACACTGTTTACTGTGCATTGTTTTCGATTATTGTTCTCATTTTATTTTTTACTTTTTTGTCACGTGTTTTAGCTTTTAAATATTGATATACGATTTGTGTCATGTCTTAGTTCATCTCTTGCATTTCTTTTCAAATTCTCTAAAAACTTAAAATTTAATGTATTTTTGTATGATGTGTATATTTGTCAAGTTACTATTTCCATTTTTGCCTTTCGTCTTAAAAATCAGACGAGAAACTAAATAACACAATTCTATCGCGTGTGACGACACTTAGATAATGTGTTATTGCATAGCAGTTTAAATATTTCCCGTAGATACTTGGGGAGTTTTTTACGTCCTACACCGACAACTTAATGCCCTTGGTCGGACGGCCGTAGATTGTAACAGCATTTTTCTTTAATATTCTACCTCCTGTAAAGTATCCGCGTTCTGGATTGGCTGATCGATGTCACGTGGTGACAATATATTTATACATGGTTTTATGTGGTCCTTAGGTATAAGAATTAGTGTTTTCGAGACAATAAAACTCATTTTATAAAAATTATTTCGCTTTAAGTCCTTAATTTTAGTACAGTCCGATATCTAATGATAATCGATAGGATATATTCGTTTCAGAAGCAGTTACGGACCTAATGAAAGGTTTACACAGTTACAGTACATTGTATAAAAGTTTTGCATTGATTTATCGGAATATCATCAAGACAAACTCACTCATAAACAAATAAGGACTTTTACGATATGGTTGTGAGAATTTTAAGGAATGGAATTAATACAATTTTCTATGGATTTATACGTAATCAACAAAAAAACTCACTCACAAACTGGCAAGGGCTTTTATGATATCGTTGTCAAAATTATAAGTAATAAACACAGTTTTCTATGGATTTATAGGTATACCAACAAGACAAACTCACTCACAAACAAATAAAGGTCCGAATGGTATGAAAAGTTTGTGAGTACGTTGCCTTACTGATATTAATCTATGGAAAACGATGTTCATTTCTTAAAATTCTTTAAAATTACATTAAGAAATTAATTTTCCAAAGAGAATCTCAATTCTATGTTTGACAGCGGAATTTACCCGACGAATGAATATTGTGTTGATTTTACGTACAAAATGTTATTCCATAGAACACCTTCTAAATTTAATAATACTGAGCATGTAAGTTTTATAAAAAATCTATAACATTTTTTTCTCAAACGACAACCAGAAAAGTTTTTACATTGAACAAGTCATTAATTAATGTGTAACAAATAAATTGTGATTGTTGAATATATTTGAGCATTTACAGTGGTTACACTAAAAGTAATTTATGCATCCAAAATTTTTAGTCAACTTAATTTATCAAAAATAAATTCAGTTGAAAAGTGATCTCGATCAATCAAACATGGACCAGCTGCTAAGTATAACCCAAATGACCATTTTTCGGCTCGGAAAACAGGAAGTAGATAACTGACTGACCTGGAACGGTACAACTCATCATGCTAAAACTGTGCACCAAATTTGAAATCAATCCTTTTAGTAGAAGCCGAGAAATCTGTTAAAATTTTGCACCGGACGGGCAGGCGTACAGAAGACGGATAAGGCGATTACAATATAGCCCCCGCTCTTACGAGTGGGTGTATCGTATTTCTAAATATTCAATTCAGATTAGAATTATATGGGGATATATAAAGATTAAGTAACTGTATGTCTTGTATTTGGTCAGCGACTACCTCTGTAACTAATATATTAAAAAAGCTCTACAAAAGTTTAATCGTTTGAATTTTAAATATTGTTTGGTTTGATCGCCACTGATGAGTGTTGAGGCGTTGTTAGGTTTGATCGCCACTGATGAGTGTTGAGGCGTTGTTAGGTTTGATCGCCACTGATGAGTGTTGAGGCGTTGTTAATTCCATTAACCTTGTTATCTTTGGTAACATTTTAATGCACGCAGTCCAATACGATTCTCTGACGTCATGAGGTCATTGACATGTAGAAATATTATGGTTCTTCCTTATATTATCACCTTCTTAGATAACAACAAATACTCTCTTTGGAATTAAAACGCTTTGTCAGTGTCTAGTTTTCTCTTTATCCATGACCAAGATCGACAGGTCGACATTAAAAAAATTAGCCCAATATGTGCTGTATTGTTACGCTGATATAAACCAAAAAACTGCCGATTTACATGAAGTTTAATACTTATAGATTATTACATTGCATTTTTCATATCGCCCCAAGTATCAGCTCGAGACTCCCATATCAAGCCAGAGAACTTCGCTTGAGGCCTGAGATGGGTTGAGGGCTGATACAAGGGACGATATGGTATAATGCAATGTTATGATCTATTTATCACATATTTGAACCAAACTCTGTCTTAAACTTGTCGTGAAAATAGATTGTTTTTTTTAAATTTTAATTCATTTAACAAAATCATAAATTTCTCGATACAAAGTAACTTTCTTTGATCTCCGACGTCACCATTGACGACAGACTAATATCGATGACGCTACTACTCGCGACGGGCTGATACGCGTATCAGACCGTCATCACTGGTAAGGTTGTCGATATCAGCCCGTCGTCTTTGGTAACTTCATCAGGGCTGATACCGGGTTACAACTTACGGGATGTATTGCATGGGCAAAAACGTCCATATCACTGTTAAATATGTGAAAATAAAGTAAAGTGACCTTTATTTATAGATAATATATTCGCTAATCCATATCGACTTGGGTATCATCCCGAGACGGAGTCGAGGGTTATTGGTCAAGGGATGGTACCCAAGCCGATATGGATTTGTAAAAATATTATTATTTTTATCATATGCTTCCGACGATAAGAATAATAACTAAAATGAGTACACATCACAATTTAATAATTTTGCAACAAATAATGAATGTAAGATTTTAAATTAATTTCACTGTGCCTACAACGTCTAAAAACCGTTCAGGCTCGGCCGTAGTTTTACCGGAAGTAAAGTGCACGAGATGCTCCTAATACGGGGTTATCAGACCGCACGAGCGGAATTACAGGATTCGAGTAATCTATCCGCTTTCTGTTACAAGTGAACATATCTCAGCGTATTGCAATTGGAGTTTTAATTTCTCACAAATTAAACACACTATGAAATGAAATTTGAAAAAAATGGGAACACCATGACAAAACAAGTCTTAACCAGTAAAACATCAACATGTAGAAAGTAAAGTTAAATATGGAGTAGGCATTGCCAAAATGCGAGCACACAATATAGTCCTTTATTATTTATATATATTGCGCTTTCATAATTGACGTTACTTCCCGAATACCCTAAAAGTGCCTCAACTACATTCCAGTTTTTCTTTGTAATGGTGACGTCACATGAAATGTCTTATGATTGTCAGTTTTTAAAGATCGATTTAGAGTATGCAAAAAATAGTATGAAATTTTTGTTGTTATTTTTAAATATAACATTTATTTTTAATCGATGTCAACTTTATTTTTAAGTCATTCTTTGAAATTAAATTTAGCCCTTCTTCATTCACTTTGTTACAGTTTTTTGACGATATCAACTTCCGGACGAAAACAAATCAATGATTTCATTTTGACCATGTGACTCGTAATTGCCGTAGAGCTCACTGCTCTTCGTGGACAGCTTCGCTGCCCGCTGCGACCTGTGCTCGCTATTAAAGACCTCGATTCTGTAACCAAACGAGCGGAATTGAAAATCACGGTACATTTCACTAATCCATATCGACTTGGGTATCATCCCGAGACGGAGTCGAGGGTTATTGGTCAAGGGATGGTACCCAAGCCGATATGGATTTGTAAAAATATTATTTTTATCATATGCTTCCGGCGATAAGAATAATAACTAAAATGAGTACACATCACAATTTAATAATTTTGCAACAAATAATGAATGTAAGATTTTAAATTAATTTCACTGTGCCTACAACGTCTAAAAACCGTTCAGGCTCGGCCGTAGTTTTACCGGAAGTAAAGTGCACGAGATGCTCCTAATACGGGGTTATCAGACCGCACGAGCGGAATTACAGGATTCGAGTAATCTATCCGCTTTCTGTTACAAGTGAACATATCTCAGCGTATTGCAATTGGAGTTTTAATTTCTCACAAATTAAACACACTATGAAATGAAATTTGAAAAAAATGGGAACACCATGATAAAACAAGTCTTAACCAGTAAAACATCAACATGTAGAAAGTAAAGTTAAATATGGAGTAGGCATTGCCAAAATGCGAGCACACAATATAGTCCTTTATTATTTATATATATTGCGCTTTCATAATTGACGTTACTTCCCGAATACCCTAAAAGTGCCTCAACTACATTCCAGTTTTTCTTTGTAATGGTGACGTCACATGAAATGTCTTATGATTGTCAGTTTTTAAAGATCGATTTAGAGTATGCAAAAAATAGTATGAAATTTTTGTTGTTATTTTTAAATATAACATTTATTTTTAATCGATGTCAACTTTATTTTTAAGTCATTCTTTGAAATTAAATTTAGCCCTTCTTCATTCACTTTGTTACAGTTTTTTGACGATATCAACTTCCGGACGAAAACAAATCAATGATTTCATTTTGACCATGTGACTCGTAATTGCCGTAGAGCTCACTGCTCTTCGTGGACAGCTTCGCTGCCCGCTGCGACCTGTGCTCGCTATTAAAGACCTCGATTCTGTAACCAAACGAGCGGAATTGAAAATCACGGTACATTTCACTAATCCATATCGACTTGGGTATCATCCCGAGACGGAGTCGAGGGTTATTGGTCAAGGGATGGTACCCAAGCCGATATGGATTTGTAAAAATATTATTTTTATCATATGCTTCCGGCGATAAGAATAATAACTAAAATGAGTACACATCACAATTTAATAATTTTGCAACAAATAATGAATGTAAGATTTTAAATTAATTTCACTGTGCCTACAACGTCTAAAAACCGTTCAGGCTCGGCCGTAGTTTTACCGGAAGTAAAGTGCACGAGATGCTCCTAATACGGGGTTATCAGACCGCACGAGCGGAATTACAGGATTCGAGTAATCTATCCGCTTTCTGTTACAAGTGAACATATCTCAGCGTATTGCAATTGGAGTTTTAATTTCTCACAAATTAAACACACTATGAAATGAAATTTGAAAAAAATGGGAACACCATGATAAAACAAGTCTTAACCAGTAAAACATCAACATGTAGAAAGTAAAGTTAAATATGGAGTAGGCATTGCCAAAATGCGAGCACACAATATAGTCCTTTATTATTTATATATATTGCGCTTTCATAATTGACGTTACTTCCCGAATACCCTAAAAGTGCCTCAACTACATTCCAGTTTTTCTTTGTAATGGTGACGTCACATGAAATGTCTTATGATTGTCAGTTTTTAAAGATCGATTTAGAGTATGCAAAAAATAGTATGAAATTTTTGTTGTTATTTTTAAATATAACATTTATTTTTAATCGATGTCAACTTTATTTTTAAGTCATTCTTTGAAATTAAATTTAGCCCTTCTTCATTCACTTTGTTACAGTTTTTTGACGATATCAACTTCCGGACGAAAACAAATCAATGATTTCATTTTGACCATGTGACTCGTAATTGCCGTAGAGCTCACTGCTCTTCGTGGACAGCTTCGCTGCCCGCTGCGACCTGTGCTCGCTATTAAAGACCTCGATTCTGTAACCAAACGAGCGGAATTGAAAATCACGGTACATTTCACTAATCCATATCGACTTGGGTATCATCCCGAGACGGAGTCGAGGGTTATTGGTCAAGGGATGGTACCCAAGCCGATATGGATTTGTAAAAATATTATTTTTATCATATGCTTCCGGCGATAAGAATAATAACTAAAATGAGTACACATCACAATTTAATAATTTTGCAACAAATAATGAATGTAAGATTTTAAATTAATTTCACTGTGCCTACAACGTCTAAAAACCGTTCAGGCTCGGCCGTAGTTTTACCGGAAGTAAAGTGCACGAGATGCTCCTAATACGGGGTTATCAGACCGCACGAGCGGAATTACAGGATTCGAGTAATCTATCCGCTTTCTGTTACAAGTGAACATATCTCAGCGTATTGCAATTGGAGTTTTAATTTCTCACAAATTAAACACACTATGAAATGAAATTTGAAAAAAATGGGAACACCATGATAAAACAAGTCTTAACCAGTAAAACATCAACATGTAGAAAGTAAAGTTAAATATGGAGTAGGCATTGCCAAAATGCGAGCACACAATATAGTCCTTTATTATTTATATATATTGCGCTTTCATAATTGACGTTACTTCCCGAATACCCTAAAAGTGCCTCAACTACATTCCAGTTTTTCTTTGTAATGGTGACGTCACATGAAATGTCTTATGATTGTCAGTTTTTAAAGATCGATTTAGAGTATGCAAAAAATAGTATGAAATTTTTGTTGTTATTTTTAAATATAACATTTATTTTTAATCGATGTCAACTTTATTTTTAAGTCATTCTTTGAAATTAAATTTAGCCCTTCTTCATTCACTTTGTTACAGTTTTTTGACGATATCAACTTCCGGACGAAAACAAATCAATGATTTCATTTTGACCATGTGACTCGTAATTGCCGTAGAGCTCACTGCTCTTCGTGGACAGCTTCGCTGCCCGCTGCGACCTGTGCTCGCTATTAAAGACCTCGATTCTGTAACCAAACGAGCGGAATTGAAAATCACGGTACATTTCACTAATCCATATCGACTTGGGTATCATCCCGAGACGGAGTCGAGGGTTATTGGTCAAGGGATGGTACCCAAGCCGATATGGATTTGTAAAAATATTATTTTTATCATATGCTTCCGGCGATAAGAATAATAACTAAAATGAGTACACATCACAATTTAATAATTTTGCAACAAATAATGAATGTAAGATTTTAAATTAATTTCACTGTGCCTACAACGTCTAAAAACCGTTCAGGCTCGGCCGTAGTTTTACCGGAAGTAAAGTGCACGAGATGCTCCTAATACGGGGTTATCAGACCGCACGAGCGGAATTACAGGATTCGAGTAATCTATCCGCTTTCTGTTACAAGTGAACATATCTCAGCGTATTGCAATTGGAGTTTTAATTTCTCACAAATTAAACACACTATGAAATGAAATTTGAAAAAAATGGGAACACCATGATAAAACAAGTCTTAACCAGTAAAACATCAACATGTAGAAAGTAAAGTTAAATATGGAGTAGGCATTGCCAAAATGCGAGCACACAATATAGTCCTTTATTATTTATATATATTGCGCTTTCATAATTGACGTTACTTCCCGAATACCCTAAAAGTGCCTCAACTACATTCCAGTTTTTCTTTGTAATGGTGACGTCACATGAAATGTCTTATGATTGTCAGTTTTTAAAGATCGATTTAGAGTATGCAAAAAATAGTATGAAATTTTTGTTGTTATTTTTAAATATAACATTTATTTTTAATCGATGTCAACTTTATTTTTAAGTCATTCTTTGAAATTAAATTTAGCCCTTCTTCATTCACTTTGTTACAGTTTTTTGACGATATCAACTTCCGGACGAAAACAAATCAATGATTTCATTTTGACCATGTGACTCGTAATTGCCGTAGAGCTCACTGCTCTTCGTGGACAGCTTCGCTGCCCGCTGCGACCTGTGCTCGCTATTAAAGACCTCGATTCTGTAACCAAACGAGCGGAATTGAAAATCACGGTACATTTCACTAACCTTCACTTAACTGGCCACCTCAGAAAACCGGTCATTCGTCTCTGTCCCAGTGGTGGTCGGTTTAGAAAAGTTTCCTTGTAGTAATTCTTATATAATTCGCATATCAGGAAATACTTTAGTACGGTTGGTTAGAATTACTTTTTGACGTTTTGAAAAGTATTTATTTTTTTATGGAAGACGCAAACAAAACTATTTTAAGAAACAAGATGGCTTAAAAATCTAGTAAAAAACTGCATAAAACTTAGGACTTAGTTTATTCCTTCTTTACTACTTACATAATGTGAACGTTGTTAGGGTTTCTGGCTCATATAGGTATTAATAAAGGGTACATATTGGTTAAGCCTGGGCATAAGCCGACTGGTGGCATAACGTAAAGTAATATCTGGAATATACGTCCACATCAGTCCAAGTTGCCACGATAGAAGGGGATGTATAGTCTCTTTAAAGGTCATATACCATAGTGTGGGATGGGACTAAGGTTTCTGGCTTCTAGATGTAAATGAAGATTATATGAAGACATATCCCGAGTTTGAGCCGATTTGTGGATAAAATTAAACTCTATACGGAATTCTAGTCGACCAATTGAAAAATGGGGTAGGCTCTGTAAAAGCCGAAAGGAATATCGTGAGACGCTGCTAGGGTTTCTGACTCCTGCGTGAAAATGAAGGGTCCATATAGTCCTAGCCAGCACATAAGCCGATTGGTGGCCTAAGGGTAAGTAATTACTGGAAGAAACGTCAAAGTTAATCAAATTCTGTCTATGTTGCTATTATGGAAGGGGAGGGTTAGTCTCCATGAAAATCATATAACATACGTTGCAAGGCTTTCTGGTTTCTAATACCAAGCATTTCTTGGGAGATTTGCATTTCTTTTTATCAGAACAGAAGTCAGCTGTTAAAATAAATAATTCTTTTTTTAAAAATAATATTGTCTGCAACAGAACTATCAAAATTCAAGGATAAGCATCATGTTCTTAGCCTGCTATTATCAGGATTAACATAAAAATTTACGAATTTATTCATTTATTTTTGTGTTTAGTCGATGGAATTTCTTACTTTGATTATGTATTTAAAAAATAAAGAATTATAAACCACATACATGGGTGGTTTACTGTTTTTGTTTTAGGTTAAGTGTTAAAAATGGCGGCACTAATGTTGCATTTTAAAGATGTTGTAAAGATAATTGAATTAATCTTTTGAAAAATACATGATAAATCCTTACTAGAACATGGCATTGCATGGTTTTTCTGGAAATCAATAAAAGACAAACATTAAAATTGTCAAAGTCTTTGACATTTGAGTATTTCGATAACAGAAAAAACCAAATTCGACTATTATAGGAGCATATGCAACAAATATTAGAATTTGTTTTTCTGAATTTATAATTTTGTAATCTCTGCTTCAAAATTAACTAGAGAATGTTTTTCAATTAATTCCTTAAAGATAAACCGAAAACCAATTATTTGGTACCTATCAATTAAACCACAACCAGTTTAAAAAAAATTATTTGAACCAGTTTAAAACCTGAAACCTAAACCTAAACTAGTTTTGCTCTAACAGATTCGCTTAAGTTTTCATTCATTAAAAACTCATTATCCTTCTAAAAAGTTTCTTAAAACAGGCTCCTTTTAACTTAAGTAAATCTTTTAAGTTTTTTCGTGTCTCCATATAAATAAGACTGTGTCCCAAGATGGTCTTAGGAAGTTTCGAATATAAAAATCCTGAAATATAACAACTAACTAAATATATCGTCTTACAAAGATTGAATAAAAAGGTTGAATTATTGCACTGTAAAATGTGTACAAATAAAAATACCAACCGAAACATAGTTTAACTATGAAATTTTGAACTTACTTCCATGGTCACAATTTCTTGACAATGGTTCCTTAAACAGCCAGGTGTGAATCGGATATTTAAACATTGTTATTATTAAAACAAAAGAACGATTTTATATCTTTAATTCTTTATATATTAGCATCCATTATCCATTTAAGGGTAAACTGTTACAATTGGATACGGAAGCTTTTTTAATTGATCATGTGATTTTTTGTATTTCTCACCTCGGTTGGCATATGAAAGTTCTTACAAATGTGTGAAAAGAATATTATGCCCAAGGTTTTCAACATTTGTATTGCTCTTGTTTGTTTTTTTACGTACGTTGGTACTTAGTATTAAAATGTAGTCATATGATTAAAAAGCATCAACCGTACTAAAGCGATTCAAATCCAGATAACCTATTAAGGACAGACCAAGAGAAAAGTATATGATGTAAAAAAGACAAGAAAATGGCTGGTAGTACGATAAATAATCAGATGTAGCTTTATTAATATATCCCCTATTAATAATAAATTGACATCAAAACTAATCTATTAAAAATCGGCCTCATAACAAATAATAGTTAATTTGGGCTGAAATTGTCTTGATGTTTTCTTCAAATAATTTATAGTTAAAATTAAAGTTATTGAACCAAATCAGTCAAAGAGTGTTAGGTTTTCTCAAGCAAATAATAAGGTTTAGTATCGTTTACATTTTTATTCAGAGTATACTAATGAATAGAATTGTGGTGGGTGGAGAATGCGAAAAAACTCGAATGTCATTGTTGAAAAACACACAGGATGTACATTGAACGAATAAACAAATTATCCATTACGTATAATTCGGGCCGTCGTAAAAATATCCCATTGTCAAACTATAAGGCTGTTGGTATGTAAATGATAGTTATAGCTAAATAACGGAAATTAATTCTACTTTATGTCAAAATGCCGGATTTTCATACAGCCGTTGTATATTTTAAATAAACAACGGAAGGTGGGAAATACCTGGTTAAAATAATTAACAATTTACATCAAAGATGGCTGAATCAGTTTGTCGATGCAAAAACCCAACCACTGGCACACAAAAAATATTTACAGTCAACTAAATTCAGTTGTATCAGCATGCCCAAAATAATTATTACAACTGTGTCATGGATTTCATAAAGATTCATCAGTATGGAAGATCCCTTATAAGACTCTTGAAATCATCACCTGCCTCTCAAGCAGTATGTTTTGGCAAATACCACTCACTAGCACGATTTTTTGTATAATAATCAAAATATTCTGTTATAATTTGAAATAAAGAAAAAAGGTGACATTATGGTATTTATTTATTTCCATGGAGAATGTGAAATAGCTTTGAGTATATTATACACAAATATTTGTAAAAAGTCCAAACCCCGACGCATTTAAGACGTGCATTCTTTGGTTATATTTTCCTTGTTTTATCATATATGTTAAACTTTATGCCCCATCTATGTTGGCTTCATCTGCTTTAAATTGTTGGTCTATTTGATCTATAGAACAAAACAATTGGACCACAAATTCTGTTAGTTGAGTCACGTTATTGGATTATACCCCATGCTTAGCATGGAAAGTCCAAATACTCGTGAAAAGTAAGTTCATGACAGTAATTACAAGTAACATGTTATTCAAGAACCTTCGAAGCAAACGTTTCCTAGCTATTATGTCTGTAAATTATTATGGAAGTTGTTTTCTATTCTAATCTTGAATATGAAAAGAAAGTACTGAAAGCCAACAGACAACTGGAAGGCCATAAGGCTGACAGCGCGACAAAACAAACAATCAGTTAGAAAATGCACCGATTACCTCAAACTAGATCATACAAAAAGCAAAACGAAGGTGTACTTTGCTGATAAGGCACGGTCAGCTGTTCTTGCTTATTTATTGTTATGACCAGTACAAATCCTATTAAGGCTTAACTCTGTGAGAAATGATGTTAAGGTAATTTAAAGTACACTCAGAATTAGTTGTGCACAGTTGCAGATGCAAAGAGAGCTAGTTAGCATTAGCGGTGTTTGGACCTCTTTATTTTTAATAAGCGATTTTGATTCTCTTCTAAAACATTGCTGAATAAGCCCCTGCATCGATTCATAATTTTACACATATTTGTACATATTTTGAACTCGAAACCGGTCACGAAAATCTCTGCGTGACAAACGCTTTTTAAAACAGAAAATAAAGCCAGAGACATATAATTAAATGTAATTATATGTCCGTGAATAAATAAATAAATAAATAAATAAATAAATGAATGAATGAATGAATGAATGAATGAATGAATGAATGAATGATGAATGAATGAATGAATGAATGAATGAATGAATGAATGAATGAATGAATGAATGAATAAATAAATAAATAAATAAATAAATAAATAAATAAATAAATAAATAAATAAATAAATAAATAAATAAATAAATAAATAAATAAATAAATAAATAAACAAAAAGTATTTATGTGAAATAACCATAATTAAACGAATTATAGTTCAATCAAATTTCATTATCCTTTTGTTTTATTTTAATTTTATTTATGTAAGTTTCGTGTTTATTTATTTCATAATTTAAGTTATTGTAACAAACATATTATCTTTTATTTCACTCTGTATCTAATTTATTTTTGGCAATAAACCACAAACAAAGGTACATGCATTATTTTGTGTAATACATTGCATTTTTATTTTATTTTTATAATAATTTCTTTTATTATAATTTTAGAAAAAAATTAATAAAACAAAGACTGCTGTAAGAAATAAAAAATAAATTTGAGTAAAGTTACAGTACAAAGTCAATTGAATTAAGTATATCAATATTTACGTTCTAAAAATATATCATTTAGTTTAATTTAAATAACTGCTTGCACAAAACTTAAAGATGCAATAAATCATTGAATAGTCGTTTATCAAAGCATGTAAATAAATTTCATGTTATAAAATTTATTACGAAAGACGCGCTTTTCGCCCAATGAAAAAATTGTCAGTGGAGCATACACCAAAATATGTCGACCAGCTGCTATTACAAATGTTTGAAAATGTTATATGTCTTAGACCATCTTTACATTTGAAATAGTAAAAACCTTAGAATTCACAACACACGTGTAAATAATACTTGTTGTTCGGACTACAATAGGAAGTGAAATTATTTGTTTCGGAACAATACCACTTTATACGTAAACAACCAATTTACGTTTTTGAATTTTATAGTTTGTTTAAAAGATGTTTTACGTCAATTTCAGTCATTTTTCAGTGTTGTCTAGTTTTACCCATTTTTGTTTTTCGTATCATATGAATAAAAAAAGTCACCCGTGGAACAAAGTATTGTAAAGAAATGCCGTTTTACTTAGACAAATCAATGTAATGACAGCAAAACAAAAAGTTCAGAATAAATCGAAATTATTTTTGCATTCATTTTATATACATGTATTATATTAATATTATATACTGTGGGCTTTAAAATGTCGCACAAAAATAAACATGTATAGAACGAATCGCAGATAATAAAATACATAAGTACAAAAAGATAAAATCTAAACTTTTCATTCGTTGACTAGGCTTCATTATTTTAAGGCATCTTATAATAACGGGGGGGGGGGGGGGAGGGCTTCAGTGACCGATTGAATAATGTAGTTAGTCATCCATTTTTTATCACGAAGTCCCTCAACACTGAGGTTGCTTATTCGAGTTGCACTGTGGACAGGGTGTTCTCGACTCCAATTTTAATTGACAAGGTTTGACAGTTTTCCTATCGCATGAAGGCAGTTTTCTCCGGTACTCGAGCTTCCTACCCCAAATAAAAACTGGAAGCAATGATATAGCTGAAAAAAAATGCTGAAAGTGGCGTTAAACACCATTCAAACAAAAGTAACTACGGGCGACTATACCCCGGTAGCAACTGAACTCAAGACTGTTACAAAATATCTAATTATGCATTTCTCCTCCGGGAACAGTTTTCATAACGTTTTTCGTCGAGAGGTAAAAGAAAACGATTTCCTCGGGGGAAATATTATACTTAAATTTTGAGAAAACTACATCGATATGAACAAAACAACTAAATTATATATAAAATTTGAGGGAAACTATATTAATAGGAACAAAAACAGATAAATTAGTAAGTTTCGGAATATAGTTATATCTTATGAAAGAAAATGTGTTGCATATCATTCATTGCCAGGCAACTAGACGAGTACATCTTTACAGAGACGATGTCAAACCAGTATAACACACGTCTACGATTCTCATCATATGCAGGTGCAGACGAGAGTCTGCATTCAAAGATTACATATTATGACTCATATAAGTGTCAACATAATAATCTTTCTCGTATAAGTCACATCAGAACATCAACTTCTTTCAATGGTTTTAAACACGTCAATATAACCTATTTATCCAGATTATAAAAATAAAAGAACCATGAATTAATTTAATATCCGGGTTAACACTTAATTACGTGGTTTTTAAGATCTGCTCCTAAATTTTGCGGTTTTAAGATCTGCTGCGATTGTGGCTGCGATAAAGACAATTAAAAAAATTCTATTTGGCTGACAGTCGATTATTCGTTTAAACGAAATTCGCGAAAATTTCACACGAATAATAATGACTGTAGCTATTTAAAATTTTTGCTCGGAGTTTTGAACACCTTGTATTTTTTGCAATACTTAAGATGCTACGCTAAGAAAAAATTGATATATATTATGTGTTATATTAATTCTATAGAATGTTAGGAATGCAGATTGTAATAAAAAAAATGCTGACCGAGAAGACAAGTTCGAGAAAAATAAGACAGATTGTTACACGTAACATGTTGTTATTTCACGTATGTTAATTGAATATAGTGATCTCTGTAAATATATCTGAGAAGAGATACATAAAATAAATATCTTGCTGTCAGTAAAAAGCATATATACAAAGATTTATTTTTTAATTTATTTGTTTATGTTAAATGCAAAATTCAAAGAACTAACGAATCACGCAATATTCGTTCATTCGTCATCAACAACCTCCAAAATTTAATGGTTAAGATAACTTTTTAAAATGTCAATAAAATGAGTTTACATTGTGTATTCACTCATTTGGTTACCTGTCTGACATGCTTCGTTGAGAATATTGCTATCATATATATGATCCTGACAATTTCTCTATTGTTGTAGTATAGTAAGGAAATATGATCATATTTATTATTGCAATATTTCGCCCATCGAGGCACGCCAGACTGGTTTCCAAACGAGTGAATACACATTATTGTCATTTTATTCATTTAAAAAATAATTCTGAACCACGTGCCTGTGATTTGTAGTATAAGGATGCATGTGTTTATTTGCACATTTCTGTTTGAATAAAAACAAGTTTCAATTTTAAAATTTGTTATTTAAACAATGTTCCTGGCTTGCCGTAACATTTATTATTTCCAAACACTAAAATTTAATTTTTTGTCCATAATAAACCACTGTTTGCTGAAGACGGAAGAAATGATATCACTAAGCTTTAATAAGCTTTAATACGAGAAAATAACAGGCCTGCACGGATACAATTTATTTTCCTAAACTAATTAAGATATACCATTTCGAGGTTAAGTACAAAAAATTAAAGAATTCAAGAATCCTATTTTTGTCTTTTAAATAAGCATAAAAGACGGAGAATTCCAAAACGAATGTTTTGGGGTTTTTTTGTTTAAATGATGTTTAACGCCATTTTCAGCAATTTTTCAGCTATATCATGACGTCGTGTTTTTATTGCGGTACCAAAACGAGTGACAAATTGATGATGTACGGATGGCTTCGAAAGAGTACACGTAGTAAACTTGATGAAAACAATTACCTTGATAATATAATGATTAATAGTATTTTAGGAAGCACTGCATGGCGCATGCCAGATATCACCGGAGGTTGGGAAGTACTGCATAAGGGATACACATGTGGATTTTGTTTCATAAAAAAATCATATTTTGAAACAAACCTGCATTGCCGATACATCAACTGAATTTTACACTTCAGAAAAAAAGATTACCTAATTACCCAATTTTTTTTAAGCCATGCACTAAGTAAAACGTAAAAATTGCTGGTACATTTATTGTAACAATGCGGGTAAAAATGTAAGTTGCTGATAAACGAATTCTAGTTAAGATCAATGTTAGGTAGTTGAGGAGGTGAAAAATGAAAGAAATTTATTAAAACTTTTAAAAATTTCAGAGCAATATTATATATCCTCTTGTTTTATTTAGGCCAGTTAATGTGAACGGATAGAAGCACGATTAGTACATTCAAATGCGCACACATGCTTACTAGAAAAATACCAAATAAGTTCGCATTACTAATGGCAAGGCCAATATATCGTACAAACTTATCTCATTTAGCAGTCTATTTTTAGATGACTTATGATATCATAGTACTAACCGTAATTTTTCGGTTGCGGTTGCGGTTAGCGGAGATACTTTTTTAAACAAACCGCATACACTACAATTGTATTCCCTATAATATACATTGTTTTTGTTACTTTTAAAATTAAATTCCTACCGTTTTGTAGTTTTCCTTTTTATTAGTCATTTAGTTCATCATGTTTTAAAAAGTGAAATGTTTAAAATTTCACATTTTTAGTTGCTTTCATTAAACTAATTTATCAAATGAAATTAATAGATTTTGTTGTGATTACCACTGAAAAGTCAATTTGTTTTAAAGACGTTTACAAGATTTTACGAAGGTGCAGAAAATGAAAATATGCCTAGAAGTTTTTTATGCATAACTAAACAAAAGTACAAATAGGTAATTAACCCACATATCTTTAGGACAAAATGTATGTCTTTTAGTTTAAGAAGTATATGTAAAATGTACATGCAAATAAATTTAATTGAAAACTATTTGACACTGTCCTTAAAACTGGTCCTTAATATATATACGCCGTAAATTTTGATGCAAACGCAATGTTTTGCATTATACGACTGTCAACTGAAACTGCATGTAGTAAATAATACATACCTGTTATAGAGGGAATATACAACCCATATAAACTACTCTCCGTTTCGGTTGGTTTGAAGTTTGCAACCATTGTTAAAATTTCATAAAACAAACTATTCCGTATACATTCAAAGTCGTAAATTGCCCGTACAGAAAGAATAAAAACCGCTAAGAAACATTTCGAGATGTTTTCATTGGTTAACACTGCTTTGGGTTCAAACGGTACATGTACTGAATCCTTGCTGTTTTTCTATTATTGTTCATAGGGAAAATTAAAATAGGCGAAGAAAATAAATATTGATAATTTTAACTCATTGTTTCGTATTAATTAAGAGGAAAATATAATTTTTGGTAAACCTGATGCGAATAAATAATAATTAATAAAGGAACTACAGAAAACTGTATGACAGTTAGCGTGAGAAATCCGCTAAACAGTTATATCATGTTACGTTTGAAGGCTGAATCGGTACACATTCTTAGATATAAATACATTTGATGATGTGTACTGAGTCACCTGCGTAGGGCAAACTAAAGAAAACATAAGGCGTTGAACAATACGCGGTTTTACTGTGTTAATAGTAAAGTGCCAAAACTCGACCTTAGGTCTGGCGCGGTATTGTTAAACAAATTAATATTGATAGAAAACCCTATGATATTACCCGCATTTGTAATTAAATGCTAAAAATACGAATGAGATATTTAAAATTGACACTTTTGAAAAATTAATCATATCAAATTGTCCGTCTCAGATATAAACCTGTTTAAATAGAATGCAGCGTTTAAATGCCATCATTTATTTTGTAAAGGGTATTAAAAACGAGAAATTTACCATAGATTCGTCTCAGATTCATATAATGCAATCGTGTCCACAATTTTTAATACGATCTTTAAAATATCATATTTGTTAATTTGAATAAAATATTTTTTTGTAATTTCTAGCACTGTAACAACAACGCATAAATTAACATGAACAATTAGCTAACAAATCATGTAGCACGAAGGCAGCTGTTACACTCGAATTTAGGTGCAAATAGTTGTATTTTTGTATGGAACCTCAGCATGAGCTATGTTTCTCGATAGAACTTATTGTTTATGTGTTTCTAATGCTTAATTCAAAGATCAGAATCATTGTCACGCACATTAATCGGGCAGACCGATTCTCATATAATTTCTTAATAATTTGTATTCCCCACGGAAATGTCGTACACGATTCATTATTGTTGTTATTCTATATAAAAACGCAATCGTATAGAGTTTATCAATTGAGCACTGCAATTGAGATCAAGAAATTATTCTTTATTAAGCTTCTAAAGGCGGACAAAGGCAATGACAATAATGCTGTTTGTCTGAACGGTCACCAGACATTGAACGGGATTTTTTTATAGACGGTTTAAGCGTTATTCTAACGGTGTAAATTTTAGTGATATTTGTTTGAGTGGTGTTAACGACACTTACAGCAAATTTTCTGCAATATCGTGGCTTCTAGTTTTTTTAGGGGGGAAGCTGGAGTACCATCGCAAGGAAAACTGTGAATGCTTGTCAATTAAGATTGGAGTCGTGCACCCCTTGCCCTTGGTGAGACTAGAACCCTCAACCTCAGTGTTAACCAGCACACGGTCAATAGTGGATTAATCCAATCGGTCAACGAGGTCTCTGAGTGATAGGAAATAGGACCAACAATTGTTTTATCTGGTGCGCACATGGACTTTCAGTTGGGACAAAAACATTGTTTAATACCAAGCATTCATGGCGACAAGGAGACTCGGTGTAATGTTTACATATTTATCTACATCGTACAGGACGAACACAATAGGTTTAATTGGTAGAAAGGTGACACCTAACCAGTGACAGCATTACAACCTAATAATATATAATTTATATTTAATGTGTTATAGAGATAAAAACATTTAATCAAGAATTATTATTAGTAGAACAAAAATCAGTGAAAAGAACCAAATATTTCATTAAGCCATTAAACATTCAATAAACGCTTCAGCATATTCTCTTGCATAACAACGTCAGATATAACGCCCACAAAGCACTGTTTTTATTTTGGTCTAAATGACATTACTCGCATCCCGGTTACTAACTGAATAACAGCAATGTGGCCGAATACTGGTAAAAAATAACTGACATGCAAAATTATTCAAATTTTGTGTATGTTAACTTAGATTCCAGTATAATTATTCTTGATTTAAATTTATTCCTGTATTTTTCATAGAACAACTAAATGAACTTTTTCATGAATTTCTGTAGACTCATGGAATATAATACTTATCTTTTATCTGTTTAAATTTTATTATACTTTTCAATTTTTTTATGCCAAATGTATCTCTTACCGAGATTAGGAAGTGATATTTTTGCATATTTGGAAACCAAATTTACATACGGACAATTTAGTGATATTTTAGGTCCTTCCCACTTCCAATGGGAAGACCTTCTTGCATTTGCTTTTGGTTTTTTATGACATACAATATGCTAGATACAGAGGTCATTATCCTTTTGGATGGTCTGAGCAAAAGTAACCGAACGGGCGAGACATCAAAATTTTTTATTAAAAAAATCTTTCTTTCACTTAAAGTTTCATATATGGGGCATTACACCTATAATGCTAAATTACAAAAAAATGGAGAGAAAAGTATACCTGTCCACGGACTTTTTTTCGGGAATTTTACCTTAAAGTTTAAGAATGGTTTTTCTACTTTCATTTCAATGTTGTGGTCACATTGTACCACATTACACATTTTAGGAAGTGCTTCCACTGTAAAGACATTGACTGGCAAAACATATATTCTTGTTCTACAGTAATGCCATACCTTTCAAAATATCCAACTCTTAAGCAATAGCAGTTATAAGCAAAAGCAGAAACAAAAGAGAAAATTGGGACTATTTTTTACATTTGCTGTGTGTCAACCGGAAGTGGATATTCCAAACCGGAAGTTAATTACTTTAAATAGAAAAGGTTCAATCCACGAGCTACATGCCTCCTACGCCAGAAGTCACCCCTGCCACACAAAGAATTTAGCCCCTCCCATATTTATTGATTTGTTAACATCTATAAAATATGATAAAAGACAGCCCTCCCATATTTATTGATTTGTTAACCTCTATAAAATATGACAAAACAAAACAAACTAATTGATCAATTGATTTCACATGTTGAAGAGTATTTCATTAGAATTTAATACACTTTGGTAATATTTTTTATGTTTATTTCGAGATTATTTAAGTTGTGTATCGTCTGCAAATATTCCAATGTCTGTGTTTCGTATACGCTGTCATAATATTTTTTATAATATGCGATCAAGATGTCTCATAAGGTGCTCTATATTTAGCAACCATAAGGTTTTCTCTATCTGTTATAGATATTATGTTTTCTGTGTTTGTGGAGATGACTCTATAGAGAAAAATTCTTAGGTTTTGCCGTCCTTAGGTACCCAATACTTGTCCTGTGATACCAAAATGATACATCGCCTACTTCTACAGCACGGTGTTGAAAAGGTGGCTGCAAGGACATGTGAAAAAAAAACGATGGCATTTGCAAAAAGATAAGATGGACGTTTTGCTTGGAAAATGTCAATTATGCATAAAATCAACTTCCACATTTTACCTTGTGACATTGCTCATAATTATGTCCCTAAATGACCGTTGTGAAGATTATAGGTGTTTACGGATTAAAGTTTGTGAGTTTTTATATATTAACGGATTCGTCAAAAACTGTTTGGATAATATGCAATAAAATTGTCTCATTCGTCTACATATACTACCTATCAGTTTTCCTCCAATTATAATAGTTCAAGAGATAACATGATAACACAATTTTCGTTGTTTGGCGATTTGACTCCGTAAAAAAAAATGTTTATTCGGTTTTACAGGGTAAATTCTAAATTTTCAGTGTCCAATACTTCGAGAAACACCAAAATGACATATGTTGCGTATAGTTTTGGCGAGTACAATATTTTCATATATTGGACGATGGACTGTATAATGACCGTTGTATTATAAAGCCAAACCAATGATTTAAAACGCAATTTTTTTATTTTTGTTTTTCAATAAAAATATTTACAGAAATTTCAACACGAATAAACACATTTAACAAAGCGATTATCATTACGACTTAGTTATCACAGTTGGGTTTCAATGTATATTCCACCACTGACACACGCTCAGAAAAAAAGAGTATTGCATAGTCTATGAAACCTGTTGACTGTACACACTGCGGTTGTTGAATTTTTATTTACGGTATCATTTTCAATAGTAAGGGTTTTACCAAAATCTTATACATGTATTTTGATGACAATACTATTGTAATGTTTGACCTATTTATTAACCAGTTGTGTAAAAAATGTGAAATTGTCCATATAATATGGATCTATTGAACAAGCCCAATACAAAAAACAGGGCCAATACAAATGTCCATGAGAAGCCGAATTGGATCGAGTATAGTTATATTGGTCAATGTTAAATGATACTAAAATTTAACTGGTTAAAATAAGTGTCATTAAATGGGTGAAATGTATTATGTCCTCAGGAAGCCGTATTGGGCCTCGAATAACTGAATTTTCACTCGGCGTTGCCTCGGGCTAATACAGCTATCCTCGACCCAAAACAGCTTCCCTTGGACATAATACAGGTCAAATATGAAAACATCCATTTAATAACACTATATTATTACGCAGTTTAGTTCAAAATGGAGTCCACCGTCTTAGAGGACAAAATACGGCGTGTTTTTTGTTTTTGTTTTTTTTAATTTACAGTTTCCAATATGGACAAAGTATGGCTTGCAGGTACATTAACGGTTGTACAATACGGAAAAGATATTTTACGATTTCGTGTTATGAATGATTTTATAAATATAAATTTATCATAATATGCAATGTAGACATAGCTCTAGCTTCCACAACATCTTCAGCAAATATTTAAGATAGCTGGTAGTTGGGCGTGCCGTAAATAGCTTTCAAAGTAGATAATGCCACAATCATTGCTTCATCAAAAGCTGACATTATACAATAATTATAGATTGAATATTTTTAAAAATTAGCAGGAGAATTTATGTTTTGCTATCTAGTTCTACGACCTATCCTGGAAGCCAAAAGTGGGGTCAAAGTCCAACATGACACATTACTTTTTGTACATGTTATGTAACATAATATTTCTTAATATCAATCTATACGTAAAGATAATTGGGAAATCCTCATAATCTGTATTCATTAAGAAATGTCATACAAACTGTGACACGTTTCACGATATCGAGTCAACGTGCCTGCCTCTTGGATTGTTGTTGATGTTTGCTGCAGACATGCTCATTATTTCAGATAAAGTAGTACATTTTCACTATGGGAGTTATCTTAGGCATGCCAAACGGTATATTCAACATAATTAACTGATACCTTATATAAAAGTAATTTGGTATTTTTATTACTGTTTTCTGAAATTCTAACAACGTCAACGTTCGCGAACTGTTTAGTGACCTGTGTCGTATAATTATAGGGCCGCCAAATTCAGTATCCGGTCGGATACCTAAAATTAACATTTTGGGTCCGGGTCTCTATAATTTAAGGTCCGCCCATATAAGAATAGGTCCGACCAATTTACGTATCCGGCCGGTCAATTTCACGGGTCATTGGCTTAATTTGACGTAACCTGGAAATTCGGATCTGTTTTGTTTGTTTTTGTTCGTTTGATGGTGTTTAACGCCACTTTCAGCAATTTTTTCAGCTATATCATGGCGTCCAGTTTTTATTGGGGGAGGAAGCCGGAGTACCCTGAGAAAACCCCCGACCTGCGGTAGGAAAACTGGCAATCCTTGTCAATTAAGATTGAAGTCGAGTACACCCTGCACAAAGATGTGTAAAATGTTAAGTGTTCACGATGCCGCCGTCGTCGAAAACACATGCATATTTGTATAACGACGTAGAATTTAGCCTTTTTAGCGACTACAATAAACCTACTACAACAGGGGTCTTTATCGTGCAAGGATCGAGGCACTCTCCAAACATATTACCCACTGTTGTCCGTGGTCAAGTTTTCCGTATGATAATCTCACAACCCGCAAACGTGAAGTCCTCCCCAAATCGCCACCCAGGGATGTACATGGCAGCTCTGTGGGTCATCCTAATATGGTCAATTTCATCGTTGTTTACAAACCACTGTTAGGTGTGAAGTTAGCAGTGGGTTCGATATTCGGTATTCGAACATCAAACTCGCTGCTAGCAGTGGGTTCGATATTCAACATTAAACAATTACATGATAAAAAGACGTATAATATTGCTAAACATACTACCAAGGGGAATTGTTGATTGATGATTGATTAATGGTGTTTAACGCCCGAGCAGCATTATTTCAGCTATATTCAGGCGATGAACATGAAATGGATGATAAAATGAACATGAAATGATGATGAATGAAAATGGGATGGGACACAATGAAAAATAGGGGTAACGGATTTTAGATTGCCACTGGCAAATGGGAGGATGGATAGGGTCGGGCAATTCAGCCTCCTGTAGCGGGATCGAAATCCCTACTCATAGCGAATACTACAGCAGCGTTCTTTAACGTGCGAGGAACGTGGCATTTTTCCCAACACGGTGCACTAATATGGTTTGCGGTCAGGTATTCCGTATTATGACCTGACAACCCCAGCTTGCCAGGGGTACCCCATTCAACCACCTGGGGCACACATCCCAGTCGGTCTTTAGGCAAACCGACCTGACACGCCGGTCAGGGTACTGGGCGCTATTTAGTCGCCTTTTACGACAAGCTAGCGCGACTGCGGTCTATTCTTTTGGCCACCCGGATCCCGCACGGGGCCAAGGGGAATTGTATGCCTCTGGACGGGTTCGGTATGTAAGGGAGCCCAAAAGGGGCGACTTTTGAATATCGAAAATGACTCCTTTATCATCTTTCAATTTTCATGAAACTTGACCAAATGGTTCCATTATATAACTGTAGATACTGTCAAAAGGATTTTAAGACATCTGGATGGGTTCGGTATGTAAGGGAGCCCAACAGGGACAAATTTGAATGTTGAAATGGTAAAAAAATAACCTACTTGCAAATATACACAATTCATGACGACCCCTTCATTCTCTTTCAATCTTCATGAAACTTGGCAATTATATGCTATTATATAGCTTTAGATACTGTCAATAATGGAAGCATTTTTACCAAGTTTCATGACATTTAAAGAGGATCCCTTACATATGATGCATAAAATTCCCTTAGATAGTATTTATAGCAATATTATGCATCTGTTTATCATGTATTTTATTGATGTATTTGATATTATATACTTTTTAATACCGAACTCATTGTTAACTTCACACCCGTCACTTTAGTGTCATATCTACAAGATCAATTAATTCACAATGACACTTGTTGATATTTAATTCTTTAAAAAACAATTAAATAGAGTTTCAGGAGAAATCATGTTCTTTTCTTTCACATTCCTCTATTACATAGTTTCTATACAAAATTGGAAAATTTTGGATTTTAATCTTTGCACGTTTTCACCTATTAATCTGTTATTTATCTTGACATTAACAACCATTATATTTTTATAACCGCATCCACAGTGTCTTAATCGTTCATTAAGTATGACCCATAATGTTTAAACATTCTTTGTTCTTATCTCATTGTGGAACAATCCAAATATTTTTATTCAGCCAGAGGATTAATATTTATTTCGATACATTTTCTAGATTACGTGTTAAAAACCGGGTTTACTTTGTCAAAATCTATGTTGTTTTTTTAAATCGGTTACTCTTTCTTCGACTTTACATTTTCAAACATTGTTTGGTAAAATTACTCTATTATGTATATTTGCCTCATTTAGTATGCTTATAGATAGATCTAAAGGTGAATATTTCACATGAAATTTCAAAAACTTCGAAATTATTAATGTATTGTAAACATGTCAAGTACAAACAATATAAGTTTTAGCAATTGCATATTTACTTGGTAGGTCTACTAACATTCTGATTCTACATTTTGAGGTCTAGGATTAAAATTAAAAGTGTAGTAATTAAATAATTGTCCATTCCAGAAGTGCGAGAAGTTTGATTGATTGATTGATTGATTTATTGATTGATGTATTATTAAAATATATATTCATGCAGAACAACACAAAAACAATATATGGGCATAACTTTGACCGCCAATGAAAAGGTATGGAGTAATCCGTAGTGCAGCTTTTGTCAGGCTATAAAGAACATCTCTTTTATAAATATACAGAACGGGTCATTAGATCATGCAAGGAGCGTGGCGATCCCCAAAACACGTTATCCAATATACGGTTGTCTATTTCTCGAGCAGTGGGAACCCTCACAGTACCTATTATGCCTCTGAGAAAAGATATCCATTACTATAATGCTGAAGTAGAAGTTATACTGGAAGTAAGGACCCCCCCCCCCCATTATTTCCAGATGTAGGGCGAAAACAATCAATCTATTAAGATACCAGACTCTCTTCTTCCACTACTAAATTCATATAAATTCATGTTCACTGACGGAAACATATGCAACTACAGAAAAATAAAAAGGGGTCATTCTTGTATTTTGAATAACATTTGGTAATTATATTAGAAATTAATGTCATAAAAACCAATATCACGATACGTAAAGCCGCGTAATCTTTGTTCACTTTATAATTTGAGTGTCTTTCTATTCTGTTGGAAGATAAACATATTAAAATAAAAGTATGTTATCTTTATCATACGGAAAATATAATCGTGTTTAACATACGTTAAAAGGGAGATAATGTTATTCTTTTATATGAAATACGATAGAGTTGAAAAAATTCTCTTTGTATACACCAATCATAAAATGTCTACGTTAGTTTGATCAGATTACCCAGGGGTATGACATTTTAATGACAGTTGGCATTCAATCAGCATGCGATGCGATTTGAACTTCTCAAATATTGATTTGAAATTAATTCCGAGATTTGAATCTGCATTGATTATATACAAATGTAGATACAAAGTCCAGGATATAAGCCATGACCTCAAGCACGCGATACAAGACACACGAGCAACAAGAAGCTGCACAGTTGATACTGGTACACTGTTAATAATTAAAATAGCAGACGACATCATATACATGGGGAACAGACGATACTATATACATGGGGCAAGTGTAAAAACCTAAAGGGGCTTATTGCTACTTTCACACTTTCAGAATTTTTCAGCCATATTGCGGTGACTAAGTTGTAAACGGTTATAACTTGCGTGGAAGAGAACTCGGAATCAATTATGCGATTAAAAATATGTATATACTGGTAAATGCATTGACTGTGGTTCACTATCTACCTAATCCTAGATACGAGAAAACATATAAAATAAAACAAGCCGTTGGAGTTTTAATCATTATAAACATATACTGGAAAACCAGGACTCTTTCTACACAATTTGTATTAGTCTTTTATCAGATGCATACAATACATATACATGCACTACCATAGAATATCTAATGTATGTGTAGTAGCTTTAGAAATGGTAAGAATGGCTATGCTGGTACAAGATATGGACATGTCCACAGTTATGCAATGTCTGTACAATACTAAACTGGAGAAAGAGGAAAAACAAAACCAAGATCTTCCTCATTGCAGACGACTATCATACCTATTATTAAAGTTTCAAACTCTATAAACCATCACCATGGCGATCGACACGGTTTATAGCAGCCATATCCAAGTTTCAGTTCATTAATATCAACACTAATTTGAGCCTCTATTCATGTATCTCTAATTAAAATATCTTAACACAATTCAATATAATAAAACGCACAATTTATTATTCTAAAATTATAAACTTAATGTCTTTTAAACAGCACACAAGTATATAAAATATATATTCCCTACTTGCGGGCCCCGTGCGGGATCCGGGTGGCTAAAAGAATAGACCGCAGTCGCGCTAGCTTGTCGTAAAAGGCGACTAAATAGCGCCCAGTACCCTGACCTGTCAGGTCGGTTTGCCTAAAGACCGACTGGGATGTGTGCCCCAGGTGGTTGAATGGGGTACCCCTGGCAAGCTGGGGTTGTCAGGCCATAATACGGAAAACCTGACCGCAAACCATATTAGTGCACCGCGTTGGGAAAAATGCCACGTTCCTCGCACGTTAAAGAACGCTGCTGTAGTATTCGCTATGAGTAGGGATTTCGATCCCGCTACAGGAGGCTAAATTGCCCGACCGTATCCATCCTCCCATTTGCCAGTGGCAATCTAAAATCCGTTACCCCTATTTTTCCTTGTGTCCCATCCCATTTTCATTCATCATCATTTCATGTTCATTTTATCATCACTTTCATGTTCATCGCCTGAATATAGCTGAAATATTGCTGCTCGGGCGTTAAACACCATTAATCAATCAATCAACCTACTTGAGGTAAACAAGATTTATCTCCCATTTGCAGAGTTATCTGTTCTTTAGAGAAAGTAGTACCTACTGTGGGTAAAAAGTTGTTTTTCTACAATATTTTTTTATTCACATATAGCAAAGCATCTGGTAAAATTTATTTTGATGTGCAAACTAATTCTGTAGTTTTTAGTTGTTCTGGAGCAGTCAGTCCACAGATTTTATTTATAAAAAAAAGAAAAAACCTGATTTTTCCCTATATGCCTGCTGTTACGAAAGACAACTCTTGAAAATGGGAAGTAACTCTTGAATTTTAAAAAAAATAGGGAATTATAATTACGAGTATCCTTTAGATTTCAAACGTCCTTCAACTTTACTTTGTGAGAAAAGCAAACTATACATGCAAAGACTTTTTACAATGTATTAATGTATGTATGGCATGATACACCAGATACTAAAATAAAAAGCTATACATTCAAGTATAACACCGTAAACTTTGTAAATATTTAATAAAGATTATAACACAATACTAAAACTACAGAATTGTTTATATTCAACTTATCTATACACTGTTAGGTACTCTGAATCCCGCAGTTCAACAACTACTTGTTGCCATGCACCATCCTCTTCCGGCCAACTACCCTCAAAAACACCCCAAAACACACGGATCGCAATAACGTACCAAATTAACCCATTACATCAGCTCCCGTCGAACTAAGGACACGTCCCGTGTCCTAACTGACAACTAAAAAAACTTAGTACACAATTTAAGACTTCGCAGCATGATTGCATTTCTATATCTCGTAATCCTCTAAATACTTTGGGAGTCGGCGTGACCTGCGTGGGCGTTCATTGATTTCATTGTCACTATCACCGACCTCATTCAAATTGTCACTGCCACCGTCCTCTGTGCCCTCGTCAGATGAACTATCATCATTAACCCTGAATTCATCGTGTTCTCCTTCACTTTCATCCTCGCTATCATCAGAAAACACCTGTAGTTGAACACCATTACCTTCAGAAGCTGCAAGCTGCTGCTCCCGATTATCTTTTGTTACGTGTCGATTCTTATTCGCTTGTCGATGACCTCTCCAAGCAGTCATTTCGTACAAATCATCCGCTTCTCCGAACTCATTCCGTACAAATTCTTTGAGTCTATTGAAATGCACAATCTTTGGTTTGGAGTTTCTTTTCCTAATTTTATAGTCAACATCAGACACTTTTTGTGTTATTGTATACGGCTCTTTCTCCCACGAACAATGGAGCTTATGCGAACAACCAGGTTTTACCGCAGGATTAAATAGCATGACTTCATCTCCGACTTTGAAGTCCCTTCCAGATACTTTTTGATCATAATAGTCCTTCTGCCTCTTTTGTGCAGTTGATATATTTGAGCGCACCAAGTTAAACGCCAAATTCAAATTGTTCCGCAATGAAGACACGTACTGGCTTGCATCCTGATCTTGGTGGGGATAAGTACCCAAAACAATATCCACAGGCAAACGTATTTCATGCCCAAACATTAACATTGAAGGTGTAAATCCCGTTGTATTATTAACACTACACCTATAAGCAAGCATAACAAAAGGAATAAGCTCGTCCCAATATTTCTGATGTTCCTCCACGTGTTTACTTAACATTGCCAAAAGCGTCCTGATGAAACGTTCGACTTGTCCGTCGCACTGGGATGATAAGCTGTTGTTCTTTGCTTCTTTGATTCAAAACGTACAGTGATTTCCTTTATAATCTTTGACCCGAAATCTCTACCCTGATCAGAATGTATGGCATATAGTGCCCCATACCGACAAATGAATTCCTCAACTAGCTTTTTAGCTATAGTTTTGGCCTTGTGGTTCCTGAGCGCATATGCCTCAGTCCATTTACTGAAATAATCCGAAATAACCAAGATATATGAATTTCCTCTGTTTGATTTTGGTAAAGGGCCTAAAATGTCCATCGCTATCTTCTCCATCGGCGCACCAGTCTTGATAGGTTGCATTGGTGCACGTGGTTGTTTCGCCGGGTTTCTTCTGGACGAACATGTAACACATTCCTTACAATAAATCTCAACATCCTCAGCCCAACCGGGCCAATAGAACCTTACTTTCACCTTCTGCATCATTTTCTTCGCTCCAAGATGCCCTCCTCCAATACCTGAATGTAACTCTTTTAGTAACGCCGTTCTCATTTTTGTTGGAACAACTATTTGAAATTTGTCATCTTTTGCGGAATCAGTGATAAATCTCCTGCAAAGTACCTTATTTTCTATTGTTAAATTGTCCCACTGCCCGATCAATCTCTTTGTCGTACTAGAGTATTCTTTCAAAACATCGGGTTTTCTATCCTCTGCCATTTTTAGTTCGTAAATGACTCTTACCTCCTCATCTCCAAGCTGTGCCGAAGTCCAATCAAATTGATTACCTAAACACACAGCTTGACAAAACTCTGAATCACTGTTAATTTCAATCGTGTCGTCATTATTGATGACTTCACTGTCAAATTCACTAGGCCTTCTAGATAACGCATCAGCGTTTCCATGTTTCACCCCATCACGATGCACAATGTCCATGTCATACTCAGATAAGTATGCCTGCCATCTGGCAATTTGGCCTTCCGGTTCTTTGAATGTTCTTAACCATGCAAATGCCATGTGATCCGTCCTAACCTGAAACTTTTTACGCAACAGGTAATGTCGAAATTTCTTTATGAAGAATACTAACGCTAGCATCTCTTTCTTAGTGGCACAATAGTTCCTTTCACTTTTCGATAAGTTCCTACTAGCGTACACTATTACGTGCTCACTGCCATTTTGTAACTGTGACAAAACGGCACCAATACTATTGCCTCTAGCATCAGTATCCAAAACAAAAGTTCCATCTAATGTTGGATACGATAAGATTGGTGACTGAGTCAAACATGTTTTCAACTTTACAAACGCACTTTCACATTGCTCTGTCCAGTTAAACAGTTGTTCCTTCTGAAGAAGTTTGTTCAACGGTCCACAATGGAATGAAAATCCTTTGATGAATCTCCTATAGTAGCTGCCTAATCCATTAAATGCCTTTAGTTCTTGAACATTCCTTGGTCGTGGCCAAGAATTAATTTTTTCAATTTTTTCAGGGTCTGTTTGCACTCCTTTGTCGGAAATTATATGACCAAGACATCTTACACTTTTCCCACCGAAATTACATTTGTTCGGTTTCAATTTTAGACTATTTTCACGAAAACGTTGAAATATCAACTCTAACCGGTTAAGATGCTCTTCAAAACTCAAACTAAACACAAGCACATCATCCAGGTACATGTATATAAGACAAATTTCATAGTGCAATCCTCTCAAAACACTTTCCATTAGCCGTTGGAAAACACTTGGAGCTCCAGTTAACCCGAACGGCATGACGTTGAATTCATAGAGGCCAAACGAAAAAGCCGTTTTCTCTTTTTCACTTTCCTCTATTTCTACTTGCCAGTATCCGCTAGCCAGATCAATTCAAGAAAAATAATTCGCCCCCGAAAGTACGTCAAAAGAGTCGTTCAGTCTGGGTATCGGATACGCATCTTTCTTAGTTATTTCATTGATTTTCCTATAATCAACACAAAATCGAGTACTGTTGTCTTTCTTTTTCACTAAAACTATCGGAAGGCCGTGCTATTCCTTGTTCAATTATCTCATCTACTAAGGTTTTAACCTCTGTCTGTTTATGAAAAGGGACCGGTCGTGCATGTTGTTTTATTGGAGCGGCATCACCCGTGTTTATAGCAAGTCTGACAGATCCAGAACGGCCAATATCATACAACGATTTTGAAAATATGTCATCAAAACGATGTAAAAGTTCATTCAACTCCCTTTTCTGATCCTCATTTTTTAAATCATACAAATCCCGACGCTGCCACCATTGTATAACACCGTAAACTTTGTAAATATTTAATAAAGATTATACCACAATACTAACAGAATTGTTTATATTCAACTTATCTATACACTGTTAGGTACTCTGAATCCCGCAGTTCAACAACAACTTGTTGCCATGCACCTCCGCTTCCGACCAACTACCCTCAAAAACACCCCAAAACACACGGATCGCAATAACGTACCAAATTAACCCATTACACTAGTATGTAGCATATCATCTCTTAAGTCTGTCTGTAATTTGACATTACAGCACTTTATAACACGCGTCTTCTCAATTCTGCTTGTACATTCGAGAATACCAACTTTTAAGACAATCTACTTGGAAACTATCTAGTATGTGTAAGCCTGTCTGTAATTTGACACAGCACTTCTTAAACGCGTCTACTCAATTCTACTTCTACATTCGAGTATCTTTCATAGCAACTTTTAAGCCAATCTACTTAGAAACTGTACAATCTAGTATGTCTAAGCCTGTCTGTAATTTAACATTATAGCACTTCTAAAACGCGTTTGCTCAGTTCTACTTTTTACATTCGAGTATCTTTTATAACCAACTTTTAAGCCGTTCTACTTTGAAACGTCTAGCATGTAAATTATTAACGAAAATAATAGATTAACTATAACGCTTTAGACACGAAAAAAATATATATCAGGCCGAGTAGCATCAAAATTGAACTCGGATATTAATAGCATGCGGTGGGTACGTAAGTGGTCAATAAATGGTTGCCGTTTCTGAGTCCTTAATGAAACTGGCATGATGCTAATTGTTATGGTAATGATACTCATCTATAAATTGCATTAAATAAATGATCTTCGACTACAAGAAATATTTTTTGCATTTTATTTTACAAATATTTCCAGTTTTCATACTGAAGATCGGGGGGGGGGGGTGGGGGCAGGGAGGTTCTCCGGGTACATCCTATCGTAATACAAACTGGACGCCACGATAAACACCATTCAAACAAACAACAATTTTTTAACACTTAATTGTCAGTAGAAATTACAAAATAAAATAATTATTATTCATAACATATTCAGGTAAGCACACCCACCACATGTCACTGAGTGTATGGAAATTTCAAGCCTTACTTAATACTCGGTATATTTCGAATATAATAGTTAAACACACATTTGGATGTAGATTGGATTACTTTTTCAGGCATTTGAAACTAACATAGTTACAATGGAAACTTCGGGAAAATTTGATTTAATTTTTTTTATTTGAAGTTTTTGAAAATAACATTTGATTTCATTTTCTTAACGTGAATTGATTGAACGAAACAAAATCTTCAACTGGTCTATATCAGCCATACAAAATAAACTTTATTTAAACAGTATTTTCCAGTATATAACTGTTTACCGTGTGATTCCTTCCTCTTTCTTGTAATGTATGGGTTTAGAAACAATTACATACACTAAAACTCGCCTCATTGAAAGCTGCCGAAAAATCCAACAATTTATCCTTAGAAGTTGAATTTAAGTTTCATGATATGTACTTCAGCGAGTCAATGTATACTAATAAAAAAGAAACTCAAATATATATTTTTTTAATTTTCCGATTACACTTGCTAACCTTTCGACCACCATCCTCCCAAGTTAGAGGTTCTGTTTCCACGTTCGCCCACCATCACGTGATGATGGAGCGAACGCGGACTCGGAACCAATGACTTGGGAGGATGTTCAACCACCAATTTCCCTGGAAGTCACTGTGACGGTATGAAATTAGTTAGGGAGTCGTACAAGGTGTCTGCTCCTAGGACGATCAGCTACTCTATCTGTAGCTCGGAGACGGACAAAGTATTTACTCCTAGAACGATCAGCTACTCTCTCTGTAGCTCGGAGACGGACAAAGTATTTACTCCTAGAACGATCAGCTACTCTCTCTATGGCTCAGAGACGGACAAGGTATCTACTCATATGACGATCAGCTGCTCTATCTGTAGCTCGGAGACGGACAAGGTATCTACTCCTAGGACGATCAGCTGCTCTCTCTGGAGCTCAGAGATGGACAAGGTATCTACTCCTAGGACGATCAGCTGCTCTATCTGTAGCTCGGAGATGGACAAGGTATCTACTCCTAGGACGATCAGCTGCTCTATCTGTAGCTCGGAGATGGACAAGGTATCTACTCCTAGGACGATCAGCTGCTCTCTCTTTCTGTAGCTCGGAGACGGACAAGGTATCTACTCCTAGGACGATCAGCTGCTCTCTTTGTAGCTCGGAGACGGACAAGGTATCTACTCCTAGGACGATCAGCTGCTCTCTCTCTGTAGCTCGGAGACGGACAAGGTATCTACTCCTAGGACGATCAGCTATTCTATCTGTAGCTCGGAGACGGACAAGGTATCTACTCCTAGGACGATCAGCTGCTCTATCTGTAGCTCGGAGACGGACAAGGTATCTGCTCCTAGCACGATCAGCTGCTCTCTCTGTAGCTCGGAGACGGACAAGGTATCTACTCCTAGGACGATCAGCTGCTCTATCTGTAGCTCGGAGACGGACAAGGTATCTACTCCTAGGACGATCAGCTACTCTCTCTGTAGCTCAGAGATGACTTACTTTTTATACACCTATCAATTTCTAACATTCGCACCATTTTGGTTGTTAAATATAATGGTGTTGATTTAAGTGCAATCTGTATGCACAGTATGAAGTTTTGTTTTAATTTGACCTCGTAAATTTGTTCGATCAGCATACTTCTCGTGAAATCATAATAGCTATTGACTGCAGATAAAAATGTTATCCCACTAAAGGTTATCTTACGTTTCTTGTCTTTTTTTTCGTATGACAAGTGTTATTTTACTCCAAGCAAAATCCAATTTGCGACGGTCAAAACGTTGAAAAGTTTCGAACAAAAACAGGTAATTCATAACCATAAGATCTGCAGCGTTATTGACGGTTTCATCAATGTGTTGGCTATGTGCTATAAAAGACAGATTACAAGAAAGCTTACATGTAATTAAAGTCACTTCATAAGCAGATCTGGTTGGGATCGTTTTCTGGTGATATGTAAAAATCCGGTTTATCCTCTTTATGCAAGCACTTAAAGACTGTCAGATTTCCACCATGAACACTTCAACTGCAGGTTACACTTTATCTCGCATGTAATTAAAAGTCGTTTTATAAATGTGTCATGGCAAGTATTGTTTCTAACTTGTGACTGAAAAATTCATTTGCATAACATGTTTATACTTGCGGTCACTTAAAATTTAAATCAAATGACATTGCGCAGTACATAAATCGAGTACAAATTTGCCATATTTACAAAAAACGCCGAAACAAACTCGAATATAATATAAACAAAGAAACCATTAAACGATTTATACATTTTATTCATTTGTATGTTTACCAATATCACAACTGGGTAATGTATATAAATACTTTTGATCAGCAACCCCACTGCCTCGACCCATCTACCGTCAGGTAACCACTCCACACTGGCCCGACCCATCTGTCATAAAACACCAAACTGTCCCGACACATCTGACGTCAAAGATCAAAACTGTTTGGGAGATAGTTTGCCATTCTTCTTTTCGTGTACTAACTGTTGTTTCGTGTTTTAATTAAAAATATAAAGAAAAAAACAGAAAAGCATCAGACATTATTGATTCATTTCTCTGGCGATTCATAAACGAATCAGGAAGTCTTCTGCATAGATTGCCTTTTTAAATAAATTAATATTTCTTTGCAGCTTATAAACGGTTTTTTTTAAAGATAAACCACTTTTCAGTTTAAAATGTCAGCTTTTGGAATGCTAGTAAGAAGGAGAGATTTCATCACCAGAATTCCGAAGCGTTAAGCGAAATCTGTCAAGGCCACCTACATCTCGGGAATCGAAAAAAATAAAATGAAAACATTTTCGCGATAAATTTTGAATATAACAATGAACTGATCCACGCATTTTTATGTCAGAACCGAAGTTGAACTACTGGGCTCATTATACCCGGAAGACTTCTAATCCACCAGTAAAAATAACAGTTGCGGCAAGAAATGTCCATCGAAGATGGACTACTGGGCTCATAATACCCCGGAGACCTATAATCCCCAAGCATAAACAACAGAGGTTGCAAGAAATGACCATCGAAGTTAGACTACTGGGCTCATACCCGCAGGAGACGACTAATCAACAAGCATAGGCAACGATGGTTGCAAAAATGTCATCAAACATACTCAGCTTATTAAAACTGCAAACCCTATCAATGTCTTAAGCTAGCCACGGAAATAATCAAACAATTAGACAACCCCCACAATATCCTAACAGCATTTGTAAAACCATCAGTAACGACATCTGGTGAATTGGAAACTAAATTACATTCTGACAAGTATATAGTGTCAAGGGTATCAAGTTGTACTTTTTATTGAAGTCTGTGTCACCAAGCGAATGCTGTTAACCTTTTACAAAAGAAATGTTATTTTTGTGATTAAAAGAAGCAGACGTCGACACATTCGCCCACGTGAAAATGTAGCTACGATTTTCCTGTTATATTGATTTTCTTGGAAATTTTATATCTCTGAAACCATATGATCGACATACCTATGCGGCATTCATAAAAGCTATATTCGTCGTTGTTCTTTTTAGTAATTACGGTGTCGTATACAATAACTGTCTTGTAATTTTCCTACTGAATTCAAAGAATTGTGGGTTTTAAAGAGATCATGTCTTATGTTCGCGAGTCTATTATTATTGGAAAATTAAGCTCTATAACTTCCATAAATGTCGGTATTTCAGGTAGATATGAAGTATAAACCGATGTGCGGTACAATAATGCAAATAGGGAGGTCCAGTAACACAATATTGACTAAAAGCTTGGTTCCGATACCAATTTGGGGTACAATAATGCCAATAGGGAGGTCCAGTAAAAAAATAATGACTAAATTCTTTGGTCCGATGCCGGCGATGTGCTGTACCATAATGCAAATATGAGGTCTTGTATAATCACTAAAGTCTTGGGTCTATACCGATGTGCTGTACAATAATGCAAATAAAGGTTTCTGTAACACGATAATTATTAAAAGCTTGGGTCCGATAATAATAACCAAGTATGTTACACCAGAAAAGTCGATATGCAATTTCGTATTAGTATATGCGTATTAGCATTACAAATTAGTATATGTAATGAAAAAATAAGGAAATACAAGAATTCTTGTGTTGTTGGTTAATTAAGCAGATGCCGAGACATAATCAGTCAAACTCTATTAAAAATAAACTGACAAAGACAACAAGCAACAAATATGTATACAATACAACAAATAAGTAACACTAAATGTGTGATTTGGTGTTCCGGAAGGGTGGGCATACCTTTGTCGTGTGATTTGGTGTTCCGGAAGGGTGGGCATACCTTTGTCGTGTGATTTGGTGTTCCGGAAGGGTGGGCATACCTTTGTCGTGTTATTTGGTGTTTCGGAAGGGTGGGCGTACCTTGCTATGTGATTTGTTGTTCCGGGAGGGCGGGCGTACCTTGCTGTGCGATTTGGTGTTTCCAAAGGGTATTGCAAAGTTTGGTCGAGTTTCATAAATGAAACATAAGGAAAATATCTCAATACATTTATTTATTTAATGAATATATGTTAATTTAAATGTACAGCCAGTAAACTATATCACCTATTCATAAATAGGGTGTCTATCTCCATTATTTTACCTAATAAATACAAATAAATGCAAATTGAAAATTGGAATTCTGCACTATTGACCCTTTATAAAAAAAATTAGCAAAGAAAACCGACCGAACAAGAGTCGAAAGTCAAGGGACAATTATATATCCGGATATAGACAAACATATACAACGCAAAACAAAAAGCAAAAAGCACAAACACAGAGGAGTGAGTAACCGGATAAGTTTAATTAAGCTGAATTCTCATTTGTCTTTTCCTCGATATGCAATGCAAACAAGCGGCAGTTCCTGATGTATCCGAACAACGTTTGTCTGCGTCAGCTTTTTGCGGTATACCTTTATGTTATTTTATTCGCGAGTTGGAAATTATAAATTTGCTATACATAATATTGTTTGGGTGACAGATACAGTGTATATGGTCCTATTATACTTCTGCATTCTTCCTTCTATAGGCGGTTTTCATAAATATGAATTCTAAATATAACCCGTCCGATTCTATAGCACAGGAACCTTATACTAGTCCCAGTCTAGCAGAAGTAATAACGAAATGAAATTTGTATGCATACATACTGGTACGTTCACCTTTGGATCTTTAGGAATATTTCTAAATGAACACGCTTATGGATTTAATTGCATTTAATACCTATTTAATATGCCTTCGTCAATTATTGATCAACCCAGATATATGGCGGTGATATACATATCTAATTTGTTTCAATCGTGTATATTTCATGTGCTGGTAGCGGTAGCACATTTAAAGCGACATGTTTAAAAGAGTGTAATAAATGCAATATTTTGTGTATTCTAACGCACCTGCAAATCGATGCATTTTTCACGATTATCATTTTTTTTTAAAATAAGGATTCATTTCCTCTGCTTTATATAGTCGCAAACTTACTAAACTCTTTTCATACAGAACATATATTTATACAATTATTTAACAATAAACATGAAAAACTATTGCACGGAAACTAGTATGTTAACATTTAATATATTGATGAAATGAATACTTACCTCTCAATCGGAAATTAAACATCTCTCGAAGACGTCTTAAGATAAACCAGTTGGGGAATTGTGGCTTTGCAAAGCAACAGATAACTCGTTTAGATTAATCAATACACGCCTGCAAAACTATTTCAAAACAAGAAGACAAATGTAATTCCCTTTGCACAAAATTGTCAACTTCTTTGACGAAGCTATTTATATTCGATTGTCGTGCTTTTTAGTGCTTAAATTAAATTGAAATTGACAAGCTACCTGAAATTCACATCAATGTATTATGTAATATCTGTGAAATCGTTCAATAAGCGACAAATCTTAAAACGGTAATAAAAATGTATTTATATGACAATTGATTAGGCTAATTAAGTTTGGTATTGCTGTGATGTTTCAGCTATTTGGCTGATAATGCTGCCATATAATTTTATTTTTCTGGTTACAATGACAAATTTTAATGATTTTCTGACTTTTTTTTATCGTCTTGTCATATTTCATCAAGATCATTTCGTCATTGCAGATCAGCATCAGTACATATTCCATATCCTCGTTCGATATTCCCGGGTTGTTGTTTAGACAGAAGCCAAGCTATACGATAGGCATCTGACTAGCAAGCCACAAAATATAGACATTAATGTTATTACGTAAGGACATGATATTCATTTAATAGGAGACTTTCCCCATAACATTTCACATAGTCTTACCAAAACTTGTCATTGTTTTGATTCGAACTGTCGTTTATATATTCGATATTATGACGATGCAATTACGTAAATTGAGTGTTGAGCACATATAACAAGTTATTGGGATCGGTTAAGTCAAGATTGAAAAGCAGAAAGCTCTGGCCATAGCCACGGTGTGATTACAAGTGTGTCACACAAAAAAACCAGGAAACGTAGTGGATATCACACGCTCTGAAAAACAAAGAACGTCTATACAAAATGATAATAGTGAGCACAGCTCGCAGCGGTCAGCTCTACAGCATTCAGTATCACGTATTGACTTTGAAGAAAACTAATATTGTGGTTACAAAAATTTATTGACAAATTGTTTACGTTCATGATTTGTTTCAAAAATAAAAGCCCGTTACTACCCCTCGTATAACATGCATGTGACATCTTCAACTTCAAGACGTCATGTGACCACTGGAATGCTGAGGATATTTTAGACTGCTCGGAAGTAGTCATGGATCATAAAATGTGTGTTGATCACATTTAGGCTTCGTCAATATTCATATTAGTAGTTACATAGGCTGGTTGACCTAATGCAAAATATTTACGGTTAGGATATTTTATATTGGTCGAGCGCGTAGGGTTAGTCCCCAAATAAAATGTACTTACCATCACATAACTTGTATAAGGTCAACAGCTGCATGTGCAACGAGTATAACCTGCCAACTGTAATAATACATTGGAAGTCTAGCAAAATAATTTCTGTTTTGTGTGTTTCATGTCCTGAAGAACTGTAATTCTTAAATACTGACAGTCTATAAAATCTACTATCCATGTATACAAATATAGGGTCACAATGTGGCGCTTCAGCCAATCCAGAACGCGGATACTTACAGGTGAAAGGATATTGTGTTTGTCAGTCCAATTAGTTGATATCGTATCTGCAAAGCCGCCAGCATTTCAATTGATGTCAGGAGAATAGCAAATCAAATCAACCGAAGTCCAATTGGCGTTCATGAAGATTTATAAATTAAAGTTCATCATACCACTTAATAAAATCTTAACTAGCAACATCTAAATGTACTGTGTATGTAGTGAGGCTTTAATTAAGCGACCTCATTTCTGATGGAACGTATCATTTGAGTATACTGATCTTTTGAATAGGACTTCTGTTTTAAAGTACTCTGATAGAAAATTAGTTATTTGTAAAAAAATAATGACATAATTAACCAATGAAAATAAGTAAAACATGGAATACATTTTAATGTAACAACTTATTATTAAAAGTCAATTAACAAAAGCATTTAATAATAAGTCTGTTAAGTTTCTATAAGTAGTTCCAGTTCATCATGTACAGAAGACAAGCATAGCCGGTCTTGTTAATATGTGCCCTTATTAAACCCGTAAATCTTGTTCAGTGTGTCCACAGCAATATATGATTTTCGATAAGGGGAAATAACCCGCATGACAAAATGTGCATAAAACTATGGTAACAGAAGTAAAAACAACCGTCCGTTTATATATATATATATATACATTCTTGAACCATCTTCGTGTGGGAGCTATTTTTTAACAACACAATAGTTGTAAACCGTTTTAGAAGCTAGAAATGTTACATTTACCATATTTGCAATGTTTACGAACAACACAAGAAAATAAGTTTTATAAACAATGTTTATAAAATAGTGAAGTCATGCCATTCATCCATTAGTGATCATTAGTAGACATGACTAGACATCCATACTCTCAGTTTACTGGAACAAAATGGAAGCGGTCTAGTCCCGTTATCAATTTAAACAAAACCCCTACCCTAATAATCAGCATTTCAAATTTAGGATGGTAACCTGATTCAAGGTACAATATAATGAAACGAGATTAAGAGTTAAATAGATTAAAAACCCGCTTATTTGACCATCCCGATAATGCACTTTGCGACATCACAGCATAATATATGACCATTGCTCAGCTTCAATTAACTGACCTGGTTCCCGGATTACGAGTTAACGTCTTCATAGGAAAGGTGCATTGTCTGGTGCGAAACATATTCTATGTAAATAGCTTATTGTCTTGTCTCCGTAATATTTGGAATCGGAAGTAGTCATAATAACCTAAAGTAACGTCATTTAAATCATGGGCATAACGGGTATAAAATTGATGTATTAGTACTGTTAAGTTGTTGTAGGTTATTGGATATTTTATGAAGGGGTACACTATCCTACTATCAGCATTTAATTGATTGAAGATTGATTGATTGATTGATTGATTGATTGATTGATTGATTGATTGATTGATTGATTGATTGATTGATTGATTGATTGATTGATTTTGAATGATCAGAAATAGCACCATTAAATTACAATTATGATGAGTACTAAAATGTTTAAAGGCCTTTTCAAGTAACAGTTAATGGTGTGATGCATGCATTTTAGTTCAAACATGTTAGTTTACAATATTTATTATCTTTGACATGCCCAAAAACGTTCAATCCTTTTCGGTAATAAAGAGAATATGCAGTAGTTCGACTTGATAAAAGGTACATATACTTGCTTGTTATTATAGAAAGAAAGACATTTTAGTTGCTTGGGTCGTCTACAAAAAGACTGTAAACATAGGTAATTGTTTCATTCAAAATTGAACATAAAATAAATCGTTACAATTTCCCGTGGTTACAGTCTTTCTTTGGCTCAGACTCCGAAACCTTGATGAAATCAAATGCAACATAAGATCCTTATTATAATATTACAATTAATCCTCATATGGGCATAATACCCAGTAAGCTTTAAAATAATATATTAAATTGGTTGTCCTTGTCTCTGATGAACAGTATTTGCATGGAGAATCTACAAGTAAAGCTGCATGCACTGAAAACTTTACCATGGATGACTAAACAAATACCAATACATTTAAATTGATTCAACGACATTTCCCCAGTGCAGTAAATACAATCATACGAATGTAGTTGTATTTATAGGTAAGAAAGCTATAATAACAAATTTCAGAAGAGGAAGTAGGGGCCCCTATATGAAATACAAATGAAATTTAAAATACGAATAAGATGTAACATTTTAACTTCCCCACCTATATCGTTGTAATATGAATGTGTGGAACGCCGTAGCTGTCTTTACATAGGGATTTTGTAAAGACATATTTGCACTCAATATAAAGACATATGCACTCAATATAAAAACATAAGCACGCAATATAAGGACATATGCACTCAATATAAAGACATAAGCACTCAATATAAACTTATTTCTACCGAATATGATGTCGATACCACCGAATATTGATGAATGTCAGATTTAATTATGTTAATGTATTTCTTGTTTGTTTGTTTAAAGCCACTTTCAACAATTTTTTTAGCCATATCTTGGCTTCCAGTTCTTATTGGTAGAGGAAGCCAGAGTACCCAGCGAAAAACCAGACCTTCGGCTGGAAAAAAGGAAATCCTTGTTATTACAATTAGAGTCGAGTACACCCTGCCCGCAGTAGGACTGTGTTGACAGACTGTGTGATCAAAAGTAGACGAACTACTTTAACCACTCGGCCACCGAGGCCCCTAAACGCTGTTTTTATAAATCGCTCTTAGATATAACAGTTGCATGGCACATAGAAGTTTTATGATTTTTTTGTTTACCTTATCATTTATTCCTGTTATTTTAGCGGATCGTGATTGACTATGTTTAATGCCTACCTTGGACTTACTTTAAGTGATTTGTTTCTTATGTAGCTGTATCATAATCAATCACCATTTCATAGATTATTTATGCATGTCCATAATGTTAAAATCACTCCAGCATTGTTCTTACAGATATTAGTACATGTATTGATTTAACATTAAATACACACAGACGGAGGATAAGAAAGAACGACAATTCTAGGTTCGAGCATTTTTTCTCGTATTATGTTGAAAAGCTTGAAGCGAGTATACTGATTTTTGCAAACGTATAAACCAAGGTTACAAGAAACAACGACTCGTTCGCGCCTGTAATAAGTTTTACTATAGAAACCATTTCCTTATTTAAATCTCGTTTCCAGATATGACTGCAGATAGTTTCCCCAGATTTGATTCACTACAGTGATTGTGTTTCGATGATTGTTTGATACAACTATCACTGACTAGTGTGATATGAGACCTGGGACTAGTATAACTAGTTGAAGTATAGGTTCCCGATAATACCCATCCATTTTCATCAACAAACCAACTCACATACTACATTATTGAAGCGGGAGATTTCGTATGCCATAAAACCAGGTTTAACCCACCATTTCGATTTAAATGCCTGTACCAAGTCAGGATCATAGATGTAATCCTTAATTTGATGTTGTTGGTTCTGAGGGTTGACAGTTTCGTGGACGATTATCTTTTTTAACAGTTTACTTGGTACTCGGTATTTTGTTATTACCTTCATTCTTATATACTGATTATTTCCAGTGAATGTACAAATATTAAGTTTATTCTGCAATTCCGGTGATAGTTCTATGTAGTATCTTTATTTTGTTTAATCAATTCAAAGCAAAAATCGAACAAATTTTATTTTTTAAACTCATTAGCAACAGCATAAAGATATTCATTCGTTGTACCGCCGTCTATGACATACGTTTTATGGTATACAAATTTCCATCCGTTCGGCTGTCCATCATTCGTCTACATGTCGCACTGTGTCTTGAAGATGCCTCCACGTTTTTTTCAAACAGTTGTTTATGTCTGTATACTTTTTGAAAAGTTTCTTTTTACACACATTGAGGTTTTGGAACTTTATTCATGAAAAACGGGTGATTTGTTAGTTTTTAGACTCTAACTCAAAAACGCTTACGTCAAATTTGTTTTCATAGCTTTTTTTCACTTTTGGTAAAATTCTTATTTTTTTTCTGAGTAGAGTGAGAGTGTTAACCTAGTCGTCTAAATCAGTTTGCTTTAAATCAAATAACACATATTTGGGTTGATTTGGATAGACCAGACCAAACATTACATTAAATTTTTCATAAAGTGTCGAATTTGTCAAATACAACAATGCACTCTATGAACTGAAACATGAACTAAAATGATGTTGTTATGGTAATTATACATGTTATTACTTTTCAGTGGTAATAACGACCTTTTCTAACATGTTATTGCTTTTTTAGCGGTAATAACGACCTTTTCTAACATGTTATTGCTTTTTTAGCGGTAATAACGACCTTTTCTAACATGTTATTGTTTTTTAGGGGTAATAACGACCTTTCCTCATATTGCCCGTCGCTTGTTTCTAATTACATGTATTATGATTGTATGTCGCGCTGTAATGACTGCTTTGTCATTAATCAAAGAAAACAAACACAGAAAACCACAAATTAGCAACAGAAACACTATAAAAAACTGTGGGTGAACTTTATTGTTCTTGAATGAAAAGTAATTCTGTATCCACATATCACATCTGTCTTAATTGGTACTTAGGTAGATCAGTTAATCTCTTAAAAGAGTAAACTTAGTGACAAATAGCGATAACCACAGTGAAAACAGATACTGAATCAACTTAGAGAAAAACATAATGTAGCGACGAACCTATTTATATTGATGATTGTAGAAGCCTACAGTCTTACTACTGTAATGTAGCAACGAACCTATTTATATTGATGATTGTAGAAGCCTACAGTCTTACTACTGTAATGTAAGATACTTTTTCATTGATATTCGTTCATAAATGAATGTAAATCAGGTCAATACTTATAGAGGCTTTGTTTAACTTTATCTAAATCTTGTGTATAAGGGCGCAGCTGCAATTACCTACAAAATGCGAGTTGGCCTTTTCAGCCAGATATTCATGAATGAGAAAATTGTGTGTGTATAGTGTGATGGAGAAAGAACGCAATAGTTTATGTTGTGAATTTCAAAATTCAAAAACTCAAAAGTTTGAACATCAAATAATGTCAGCCTCTTGTTCTAACATAAAGTTTCACTTTGTTCACTGAGACCAAAGTAAGTTTAAAGAAAAAAATAACTATTAATATATTTTATTTAGTCTCAAATACGTTGAAAGTTTGTAAATAGTTCTTTTTTTTTCAGAACAAAAAATTGCAGATGCTTGCATGAAAGGAACCTATTCCAGGTATATGTTCTCGCTCCCATTTCTTTAGGAAACTACCATATCTGGCCTTCTTATATATCTTTAAGGCTTTTGACAGTTTGGCCAGACGGTCTTTTAGTTAAGCTGTGGTAAAGTGGCATTCAAAGTAAGGTTTTGCGTATAATACGTATGACAAAAATGTTCTTTTGGGGGAGATTGGACCGGAATGGTTTCAAATAGGATTTTGGTGTTAAGCAGGGATGCATGCTATCACCTGCTCTTTTCTCTGTATTACTTACTAAACGACCATGTAGAGATGCTTGATAAACGTGGTTTGTATATATAATCTTCAACAGCAACTAATTAACCACCTGACGTCGTTTTGATTGCTCAATCTCAGGTAGAGCTCATAACCACTTTTTGCAGATTTGTGGCATTTAAAATTTAAAAGTCCTAGTTATTGCAAAGCGAGTAAACCCAAACAGTAGATGGTTGCTCGGTGTTCAAAACATTAAAGAGATAGCCCAGTGTAAGTACCTTGGATACTATTTTAATAGGGTGTTTAAATCGACCCCCATGTAAACACCTACCTCAATGAAAAGAATATACTAAATTATCTTACACGCGTTCTTGTGTACTCGGGTGATTTTAACAGGGTAGATTTTGGTGATGCTCTTTCGAACTCGGTATTTAGACTCGTCTTGACACATGCACGCGCCGTCTGGGTACCTTTGTCATCAGCAAATTTATCGCTGATTTTGCAATGTCGGGCAGCTAAAATAATCCTTAATACAAAGATGAACATGCCGTGCTTCTTGAACTTGGTGGGAGCCAGAAACGGCATTAATAACCCGTCCAATATTATTTCATTATAAGAGACTCATTAAAATAAACAGACAATTGACTACGTACACGTTTTTACAACGAACTTGCCAGACAATGATACAATTTTCTCGTATACCAGCAAGAGATGAACAACCTTATGAGATGACCTATAAATCCTAAACCTTTTCCTCCTATCACGTTTTTTCACTTTGAAAGAAAGATGTTTATGTTTTTGGTAACTGTGGAGCCTAAACATCAACTAAAATATAAAAAGTGTCAGTGATTTACACATTTGTTCATATGTGTTCATAGAAGGATCGTCGAACAAATAACTAGTTACGAACAAATTCCCGGGCAGTTATTCTACCCACTTGCAGTTTTTGAGCGAGAAAAAAAACAGTTATTGCTCCTAATAGCTAATTCATTTTAGTACTGTTTTATTTTTATTTCTTCTTACCATACTCCATAACTTAATCAACAAAATACTTTTATTTTAGTATTTGATTTGTAAACGATCGCTCATCGAAAAAAGACATAGTACCAGGATAAAATGGTTCACCTTTATCTTTTACTTCCGTAAATAAAATACTTAATAACTTATTATACCATTACACCTAGACGTAATCCAAGCAGATTTGTAGTATAACATAATATTTTATCGGTTTATTCCCCGAACGCCTACTGGATTTTTAAAAAACCCTCTAATTAATGTATGGGATTAAGGGGCCTTTTAAAGGGTGTTAGTGTCACCTGTTTTTATAGTTGGAATATTGTAGCAGACAAATGTAAGCCTGAAAACAAATTCAAACTTATGAAAATTCTTTAATTAAATTTAATTGTTTACATCTATTTCATGATATAGCACTATACATCTTATAAAATAATAATAATAATTAAGTGACAAAAACTGAGCACTATCACTAAACAGTCATTTTGTTGCTTATTCGAGATGGAAGAGGTCTCATGCTGAGTCGGCGTAAGTCATTAAGTCGATGATGCCTGTCTGGTAACGTTCCTTCAGTGTAGTACGTGAGTCTGCGGTCGAATTTGAGATATTTCTTTTTCGCACGGTGTCGAGTGGTTCCACCAGCCTGTCCCTGTATCCGGGTAATGTCGTTGTGGTTCTGTATATCTTTTAACATCTGGATCTGCAAAAACATATTGTCTATGTATATATGCACTTTTAATTAAAAGATTGAATTTCATTTCCAGTAGTTTTAAATACCATGTATTGAAGTAAAATGAAGAATCTGGTGTAATTGCTTTTCCGTGGAAGAAATGATACCAATGGTGTCATAACGTCGTCTATCTGTACGTTTTATCTCGATTTTTACTCAATTTTGTTCGATTGATCCATTTCATTCAGTGGTTATTTTCACTGTATTGTCTTCTTTAGTCAATCTTAGCAACGAAACAGAAGTCATATGAAATATACGCCGATGAGAAGCATGTACTCAGTTTTTGAGTTGGACGCTTGTATGACGTAATCACTTTCAACACAATATATTCTAATCGTCATCCATTCGACATATTGAAGCCTACTAAAAGGTCTAGAAAACATTCTGCGATAACGTCTAGTCCTGCAACAACAAGGAAGCGTATACAAAGATGACAAAGCCGGATAATAATGGCAGCACCAATGATGTACAATAGCATGCCATGACCGACACCATGCAAGTACGACTTTAACGGACAAGGAGAAACGACCCATACTACATCATCAACCATCAAATTGTATACGAGAAACACGTTTGCAGTTGATCGACCTGACGTGAATCTGAACTATTAAGAAATTTGTTTAAACATCACATCTCATTGGGGAATCCAACTACAAGAACTACAAAGATGACACAATCTGGCAACACCGACGGGGCAAACCATCACAAACAAAGGAAAACATAATAATACCACGACCATGTTTTTCACAACCAAAATACATATGAACATTTGTTTTAGTCACGAGGGAAGGTTGGGCCTCAAAATATTACTCAAACAAGTCATTTGCCTAATATCATGTCCAGTGTTTTAGATCCGATAAGCTCTCACATTTCACTCCAAAATCGGCCAGAATTTTTTTAACATTCTGCGATTTCTTTATTAGTAGCGATTAATTTATTAAAGGGGGCACCATAATTTTATGTAGCTCAAAAATAGAACTATTAAAATCATATACACATGGAAGTCCGCGCTCATGGTTTTCATGGCAGTAATGATAGAAAAATAAGAGCAAATCAGTGCTCAAGTTTACATGCGGTTTTCAGCAGCTAGTACATTGGGTACAGGGTGATGAATCTATAACGAGCAATATCACCTGAGAAAATCTTGTTTCCCATTTCCCTCTTGGGATTGGTAAGAATTACTCAGAGTTGTTGATATAGATATCAATTAACCGTCCAGTCATTTTCAGCCCAGGCACCTAGTAATAGCAAAGCCCATCACCAGTTTCTCTCCTCAAACAATTACTCTTGTATAAAGGCAAATGCACTTTTTGAGTTAAAGGTAAATAACTCATAAATGCTGTGGTTGTGGAGGAGACCACACATTTAAATTACGTGTAAAGAAATAAACGCCCTTTTTTAATTAGGAATTTCTCCGATTATGGCAGGAAAAATAAAGAAATTCTTGAAATGTTATTGTTTTAAGTAGACAAAAGAGTGAGGTGTGTACAAGGGTTTTAAGTTTCGTTTAAGACTACTTATCATAGCACAAAATTCAAAAAAGTATATTTAGACAACTTGAAATCGTGAGTGAAAAGATCAGTTATGACATTTACTTCAGTATATTACTCTTTGTTTGAAAAATTCCTGATTGCTCTTCATTGGAGTCCCAATGGAAAACATGGAACGCTACATTACCTAGATGACGTTTTATATAGAAATGAAACACTTAAAGAGAGCTAAGGAAGTTCGTTGAATCCGTTAAAGTTCTCACTTGTCTCGGAATCAAACTTCAAACAAATATGCATCTCAGACTACCAAATGATATACTTACGTAAATTAGGCAAACCTTAGTTCATAAAACAAATTAAAGTCACAATCCGTCAATTCCTGTTCAGCGCCACTATATGACATAATGTTTTTTTGCGCTTGGAGGTTTCTTATTTGCTACGATCGCCACATATATATCAGATCTAAGTAACGCCAATATCTTGCACAATCAGTCAGAAAACACTTAATCATTTTTAGTATCAAAGTTTCCCGAAGGACTAGAAGCAATATTTTTAAAATAGACCTCGGTCTACCGCCTTTACTCGATTTGTTCAGCAGATTAATTAGACAGTTGCCTTTTGTCGTCATTCGTCTTATTAGACCACCATTGCATCTACTACTAGTTTCTTTTAGTTTGCACTATTATGCGTCGGTTAAATAGCTTGTGCTTAAAAATACAACCAAAATTAGCACGTAGTTAAAATTTCCGATATAGCATTTACCTATTTTACAAGAGTAGTTTTTACGAATTATTTCTAAAATCTTACCAGATCGGTCTAGACAGTTATTTATCCAGCAACAAATCGGCGAAACCGATTGCCAAGTTGGCCTTCTTAACATATCTTGATATTCGACAACATTCTAAACATTTTGGCGGATCAAATTACTTGATTCATCCTTTTCTCAAATATGAATGCAACACTACAAGCCTCACTATTTTAGAATCATCGGAGTAGCAATCAAAGCCAAACCGCGCAAGAGCATAAGTGCCAAAACAATGAAAAGTGGTGTCAATGTGTCAAAATTCAATAGTTTTAGAATTCGCTGCGGTCCAACGCTCTTTCAGACTTTGATGGGAGCTTTGGACGTCAGAGAGCTCTCTATAGACAAAACAGCGATTTTGCGACTCGGTCAGTCGGGACATTTTACAATCTCCAGATGTTATAAGAGTTTTCGTTTGGTTCAACTGTCTATAAGTCGCTTCTATAGATATTGTCTAATTTTACCCCTTTCTAAGCTCGTTTTCCTACATTTCACTTTGGGGCGTTGAATCTTGAGTTGTGACAAATATTTATTTGAATTTAACAGTCATTTCAGCTAAGGTCACCTCGTGATAACGAAGCTCCTATAACTCCCTATGTAATTTTAATAGGGCTATTTGGAGCTAACTGTAGATACACTCCTAAATTCTCCGGTTGTGGAAGCGATCACACATTCAAATCATGTTTAAAGAAATAAACCCCTTCTTTTTTCATAGGAAACTTGAGGAATCCTTGAAATGTTATCCTTTTGAGAGACAAAAAATTAGCTACTTGAAGGTTTGTAAAATGGATTATATTTACAGTACAAGTCGCTCAGTCTTAGCACAAAATTCAAAAAGTTAACTTGGTGATAGGTCTGCTTGATTTTCCCCACATGCCAACTTCACACTTTTATCAAATGTTTTTACTCAATAAAGCAAAACAAATGTTTTGGACTTATTCACAATTTGTCAGACTCAAATTCAGTGAACGATTTCATTGATCCAGGGTATTGTACAGTTCAATACGCGAGTACAGGTGATGCCGCTGCACTACTTAAACAAATCGGCCATGTAGAAAAATTAACCAAGACCAATATTACAAGTTTCTACCAGTGGCTTTGCATATCTCGTTCAGATTTTGATCTCTTTTTTTACAAATGCTTACCTTTCGGTGTTTAAATTATCTGCTCTTTATTTGACACTTTCTCTACTACACTGTTTTGGTAAACGAGTCCCAATTGAAAAAATTAACATTTTACATTACCTAGTCAACATTTTATTTGGAGGTAAAGCTAATACTACAACATGCAAATCTACTTTTGCCCTTTTAGAGAGATTATCATTCAAAGATGTCCCCTTTCTCGAAGAGAAGGTCGTTGAACTCTTTCTCACTTTCCTCAGAATCGAACTCACTCGAGATGGTCTGTGCTAATAAATATAACAAAGGTCAACACGTGGTAAACACTTTCGATATACTAGTAGCTTTTAATAATTTACAACAGTTGCCCTGAGGTTAAAAACCGATCAGATCGGTCAGGCGGTTACTTTTTTATCCAGCTACAGAGCGACGAAACCACCTGCCAAGTATGCTTTCTTAAAAGAAATATCTTCATATCAGTCGGCAACATTCTCAAATACAAATTTTTACGTTCATTTCGACGGATCAAGTTTGACCAAGTACCAAGTTTTATACTTGCTACAAAGACTACAATCATCATTGTGCTACCGAAGCAACGCATGGGCATAAGTGACGACACAAGTGACAAGTGGGGTCAATGGAAGTCAGACACGTACGAGTACAATCTTGCTTACGCTTAAGCCTTCAGTACCGTTGAGATGCATAGGCCACCAACAATACTTCTCCATCTGGTCCTGTTTTATGCCAGATCTTGTAACATATCTCTCTGCCTCATCTCTACTGTTACATTTCTTCTCCAGCTGTTTCTTGGTCTTCCCACTTTTTTTTGCCTTGAAGATTCCACTGTAGCGATCGTCTTGTAATGGAATTTGCTGGTTTCCTTAGAGTGTGTACTATACAGCGCCAAGTAATGACACTTCCGAGGTATGTGAAGGAATCGACCTCTTCAAGGGGTGTTTCTTTTACTTTGAGACTGGCAAGGCTGTTAGTATTTACCTTTAGTACCTTGGTCTTGCTTGTACTAACAATAAGACCAGTCTCAGCTGCTCGTTCTTGTAGCTGTGCTAGTTTGTCGTCCATCTGTTGGTTATTGAGCGATAGAAGCGCAACGTCATCTGCAAAATCTAGGTCATCAAGCTGTTCCAAGCTGATGCAATTTCTCCTGTTCAATGTTGTTTGTCTCAGGATCCAGTGAACTGCTTGGATGAATAGGAAAGGGACAGTAAGCATACTAGTCATACATGTGAGGTCAAAGGGGTCAGTAATTTGGCCTTCATGTGTAGTTGGTCTTAATGATTTCAATATTTTTTTCAGGAATTCCATAGTGACCCACAAAACGGCTGTCGAACGCCTTTCGGAATTCTATGAACTCTGTGTATAATCATGATTTAATTACATTTACTGTTCGATGATTATCTGTAAGGTGGCTATCTGGTCAGCACATGATCTATTTTGACGGAATCCTGCTTGGTTTTCACGAAGCTTTCCTTCAACAGCCTTTTTCAAACGCTGAAGCATAATTCGATTTCACACCTTTCCGTGTACGGACAGAAATATTAACCCTCTGTCGCAAATGCTAAGATCACCTTTCTTTGGACGTTTTACAAGGTGTCCTTCTTACCAGTCTTGTGGTATGTTCTTCCCAAGTTTTTACCAATTAGCATTTGTGTTGATGTTTCTACGTCGGCTTTTATGACTTCAGCAGGTATATTATCCGGACCAGAAGATTTGTTGTTCTTTAAGGTGTTTATGGCCTTACGAATTTATGCTTTTGATGGCCGATTACAATTGATTGGTAACGGTTCTCTAGCATGCTGTATGTCTGCATATTGTGTTGGCGGTTGTTGGTTTAACACTTCTTTAAAATGCTCGACCTACCTCTTCATTTGCTCCTCTGAATTCCCTCTTATCTCTCATTGTTTTTTCCTCTTTGTCTGGTTCTGAATCTTGTCTTTGAGCATTTTGCTTTGCGGACCTTGTCTTGCTGTTGTTTAGCTTTTCTTTCAGTTGTTTTCCTTTCTTCAATTTGCATGAGTGTTCCAGCTGATATCCATTTTTGATGTTTTCTATTTTCTGTTTTCTACCAATAGCCCCTCGTCTGTCTCTTACATCCCGGAGGCTTCTCTTGAACTTCCTATAGATACACTTATGACCTATCTGGTTCTCTGTTTTCATGTCAGGGGTAACCCAGTATGCTACATGACAGTGCTTGTGTGGAAAGATTGTTCCTCCAATAACCATATTGTATGTTTGCAAATACATGAAGTTCACCATTTTCATTGATAACTCCTAAGCCTTTGGTTCCCAGTATCTCCTCCAAACCGGTGTTATCTTTACCTACTTTCGCATTCATATCAACCATTACAATGATGATGTCTCTTAAATTGTACCAAATTTTCTTGTAGTTTCCTTCAGTAAGGTGTAGAATTCTTCATTTGTTTCGTCATCTGCATCGTTGGTTAGAGCATAACATTGAATGATTTTAATTGAAATTCCCTTGTTTGTGGTCTTGAATTTTGATGTTATTATTGTTGGACTTACTGGTTCCAATGAGCGACTTTTGTGCTTCTCTAGTTATCATTATTGCTACACTCCTTCAGAGTGAATGCCCTGCGCCACCACATGTCCTGCGTATAGGATCGTCTCTCCAGTTGTTAGTCTTATCTGTCTTGAATCTTTCCCCCTTGCTTCCGCAATGGCCAAAATATCCACTCCTTATCGCTGCATTTCCATGGCAATAGTTCTTGATTTGCTTGTATTGTTCATTGATCGCACATTCCAAGTTGCAATCTTTGTTTTAGATTTAGTACCAGAAGGTTTCCGTATGGTGGTTTCCTTTCGGCTTTCACCACCTGACATCATGCCTCCTTTGTTGAAAGGGTCCTTTCTTCCTAACTCCGACGGTGTTGTGTTGTTTTGTGTTTCTGAAATCGCGTAATATCAATATACGCCTTGTATTTTTATTCCCTTTTACATTGATTACATTAAAACTTTTCTTATTTCCTAGTAAAGACACAAATAAATTTTGGTTGATAAGACTGCACGCCATTTTACCCCGAAAATTCTCTGATTCGTTATGTTACGAAAAGATATTAGCATTGTGCAAAGCTTTTCTTATTTTCTATTATAGACACAAAAAACAACGCTTCCAGACGAAGATGCGGTAGTCATAACTTAGGTTTACATAATGTATGTACAACAGTTTCATGGTACTGATGTTGGGAGAATTTATTAATAAAATTGAATTCCAAATAAGAAAACATTTATTGCCCGATTTCATATTTAAACACCTTGATTCAAACGACTTAGGAAGTGTTAAATGTATTCAATTAGCCAAAAAAAAATGTTTTAATATATTTTATTCTTCCTCTCATGCGCTGTGCAAGCATTGGCAGAATCTTCAACTTGCTGAAGGCGGCCAATTAAAGTGTAGAAGAAGTAGAAGAAGACTATAAAGCGTGTCATTTCCTCAAAATAACAATTCTCTGGTCCAAGGTGTTACAAAGAAGGTATTGGCATTACGCAGTTGATAAAGTAGGCATTAAAAATGCCTTCGAACGAGTTAATCTTTAGGTTAAGAAAATGATGCTTTTCACTGGCGGATGTGTAATTAACCATGTTAATCTAAAGGCTCGTGTCTATTTGACTATAGACCTAATTAAATCCATTTTCATTTTTGCCTATCCGACCCGAGAAGTATAAAAGCTTTTACCATACATTGTAAAATTGTCAAGGATCATACTCCATTTTGTATATTAATGTTTATTATATACTAATCAATAATGTTCGTTTTTTCATTGTTACGATCCGAAATTCAAAACGAATTCCATCGGAAGTTGGTAATGACCTCCACAACATGACTTATTTCATTATTTTCAGACAGTTTTGAAAAGCATTTTCTTGTTCAATTGAAATTATTCATTTAATTTGCAATAACATTTTTACAGCAGATTATTTTATTGCTTATCTCTGGGCAGAATGACGTAGTATTGTCACTGCATGTATAAAAATTGCGTCTCATTTAAGAAATCGAATTGTTAATAACATTTAGTGCTGTGGAAAGATTGGTACACGTACCAACTAATTCTGAATCCTTTTTGTCGGTAGAGGACAAAAGGACTCAACACCCATCCATCACTTGTCTCTATTTTGAACTAAGGAAACTTTTTATACGACTATTGGTCCCACTCGTATAATTTCTATTGAATTTTCAGGTCTGTGTGCTACAAAAGACTCTATGTAAATTGAATTTGTTCTTTGTAATTAACTAGAAAAACTGCATTACACCAGAAAGTCCCGCTGATGAAATTAACGTTTTCCTGTGTTTCTGGCATTTTTAAAACAATCATTTGTTATTCATAAATAGAAAACGAAAAATAATACTGTATTGAACAAAAGAGATGACCATTATAGGGTGTGCACATGCACGGACATTAAAACAGCTAGTTGAGACAATTTATTCCAACAGTCAATGATGCCAATAAAAGATTCGCCAATTAGCAGTTTAACATATGTTTCCAAATCAGTACTGTTGGCAGATATGCCTAGAATAGTCAATAATGTCATTGTCCGTAGAACATTTAAATAACAATCAGAAATATTTCCGACTCCAAATGTACTGTATGGTTATTGTAGAAAAGAATGCGTTTTTGGTTTATTTGTACTAGGGAAAAAAATCTTAATGTACACAAAAGAAGCCGTCTGAAATTACAGTTAATATAACTGAGTCTGCCAGCACATTGTATGATGCCATTTTTATTATACCCTTTGAAAGTGAGGTGTATACGTGAAGGAAGTGTCTGTCAGGTGCTATATTAGTTCTTCACTCTTCATTTTTATTTAATGTTTTTGAATGCGCTCCTACTATCAAGATATAGTGGAATCATTTTTAGTGCTATATATGGAATTTTTTATCGATCAGTTGTTCGTCCTTGAGTGTTGAAAATAAAATTACCAAGTTTTAAAAATAAACTTACAAAGTGTTAAAAAATGTGAAGAAGGAAGTATTTTACATGAGGATGCAAAATAAGTAACTACTTGATGATTAATAATGACTTCAAAAACTGACAAGAGGTGCACCCTTTTCTACCAATTCACTCCTGTTGCCATCCACAACCCCGTTCTTTTGGGTTCCTGCTACGCTGACAACTCTGTTCAGGGTGTTTCTATTTTTATGTAACTCAAGTATAAATCGCGTGGTTCTTCCGACTTTCAAGTTCGTTTCCTGATTTCACGGTTCAATGACATTTACGTATAAGTAAAACAACACAAACGTACTAATATATTAATTTCAAATGAAAAATTCAGGCGAAGCGAATGGATCAAAACAAAAATCTCAGTTATTAACTCAGATACTAAGATGAGTCTACAAGAAGATACAATATTGTGTTTGTGGTGTTGCTGTTAATAAGAACGCAGTCTCAACACAGCATATTTGCCACCTTTGTAATCGTTTTACAGGAATTAATTTATAGTTGGCTCTTTATGTTCGTCAAATTCTTGCGCGTTTCACAAAAGCGGTTCCATTATATAATGTATTTAGATTTAACTTAAATTCCAAATTTTAATTTGTTTATATTTTTGCATGATTCCATGTCATCATAAAACTCTAACAAAATCACGGCCTTTTTATCTGCATAAGTTACGATGAAAGGTCGCCTACATTTGACAACGTGCAATCTTCATTGGTAGTGTTTTTCGTAAAACAATCGGCGGCCTGAATCTAACAAAGCTGACGTCCCAATATGGATGTAAACAAAAACTTTACACGAAGAAAATAGAAAGAGTGAACTGGTAAACACACTTTATTTAAAATATTTGTCGACATCAGTGATTGCTGTAAGCATGAATAAATGAATGCGAGACAACTCGGACCGAGGACAACTCGGATCGTGACAACTCGGGTCGTAATATGACAAGTGGGACCGTATTATTCATATACGGTCCGAGTTGTCCTATACCTTATGGTCCGAGCTGTCCTATAATTTATGGTCCAAGAAATCTATATTGTCATGTAAAAATAAAGTTTTTGTTTGTTAACTGACGTTTATTTTATTAACTGTACAGCAGTTGACCAAACTGAAGTTTGTTGTTTGACGTGAAATTTACTATGTATCAGAAAAAAAAAAACCAAAACAAAACAAAAAAAGCTTCAACATATATTTATTTTAAAATAAGGGAATTGTGATATCAGAGTATGGTAACTTTGCATGTATTGTTACAGAACTGGACCCGAGGAACAGCCTTCTGTTGTTTAAAGTTGTATTGGCAATGGGTAATGTTTATACATGTTCTGTGGAAGTAGTTACAGCAGTAACAAAGTTTGGACTCTTGTCGTGGTCGAATGGTTTGGGTACAACTCTTACGATTTACTGACAGGGTTGTTGAGATATGATAAAGAACGCCGTGTCAAGGTTTTTATTATTCTTTTACAGCTTGGCCGCGTAAAAACAGATAGAAGCGAATATATAGATGTGAACCTATGAACAAATCATTAACGATACTTTTTAAAAGTAAAGCATTGATGTTATGGTTGAGACAAAAATTAACTAACATTTTTGGTCTGGTATATCAAGTTTGTTTATTGGTCAATGTGATAACAAAACAACAGGTGTTAGACACTGATCTGAAATGCCAATGCAGAGACACGTGCAAATTTCTGCGCCATTGCCAGGTTTCACGTGTGACATGAAAATACTTTGACGTTTACAGCGAGGCGAAAATGTAGGTTATAAATACGCATAAAAAGAATGAAAAAACTACCAGCATATTGCGTGCAGTGGGAGAGGTACATTCCACGATGTCTTAATGTACTGCACTGTTTGTGAACAATTTTGCAAAAAATGATCGTAATATTCTTGAGTTGTTGCTTTTATGAATCAACTAAGAATACGTGATTTAAATTATGGTGTATTTTTTAATTTTATGAAAGACCTTTGTAGTTAATAAAAGCATTCAGTATAACTATTAATAAATAGGGATTACATTCAGTGAAGGCTTGCCATACGATTGGTCTGATTTGTCCTTCCTTATATACATGTAATACGAAGCAGGTTGTGTATATATTTACTTCGTGGATGGAAGGCATTTTAAATTTCGCTATTGAGTAAATAATATTTCTGTGAATTTCAAGAGTTAATAATTCTATTACTGATACTGCTGACCATTAATTACCGGTAAAACCGGGACTTCAGAAAAACAGTCACACTATCTACCCCAGTAGTGGAATAAATGAAATGTTGATATTTAAAAATTCAAAAGACTTGATAGACATCTTGAGGTCTTGATCTCTTTCCCATTGTAACATCATTAAAACATTTGATTTTTCGACATATACAGCCATTCCTCATACGCAGTTTAAAACCAGGCTTAAAGATCTTATAAAACGCTGCTTTTTAAAAAAAACGGAACGAGACAATATAAATACCTGGTGATTAGTCATGACAGAACTTACTTTGTCATCAATGATTAAATCTAATACTTAATATACCGAAGACCAAATCTGTCATATCTAAGATTCAAGGACTTACAACATATTCGTCATGTTTGGGGGCATGTTTTTCAACAGATTGTTGGTATTCCAATGGGTAATAATTGTGCTCCTCTCCTCGCCGACCTGGTTTTGTACTCTTATGAGGCCGAGTTCCTAGAAGGCCTGCTGAAAAGGAAGAAAAGACACTGGTACAGACCTTTAATTTCACATTCCGCTATATTGATGATGATTTGTCCCTCAACAACGCTAAATTTGTTGACTATTTACATTCAATTTACCCTAGCGAGCTTGAAATTAAAGACGCCACCAATACACTAAGGTCAGCCTCTTACTTAGACCTACTTCTAGAAATATACCCAGTAAAACTGCAAACTAGACGCTACGACGAATCAAATTACTTCAACTTTCCAATTATCAACTTACCTTTCATCGAGGGACCTCTGTGACCGAGCGGTTAAGGTAGTTCGTCTAATATTGATCACGTGGTCTGTCAACACTGTGGTTGTGGGTTCGAGTCTCACTGCGGGCAGGTTGTACTCGACTCCAATCTTAATTGACAGGGATTGCCAGTTTTCCTAGCGCAGGTAGGGGGTTTTCTCTGGGTACTCGGGCTTCCTCCCCAATAAAAACTGGACGACATGATATAGCTGAAAAACTGCTGAAATTGGCGGTAAACACCACACAACCAAACCTTTCATCGACAGCAACATTCCATCAGCTGCAGAGAGTGTTCATTTCACAACGTATACGTTATTCTAGATCCTGCAATTGGTATTTCGATTTTCTAGACAGATCACTACTGTTGACTGCTAAACTATGCAAACAAGGGTTTGTTGTACCTAGGTTGATGTTATCTGTCTAGAAGTTCTATGGTCATCACCATGACTTTATAATCGTTACGGGAAATCATGCAGTGTCTCAAATACGATCCGACATTTTTGCTTTGCCATAGGTAGTGTTTCCTATTCCTGAATTTGTCTTTTCCTTAGACATGACAAAGAGTAACTCGACAGGTGTCTAATTAGAGGCAGGTACTGATAACTCGTCCGAAACACCTGAATAATCAGTGATCTAAGAAATATTTTTGACAGTGTTGTTACGTTTACATCAATCATATACAATGGTTTATTGTAAGATCAGATTTGACTTAGCTTTGTACCAGAAGATGTAAAACAGAATCTATTCCCTCTGTTCAATTTGCGTGACACAGAAAATGTCAACGCATCATGGCCTTTGTATTTTATTAATATGAATGTTATAAGTCTTGAAACTACGGAAAGCGCGAGGTATCTTCACATTTCAGACTTTTGACTTCATAGTTCAGATTTCTGACTTCATACTTCAATGTTAAAACTAATCGTTTCATACTTCTGACTTCATACTTCTTAGTTCAAATCTCAGAGTTCACCTAAATTTCATGGATATATTAAACACATCATACAGGTCATAACTACGGAAAGCGCGAGGTATCTTCATAGTTCCGACTTCTGACTTCATAGTTCAGACTTCCGACTTCATACTTCAATGATAAAACTTCTCGTTTCATACTTCTGACTTCATATACTTCTAAGTTCAAAGCTCAGACTTCTCACTTCGGACTTCAGAGTTCTGTTAGTTATATAAGCATATATTTTCGCGCCAATCAGATTTTCGTGTCAAATTATTTTTGAACGGAGAACATTTTTATTCATATCAATCCACATTGAGTTGTTTGTTTTATACGGCCGCAAACAATTTTATGCAAATAACAAGGATTTTCATAACATTATATGCGGATTTGTTTTTTAATTCTAAGATATAAAATGGAGACAAATAAAAGATTTTAAATTACATAAGATATTGCAAACACTTTTTCTTATAGGTTCTTATCTTATGGCCTTTCATACACATGGATTGTTTTTTTTTACCTTGGATAATATCCCAAAAACAAAAAAATGTAACCATCCCAAGCTTGAACTAAATACGGTATTAAAATTTTTTATTAACCATTATTGACAGTCTGTGGTAAGACGACTCTGTGTTTTTCAATTTATGATTGGCGCGAAAATATATGCTTTTATAATTAACAAAACTCTGAAGTCCGAAGTGAGAAGACTGAGCTTTGAACTTAGAAGTATATGAAGTCAGAAGTATGAAACAGAAGTTTTATCATTGAAGTATGAAGTCGGAAGTCTGAACTATGAAGTCAGAAGTCTGAACTATGAAGACACCTCGCGCTTTCCGTATGAAACAATCAGAAGTGCGGACGGAACAAGCCATATCCTTCCTCCTATAAGTATTTAAAAAATCATTAACTTAAAAAGTTTTTTATTAGTGTAATTTGGACAAAACGAATGAATTTTTGGGTTGATAGATAAATAGATCTCTATGCGATAACTCGATTTGTGAACAACAATGGATATTCAGTAAGATTTTTGTTTTCAGTTCATGTTTGGATTTTTTTTTTGCGATAATTTGCACGGGGGGGGGTAACTTGGTATATATAGGGTAATACGGATGTGCGGCCCGAATAGGTCACTTTTTTAGCTCTCCAAAATATATGAATAGGTAGCTTTTTTCATTGAAAATATATCATTGGGTAGTTGTAAATTATCTAAATATATCCATGCCTCAATTCTCATCTTAAGCATGTTAAGCCTATGTAAACCACAGTGATTTTACAAACAAAGAGTTCCATTAACATCAATTTATCATTTTGGTAGTGAATGTACTATTTTGTCAATGGGGATGTGCAGTAATAAAATATATGAATAGGTCTGATTTAATCATTCAATATATGATTAGATCATGTTTTATAATGTCCGAAAATATATGAATAGGGTGGGTTTTCAAATGTCCGTCCGCATATATATCTTTATTCTCACAAACCAAATACATGGTACAGAGAAAAACATAATAATACAATAAAATATCAATCAATAAATATTACAAATGTACAAATGGTGGGCGGATTAATACAAATTATTCATGATTCGTAAATGAACAGATTTGGACATTAGTAAATTATGATGAAAATTGAGGTTACCCAGGAGGATTCAACTTTACATTTATAAATTTGATAAATTTACATAGATTTACAAGTACGTTAACTTTTGTACTATTCATAAGTTTGCTAAATTTTATAATATTAGGTCTATAGGTGATACTTGAATTAATATATTGTTTTCTTTCGTTTTCGATACTCTTACAAATCATAATATAATGAAACTCATCTCCAATATCACCGGAGTTACACAGAGGATTTTCCCTTTTTTCCCTATCAATATTTGCCCACCTACCTGTCTCTATAGGCAGTTTCAAATTCAGTGTTCTAAACTGGCACAAAATTTTAACATTTTTATCATTTAGAATATTCAAATATTGTTCGAATTCTAGGTTTTCTTTATATAATCTATAGTTAATAGCTTTTGGGGATGTTTGTAAAGATTCATACCAAGACTGTCTAAACTGATCAATGAGGTTTTGCTTCAAAGTATTATGCAGAAATGCATTGCTATCAAAAGTATGGTTAATCCAAATGTAGGACAATCCAGAGTGCTCTAGGATAGCTTTTACGCTTCTCATCCAAGGAATAACACAATTATGCTTAATTCTACTGAAAAAATATAATAGAACAGGAAGTTTTTCTGGTTTTCCTGTAACCAGTTTTGCCCAGTAATTCACAATACGAAGCTTTATAGATACATCAAGTGGGTATCTTCCCAGCTCTCCGTATACCATAAAGTCAGGTGTAGATTTTTTCATATTTAAAATAAGTTTACAAAATTTTATATGGACACGTTCTATGATTTTATTATCACCATGTCCCCATATCTCGCAACCATACAGAAGAATCGGTTTGACAACTTTGTCAAAAAGATCAATCAAGCAGTTTATTGATAAATTGTGTAATTTACCATTTCTGATAATATCATACATTGCAATAGTAGCCTTTTCTGCTTGTGCCTTTTTTGCCTTAGAAAAAGATCCTTATTTTTATAAAAAGGGATAATATTTCCAACCAACCATTCTTCCGGAATAACTCCATAATCAAAAATAATGTTAAACATTTTTACATACACTGGTAAAAATATATCACAAGTACTCTTAATGTATTCATTTATAATCTTGTCACCACCACATGCTTTGTTGTTCTTAAGATTTTTAACACCTTTTCTAATTTCCTCCTCTGTGATTGCTTCGTTTAATAAGTTATCGGGTACATTGTCATTTAGGTTAACAAAGGGGGGTTCTTCTTCTAGATTAGAAGTGTTTAGGTTTTTGAAAAAATCAAAAAAATCACCAATAGGGACATTATTACTTTTATTTTGCCTGTTGCCATTGATAATCTTCCAATATTCTTTTGAATTACTCTTTCTAAGATTATCCATCTTTTTTCTAAATTGCTTTCTATACTCTTTTATTGATTTATCCATTTGGTTCTTGTAACTACGCTCGGCCTGTCTCATATTTTCCCTATTACTACTAGTCTTATTTTTCTTATATTTTCTCTTTGAATATCTGAACTCTTTTCTGTGGTTCCAACATACGTTGTCAAACCATGGTTTGCTTGTGTTGGGTGTTTTCTTATTTTTACTTGGTGTAAAGGTGCCTAGCACTTGTTCTGCCGAACTCAAGATAACAGTGCTAAGTTTTTCTATATATCTATCTATAGTTTCCTGTGTTACCTCTAACTCTTCAGAGGACAGTTCTACTAATATATCGTTTACTTTTGTCCTGTCTATGGAAGCAATCAAATCTGCTTCTTTTTCTTGTATCCACTTTTTTATCCTAGTTTTCTCTTGGTTATCTGAAACAGGTCGAGCGCTATCAAAAGAAGTATCACCATGGTCACAGGCATTTTTGCACATTGAAAAGGATAAAGAAATTGGACAATGTACATCTGAGAAAAGATAAGAAAAAACATGTACATTCAAATGAGTAACAAATGCTAACAAATCATATGAACAAATAAAATAGTCTACGACACTTGATTGTCGACAAGTAAATAAACCTTCTAAGTCGCCATTTACATGACCATTTAATATAAATATATTATTATTTTTGCACATCTCAAGTAACAAGTTACCATATGTATTTTTAGTTGAATCTTGACTTGTTCTTATTCTTTTCATACCAAATTTATACAAATTGTCAGCAAGACAAACAACACTATCATCAGAGTTATCAAACTTATCACCATGCAAATCATAAAAGTCCAGGTTCACACCAGTCCTGGCATTAAAATCACCATTTAGCAGAATATATTTATAATTTGAAAAATTTACAATTTCTTTCTCTATTTCATTAAATACGTCTTGGACTTTGTACACTGAGTTCTCAGGGGGAACATAAACATTTCCAATTAATAAATCACTTTCAAAATTTTCAAAACAATCTGCTGATATTTTGACCCATAGTACATGTGGGTTATTGGTGTCTATTTCAGTAACATAGTTTTTAAATTTTTCTTTGAAACAGAAGGCAATACCTCCAGATTTAACCCTGGATTTAGTTTTTCTATTCTTTAATTTAACAATATACCCTGGTATGTTTATTTCATCAAAGTCATTTGTTTTCGTTTCTGTTAGACATATAAAATCATAATCGTTAATTAATTCAACAAACTCACAATATTGTGATTTTCTGACAACACCACAACAATTTAACGACAAAAAATTCAAATTCGAGTACAGTACACTTCTGGTGTTAATAATAGTTTTATGGTGTAAGTCCTTTCCTCTGTTGCTTATTTCTCCATGGGATTCCTATCGACTGTTTCTTGGAGTTGACATTCGCCGTCGTTTTCTGTTCCTATCACTAGGTGTTGTGTGTCTTTCTGGTTGCATGTTCATAAAAGACAAGTCATCATCATTTTCTGTGTCTATGTAAGGCTCACCATCTACGAATAAGGTGTCTCGTACAAGTTTCACACTATGACCTTGATCCCGTTTTTCTTTCGCAGACCTGTACCTAAAAATATCCTTAGTCACCCCCCCCCCCCCGTGATAATTTGTCTCGATGATTTTTTTTGTTTTACCGAACCACTCGTATCCCAAACTGTGTAATATATTGCCGGCTTTATAATAGGTACGTACATGACGCACACACATCATGGACTGGTAGAGTTATAATGTTCAAATTACGTTGCATTTAGATAATGTCTCTTATAGTAATTACTGTCCGTCTGTTAGTACATTTTTCTCCTTTTGTAACTGTTCTCTACTTTTAGAACAAACCGACAAATATATATGAATCCTTGCTAAATGTAAGTCATATTGTTGACTATATGACTATATAGAATATTGACGAATTCGATCGAAATTCCAAAACTCTCGCACACGAGATTCGCCGAGAACTAGGCGGGGGGGGGGGGATATTAAGACATTCACAAGTCTATTTACAAGATCTTGTTGAAATAAAAATTCTTTTAGGTATCACAACACAGCAAATTTACCTAGTGTCATGACGACAAGGTAGAGTACAAAATCTGTTCGATATTTTTCTGCAAAAACTTGGAATGACCTGACTGAACATTTTAGGAATGAATCTTCATTTCAACAATTTAAAAATTTAATTAACTCATGGGATGGCAAGTCATGCGACTGCTCTGCTTGTATTTAACCTGCTTGTGCTTATAAATTATTTATTCTCTACCATTAGTGCTGCATTTATATTTAGATTTAAGCTCCTGTCTTAATATAGTGCTACTCTTTCTATCTCTTTCAGCATGAATATTTACCTTATTTTTGACAGCTATTGATGTGTTAAATACCATGGTAATAGTATCTAATATAATTATATAATACATATTAATTCAAAAGACTGTTGTTTTAGTCTATGCTTTTATGCTTTTTTATTTTTTATTTTAATATGTCTTAACCATTGGTATTTTTACTCACTAGATGCTTACCTGCTTTTTATACTTTCTAAAATATTTTAACCTGCATTTTACTCGCTAGTTGCTTAGCTACATATACCTGTGCTGTTTGTATGTACATTGTTTTAACATGTATATATTAAAATTGTGTCCCTGTTGTAGTCTATGTATGTATGTTGGTTTTAAAGGCTCTGTAGAGCTTGTGTTTGCTGTTATTGATACACCGACTTTAAATAAAGCTTTTTGTCTTTTGTTTTTGTCTATACATAATGTAATTGTATATTAAATTTGCCTTGTTTATTCATTAATTGCTTATTTATTACCTGAAAATTAACTTTGATGAAAGGTAGAAATAAAAGGCAATAAAATACCGACATAAAAGGCCGCAAAAATGGAAATTTGTAGTAGTAGATTATGATTTTTATACGGAAATTTGATTTTAAAAACAGACGTTATTAACCTTTTCGAAATCCCATAGTCACGTGGTTCGGAGGGGGTTGGGGGGTTGGGGTTGGGGGTAAGATCGACAGTTATCGTGTCTTTCCGTCGAGCATGGTCGGAAAATCAAAGAAAAAATACCGACAAATGGCAATTTCCATTGTATTATTTTAACAGTAATGAAAAATTGTTTCAAAAGATTTGCAATTAACAGTATTCCATACGGAAAATTAACATTAATATATGTGCATAACAATTGTTAAGAACTTAATATTTTCAGAATTTAAAATAAACCAAATTTTTTTTTAGAAGAGCCGTATTTTTGTAAAACAATATATAAATAATTCACTTTTGTGATTAAAAAAAAAACTATATTAACTGTTGATGAATTTTTTTTAAAACTATACTGAATGATTTTATTGTATTATTATTACATTTTTCCAAATTTCAAGTTTTTTTTAACTTATGTTAGTTGTATGGACTTCATACGATCCTAGGTATTTTTAATTTCATTCTTTAAGTATCTAAAATTCTTTTAATTTTAAATTCTGAAAATATTATTAAGTTCTCAACAATGTTTAGTATGCACATGAATGTTAGTTTTTCGTTTGGAACATGTGTAACTGCAAATCTTTTTTCTTCCTCATCACCTTCTTAAATGTCCTGTGTCTCTGTTATTCTTGAGTGCCACTTGTTTTGCATTGATCCGATAGGGTTATCTTTTCTTAACCATTAGACGGCGCTATTGTCACCTATTTATTCCGCCATCTTGTTGCTGATTCAGAAATAAAAGCTCTGGTTTTATACAAATATTAAGGTATAACAATTATTTACGTGTCATAATTGGTAAAACAGTATATAAAAATACAGTCCCAATTTATATTTCACTACCATGAAAAAATTATGTGCGTAAAAATGAAATCGTGCCTAAACTTGGATAGCAGACGGTTTAAAAATACCCCTCCCCTTCCAGGCTGGCATTAGTCAGTGCTAAATCTAGGAACTGAGCAAAATACATAAACATAAACATCCAGAACATAAATCTAAATGTGAGCTAAACATCGCTGTAACAGTAAACTATTTTGTTGTCTATTCTCGTTACCTGACATCACAAGACGTACATAGACATCGTTGTGGGATCAAGAGACGATCGGATCGTATTGATGAAAGTCTGCAAATTTTTGCCACTATACCGGTCTTCAAAACTCTTGTTGGAAGAAAAACGTAAATAGTAGTCACAAGTAACTCTATTAAATATTGGGTTTTCACTGTGTTTTTACGTTTTATTTATTTGAATGCATTATGTATGTATTGTCTATTTAATATTGACATGTTGGGAGTTTTTAAAGGGGCCATCGTCGGAAACCCACGACTGGTCGCGTTCTCGCTTTGCTACCACTTACTGACTGTGGGCACACTTGTAGATATTTTCTCGTTTTTAAGAATATTATATGTCATATTTTGATTGCTTGCTTTTACTTCTGGTAAAGCATGACCACTAATAAAAAAAGACATAACAAACGTAGTTTCGGATAATAAATGTTTTATCAAATAAACGTGGTTTCCAACGAGAAAATATCTACAAGTGTGCCCACGGTCAGTAAGTGGTAGCAAAGCGAGAGCACGACAGGACGTGGGTTTCCGACGATGTAAAGGGGCTTGTTTACCATATACTGGTCAGAGAATAGTTCTTGTCAGAAGCAGTTATCACCATGAGGTGTTTTTTCGTTATATAAATATAGGTACAGCCTAAATGCGAGCATCGCATATAGAATTCATGATGTTACTTCAGAGCACCCTAACAGTGCCTCTGCATTGCATTTGTGACGTGACATCAGTGTATTCCCCTGACCCTTTTAGCAGTGTACCGAGTGCTTAATTTTTTTGCAACGGTGCAGTTTGATCTGCGGCGGTGGTTTAATTTTATGCCGCTGTGCTTTCCAAAACAATGACACTTCTTATTATTTTCCAGTCCCGATATAATAACGCTTGGACTGGTAAAAAATCATATTTTGTCAGTCTGAATGCCAGACATTGTTATTATCAAAGTTCAAGTTGCCCTGATGGTTCATTAGGTATTACTGATTCACACAGACTTCCAACTTTAATATTGTAAAACCAATAAAAATGGCAAAGATCCTCTGTATTTAACTCTTTTTAGAAACGTTTGGCTAATGGATTAGTAATTAAGCACAATTTGTTTATTTCCGGGATTTGGCCTTTAATAAAAAATCGTAACTGTTTGATAGACAAACACTTTTTAATTGTGTTTAAACTCAAAAGTTTGTTTAAAATATATTTTATGTTAATCATAGGTTTTGATAATATATACAATATATACTAGTAAGCTGAAATTGAAGGAATAAAGATAACTAGTTATCAATGGCCTCATGATAATTTCTGTAGATGAATGTCCCATGGAGCAGTTGCTTTCAGCTTTGTGAATTATTTCTGTGTATAATAAAATGTTATTTTATTTATATACTTTAGACACTTTTGTCCAGATAGCTTGTTTATAACAGTTATGAATAGTATAATGTTTACAATAACTTTTATGTATGATGTCTGTATTATCTACATGCATATAAGGTAGTTAAATGTAAACAATGGCAACATCAGACAAATTTGGTCCTGTAAAAGCTGCTTCGGTCCAGCATTTCTTGGGAAATTGGTGGACCAAATGTCCACCATTCTCTGGGAAGATTTCATGAAGACTGATTTCCTGTTGTATTTTTTATTCAATACATTACAGTTGTGGGCAATACCTTATGTTAATTAATGCCTCTGTAATGTTTACCTGAGCAGGTGTAAACAAAATCATGACAACAGCGCTGGCTAGACCAAATTGCAAAGAGACCGTTAGATTCATTTATTAATACCTAAACAGACTGATTTCTTATCTCTACCCTCGGCTTGTAAAAATGTTAATAAAATAAGACAAATTATGTAAAAATTTTTAGTTTCTTTCGTTCTATGTGGGTATTTTAATTGGAGTTTATACTTAAATAGCATAAATTAGCCATGAATTATTAAACTATCTGTAATTAAATTGAGGTCCATTTGGATTATCAGGGGCAGGAATAAGAAAGGTCAGCTAACTTGCCCGATGGGCAAGTGAATTCCAGTATTTAGCTGCCTTTCCTTATTTTTACTTGCCCTACACTCGGACAGCTCCTGTCAGATGCACTAAGCTTATGCACAGTGCTTATACAGTCGGGGTCTGGGTCCACAAGCTATAGGGTAAATGAAACAAAATCCTGCATTCTAAGCTTCCCGTGGCAGATATATTTTTCTAATTACCTTTTAACTTTTAGTAGAGAAGAATGTAAAATCTACCAAATAAGGGTAATGAAGAAAAAAATTGTGAATAGAACAGAAGTATTCAAGCTCGAAAAACTAAGATGTCGTGACTAGAGTTTTGACACTAACAATCATCATTTAAAATTAATTGGTAGTTTCTTTTTAATAATAATTAAATAAATCTAAATTGTAAATTTAATTCATTTTTCCAATAAAATCAGATTGCACTGTCTTAGTTTTAAATAAAAATGCACTTAACACATAAAATCTGAAATGGTCTGGTTGCAAAGCATGTGCCTTAATAAAAGGGTAATGGTTTACAAATTGTAGGAAGAAGGTTTTGGGTCTGTGTAGGAGGAGTTGATTACGTCTTCTGCAAATGTTCTGAAAATGACGTTCCCAAGTTGGGAAAATAAGAAAAAATTCCTTGAACATTTCCATACTAGCAGTTGTGTTCAATATATGTATCATCTTTCTGTGAAGTTTCAGAGATCTGGGTTGAAAACTGTAGGAAGAGTAGATTATTACACAAAATAGATCCCCTATTTTGTTTGTGTGTGCAAAGTTACCCCACTGTTAGAGATAACACACATGCACACAAATGCATGTGATGAGTGAAATGTACAACGCAACATGCAAAATTGAACCCTTTGTAAAACACAACACCACAGTGCTTTCTAAAATTCCTTGGGAGAACACTGCACATCTTTCTTCAATGTGTTGTTGACGTCACAAAATACCAAAAACACAGCATTTCTGAGATCCAAAAAAATTGTCTGACATTTTTACTGTTATTTAAAAATCATACCCTTCAATTTTGATGTAAAATCAAAATTAAAATTAATTTTATTGTCTGCAATATTTTTTGATAGCTCAACTACCATCTGAAATAGGTTTGTTCATATGGTCACGTGACTTTTTTTTTCCACACATGCATGTTAACGTTTAGCTTGCATCTATATTAAAATCAATTGCTAAATCTTGATTGGATAGATTTTACTATCTTCCATCCAAAACAAATACAGTAACTCTTATCTTTTTTACAAAGCTAATTTTTCACAAAAATTGTCGCAAAAAATTTGGTGGTGAGAACTACTTGAAGGCGAGAACTACTCTTATGCCAGTATATACTATCCCTGTGTGTAAAAACAAAAATTGTAAAATTCTATTAAGATATCCGGACCATAATAGACCACATGTTCATATTTGGTGTCCCTGATGTCTATTATGTTTTAATGGAGCAGACGTCAGTAATGTTCGGCAAACATCGGAAATACTATTTTAGTGACTAACTTTTTTGGCTAAAAAGTGTTAATATTAACTCGAAGTAAAACAATATATTTAAATGTATAATTAATTAGAAATACATTTATTTAATAAAGCTGTATTTCATGGAAAAAAAATTTAATTTATCGGTAACTTCAATTATGGGTTGAATACCTTCAAATGATTTTAAACAAAAAAAAAAATCATTTTGATACACGTGTATAAATAAAAATTTGTACATGACATGGTTGATTTAGGAAATAATTGTGTAAATTCAATTCTGCTCCGAACTTGTGGCAACTAACAACTTTCAACTTGTGGTTATTTATAACGTCATGGGGATGTACATTAGAATAAATGATGTTTGGGATAACTTTGTTGCATAGACAACATGTCATCTTGTATTATGTAAGAATATGCCATCCTACATAAACCCTTTTTTTCCCTTAGCATATTTCAGTACAATCCCTTGATAGATACAAACTTGTTGTCAATGACCATGAATTTTTGGCCAGATTTCACAGAGTGAAAATCCGGGTTATAATATGGTGAATGTGGGGCGGGCGGACAGCCAAAACATTTTCGTAACAGTTTTCTCAGCAACTTCTAATCACATTCTCTTGAAATTTGGTATGCAGCATCAGCATGGCCTCCCATACTGTGGGATTCGATTTCAGGTCTGTCGCTCACCTACTTAATGCTTAATGAAATCTGGCTATTTCTGTCTTTGAAGGATTTTTTATCATTTGTCTGTAGCAGTGAAAACTGATAAAATGGGCAAGAAAAATTTTTAAGATCCCTGATTAACATATATTATCTTCCCAGAACATATATTACATTTATACTGATTTCATTTTATCTTTCCAGAACAATCATGGCGGCCGGCCCTTACAATTATTCCTATATATTCAAGTATATAATAATAGGAGATATGGGTGTTGGCAAATCCTGTCTACTTCATCAGTTCACAGAGAAAAAATGTAAGTAAATTTTTGAGCAGATGATGCTCGGCACCACCAGTACTCTATGAATACATTTCTAGTAGTAGTCGAAATTTCTTACAAACTGATCAATCTATCGCTGTTTTGTGACATTGTGGTGTCACTACGATGTTATAAATGGACACTAATTATCCATGTCAGGCTAATAGTGCAAGATGGAATTTCTAAGATTGCATGATCCAAGATAAAGGAAAAATAATTAGACTAGTGATCATTGTTGCATAAAGCTGAAATACTGGCCACTGGGCATTAAGCAACCATTCATAACTCAATGATATAGATAATTAGTGTCAGTTTATCTGCAGATCTACATAAAATAAATAAATCTACATGGAACAGTCTTTTATATTTATTTGATTCTTCTGGAAAAATGACATTTGAGAAGGGGGGATGGGTTAGGGGAGGGATCACATGTTCACTTTTCATCTATCCTTGCCTACTAACCTTGCACATAATTTTATAAAAGAAATCATAGATATGTACCAGCAACTTGGGTCTTGTCTTCCACCAAAACTATTATCCAGGTTTCAACGATATTATGAACAAAAATTAATGGACTCAGCTGTCACATAAAAGTAAAAAAAATGTATCTCCCACTGATAAAAATGTAAAATCAAGGATGGAACTTGTGACTTTCCTTAAAATGTATGATGCCATCCTTATCTCTGAATAGTACATGTCTAAATTTTATACATACATGCTGTTGGTATGAACATTGATAAAAAAAATACAATTTTTAATATGCTTTTTATTTTGTGGCAGAGAACTAGATTTGATTATTCTGTTGTCAAGTTAATTAATAATAATCTTTGTATTTTAAGTTATGGCTGATTGTCCACACACAATTGGAGTAGAATTTGGTACACGGTAAGATTATGATTTCTGTTTAGCAGTTTTACTTATCTGTTGTGGTGAATTTGTCAAGACTAAAGACAAAGACAATCCTCTGCTATTAATCTGATGACTGATTATAATAGGAGGTAGCACTTATTAAATCCCCGACCACGAAGTGTCGGGGATTTATTGTTTTTGCACCGTTTCTTATTATTAAATCCCCGACCACGAAGTGTCGGGGATTTATTGTTTTTGCACCGTTTCTTATTATTATTATTATTCTTCTTCTTCTTCTTCTTCTGGGCCTAACTTTGTCCGTAGGATTTCTCGAAGACGAAAAGACATAGGTCAATGAAACTTACCAGAAAGATAGGTCACCACTAGGAAATGTTGTTTCCGATTTCGAAATTTTGAAAATGGCGGCCATCTTGGATTGGCGGCCATTTTGAATTTGAAAAAAATACAAAATTAATCATAAAAAATCACAAACAATATGGATATGAACCAAAATAGGTTTATAGGTCAATATTAAGGTCCCGGACAATATGGGACCATTTTCCGAAAAATCCAAGATGGCCACCATATTCAAAATGGCCGCCAAAGTGCGAAAATTGAAAAGTTGTCCGATTTCAACGAAAATTGGCATTTAGGTCAATATTGATATTACGAACAACATGGTGACATGTTCGAACAAATCAAAGATGGCCGCCAAAGTCCAAGATGGCCGCCATATTCAAAATGGCCTCCAAAGTGCGAAAATTGAAAAGTTGTCCGATTTCAACGAAAATTGGCATTTAGGTGAATATTGATATTACGAACAACATGGTGACATGTTTGAACAAATCCAAGATGGCCGCCAAAGTCCAAGATGGCCGCCATATTCAAAATGGCCGCCAAAGTGCGAAAATTGAAAAGTTGTCCGATTTCAACGAAAATTGGCATTTAGGTCAATATTGATATTACGAACAACATGGCGACACTTTCGAACAAATCCAAGATGGCTGTCATATTCAAAATGGCTGCCAAAGTGCGAATATTGAAAAGTTGTCTGATTTCAACAAAAATTGGCATTTAGGTCAATATTGATATTACGAACAACATGTCGAACAAATCCAAGATGGCTGCCAAAGTCCAAGATGGCCGCCATATTCAAAATGGCCGCCAAAGTGCGAAAATTGAAAAGTTGTCCGAATTGTGACAAAAGTGGGCACGGGAGGGGATTTTTTTGTGACTTGCTTGCAATCACAATCAGCACTTGTTATTATTATTCTTCTTCTTCTTCTTCTTCTGGACCTAACTTTGTCCGTAGGATTTCTCGAAGACGAAAAGACATAGGTCAATGAAACTTACCAGAAAGATAGGTCACCACTAGGAAATGTTGTTTCCGATTTCGAAATTTTGAAAATGGCGGCCATCTTGGATTGGCGGCCATTTTGAATTTGAAAAAAATACAAAATTAATCATAAAAAATCACAAACAATATGGATATGAACCAAAATAGGTTTATAGGTCAATATTAAGGTCCCGGACAATATGGGACCATTTTCCGAAAAATCCAAGATGGCCACCATATTCAAAATGGCCGCCAAAGTGCGAAAATTGAAAAGTTGTCCGATTTCAACGAAAATTGGCATTTAGGTCAATATTGATATTACGAACAACATGGTGACATGTTCGAACAAATCAAAGATGGCCGCCAAAGTCCAAGATGGCCGCCATATTCAAAATGGCCTCCAAAGTGCGAAAATTGAAAAGTTGTCCGATTTCAACGAAAATTGGCATTTAGGTGAATATTGATATTACGAACAACATGGTGACATGTTTGAACAAATCCAAGATGGCCGCCAAAGTCCAAGATGGCCGCCAAAGTGCGAAAATTGAAAAGTTGTCCGATTTCAACGAAAATTGGCATTTAGGTCAATATTGATATTACGAACAACATGGCGACACTTTCGAACAAATCCAAGATGGCTGTCATATTCAAAATGGCTGCCAAAGTGCGAATATTGAAAAGTTGTCTGATTTCAACAAAAATTGGCATTTAGGTCAATATTGATATTACGAACAACATGTCGAACAAATCCAAGATGGCTGCCAAAGTCCAAGATGGCCGCCATATTCAAAATGGCCGCCAAAGTGCGAAAATTGAAAAGTTGTCCGAATTGTGACAAAAGTGGGCACGGGAGGGGATTTTTTTGTGACTTGCTTGCAATCACAATCAGCACTTGTATTAGTAATAAGATTCCAATAATTGACAGGGAAGTTTTTTAAGTTATTGGCTGGACAGAAAAAAAAGATAAAAGGAACATTTCTTAAATGTATTTTCATTAAGAAGTCTTAATGTCTATTACAAATTTTAGTACGATTTACTCATTACATGTCTCCTTCCGCAGGTCTGGGTTTTTCTCTTAGCACTGCAGTTTCCATTAAACATCATTAAAACAAAGATAAATAATTACCTGTAAGTTTTATCTTGGTCGTTTTAGCATCTCGGTACTGCTCATTTTTATATCCACCACACAAAATGGTGGGGTATTATGTGATACCCTAGGTATGAATATGAGTGTCCATCCCTCTGTGCCTTTGTGGTTTCCAGGTGATGATTTGAAAACCCATCAATAAATTTTGTTAAAACTTTGCACAGCTGTTAAGTACTATAAATGAAGATCAGTTTTCAGCATGATCCAATTTGTAGTCTTATACTTGGGCCCATTTAAATATTTTGGTGGTCAACAGTTGACAGTTTTCCAAATAATGACTTGAATACACATTAACCGATTTTGTTAAAACATTGCACAGCTGTTAAGTACTATAAACTGAAGATCAAGTTAAATTTTCAGCAAAATCCCATTTGTTTTTTTATTGAGTTAGGCCAATTTATAAGCTATAAGTCTGGTATTTGTTTTAAGGAATGATTTACTAATTAGTTATTAGTAATAATGAAGTTTATTAATTAAAACTCTAGTCGTTTTATGCATAGCTTCATGAAACATAAGCAATAAATAATATAAAAATACACACAAAAATAAAGTTTGGTTAAATTGATAAAGCTAATTTTCAGAAAACAAATTAAGACTTTCAGTTACATGTACATATCCTATGACATTACTCAATTTTTGTATGATTGGAAACTCATATTTTATAAGCAAATTTATTAATTATTCCAGCAATACACACACAACTTGCATAATTTTTATAACTGCAAATGCTGCTGAAAACTGTGAATATTTGTTGAATTTTTCTTTCAGTTAGTTTTTTATTCCCGTCAGAAATTCAAAATGTTTGCCACTGTAGCACTAACTTTGACATAGAAATCCATGAGATAATAGTGTTTAACAAGCTTCTTCTGAGAAAACATTACACCAGTTAAAACCATTCTGCCATTATGAATTTGATTTCATACAGATTAGTTTTTTAAACAGTGTGCCAGACCATTATATCCCCACAAGCAAGGTTGTAAAACTCTACAACAAAAAGTATAAATTTGCAGTTATATGGCAATTCCTTTTTTCTCTGAGAAAATATGTGTATATTTTAGATTTTGTTTGCATGTTAGTTGTTTTTACCTTCTACATCTCATATTTTTGCTACATTTTCAGAATAATAGAAGTGTCAGGTCAGAAAATAAAACTACAGATTTGGGATACTGCAGGTCAGGAGCGATTTCGCGCTGTGACACGAAGTTACTACAGAGGAGCAGCTGGGGCATTAATGGTTTATGATATAACACGGTATGTACGATGGAATTAGGGACATGAGTTGTGAACATACGGCAAACATAAGTTTGCCTGCCTAAACTCTAGGTCAAACCAAACCGATTTAACTTAGCACTTGAGGTGTCTTGGCTTCTGTTAGCATTCAAGGTTTAAGTTGATAGATCAGTTACTTTATGTGCCGATACTTTAAAAAATCCAACTTTGATCAAACACAGATTACCCATAACATTACTAGTTTTTTAATGAACGATCAGTATATATTACGGAATTAGTTCAAAACAATTGCAATAGACTTGAACTTCGAAATAAATCATTATAGATTATTTACATTTTTTGAAACAAGATGCATTTTCTCGTCTGTATCTCATCGAAGGGCGACAGCCATGAGTTGAGATGGCAAGCAAATGCATCGAGTTTCAAAAAACGTAAATAATCTGTTTATCGCTGTTTTGTTACATTGTGACGTCACAGTGTTTACTTAACGACGTCTTGACAGCGAGGTAAGATGGGCCCATGTCACGCTAGTAGAGTGAGATGGAATAATATCGCACATAAAGATCAAAGGAAAATACTGCAAAATAGTGATAATGAGAGGATACCACTAGCAATGGATAGTTGACATCCCACAAATATGACACCTATTTTGAGTTCCACATTCATCACAAACAAGTCAATGCTAACCATGATATAGCTGAACATTTTTATGAATTAAATTAGTCAGAGCTCCAGATAAGATTTTCTTAAATGGGTTTTTTACCCATCTGATGATTTATTTCATTGGGTATTTTTTTATATATCACTTTTATCATTTTTATGCCCCCGCGACGACATGTCGGGGGGCATTAAGTTTTACTCATGTCCGTCCGTCCGTACGTACGTACGTCTGAACAAATTTCCGTCAAGCTTTTCTCAGAAACCGTACATGAGAACAATTTTAAATTTGGCAGAGTGGTTCAGTATCACAAGTTGTACGTCCTAAGCGAATTTCAGACCTGTCGGACAACTACTTCCTGTTTGGGACTTCATTTGTACGTAAATACGTTCGTCTGTATGTACAAATTTCCGTCAAGCTTTTCTCAGAAACCGTACATTAGAACAATTTGAAATTTGGCAGTGTGGTTCAGTATCACAAGTTGTACGTCCTAAGCGACTTTCAGACCTATCGCACAACTACTTCCTGTTTGCGACTGGGCCGATATGAAAATGTGTTAACATGAGTATGAAAATTTCCGTCAAGCTTTTCTCAGAAACCGTACATCAGAACAATTTGAAATTTGGCAGGGTGGTTCAGTATCACAAGTTGTACGTCCTAAGCGACTTTCAGACCTGTCAGACAACTACTTCCTGTTTGCGACTGGGCCGATATGAAAATGTGTTAACATGAGTATGAAAATTTCCGTCAAGCTTTTCTCAGAAACCGTACATCAGAACAATTTGAAATTTGGCAGGGTGGTTCAGTATCACAAGTTGTACGTCCTAAGCGACTTTCAGACCTGTCGGACAACTACTTCCTGTTTGCGACTGGGCCGATATGAAAATGTGTTAACATGAGTATGAAAATTTCCGTCAAGCTTTTCTCAGAAACCGTACATCAGAACAATTTGAAATTTGGCAGGGTGGTTCAGTATCACAAGTTGTACGTCCTAAGCGACTTTCAGACCTGTCGGACAACTACTTCCTGTTTGCGACTGGGCCGATATGAAAATGTGTTAACATGAGTATGAAAATTTCCGTCAAGCTTTTCTCAGAAACCGTACATCAGAACAATTTGAAATTTGGCAGGGTGGTTCAGTATCACAAGTTGTACGTCCTAAGCGACTTTCAGACCTGTCAGACAACTACTTCCTGTTTGCGACTGGGCCGATATGAAAATGTGTTAACATGAGTATGAAAATTTCCGTCAAGCTTTTCTCAGAAACCGTACATCAGAACAATTTGAAATTTGGCAGGGTGGTTCAGTATCACAAGTTGTACGTCCTAAGCGACTTTCAGACCTGTCGGACAACTACTTCCTGTTTGCGACTGGGCCGATATGAAAATGTGTTAACATGAGTATGAAAATTTCCGTCAAGCTTTTCTCAGAAACCGTACATCAGAACAATTTGAAATTTGGCAGGGTGGTTCAGTATCACAAGTTGTACGTCCTAAGCGACTTTCAGACCTGTCGGACAACTACTTCCTGTTTGGGACTTCATTTAGCGGTGGCATCCGTGTCCCATGGACACACTCTTCAATTTTTTTTTAACCCACTCCAAAATAAGTTAATTGGGTTTTTCACCCATCTAAAATTTATTGAATTGAGTGTTAGTTGTAAGATAGTTGTATATAGATAAAGTATTGTTTGGCTTGGTGGATGTCACGAAAGCCCTTTTTCTTCCACGTCTATTCATCATGGTGCCAACAACAAAATACTAGACTGGTTCTAATTATAAATAAAATTTTGGAAGAAAAGTATTTATATTCAACAGGGAACGTGCATCTCTTCTTGTGAAATAAATCTCCATACCTGGAGCACCGTATGCTGCAAGAATAGACATTACATTCTGAATATCTCGGTTGTTACGTTGCGAAATAATGGGATCGTAATACCTTACGCAACTTTGTGTATTTATTTGAATGAATTAACGCAATCACTGAACAATTTTATGCACTCAGTGAGTGAATTAAGCATGTTTTGAAAAATTTATTGGGTTTTAGGCCTTTGATATTGCGTTTTGCAACGCAAAGCAATAAAAATAATTGGGTTTTATGAAAATTTAATTGCGTAACAACGCAAATACGCAGCTTATCTGGAGCTCTGTTAGTATTAATTAGATGGTACAAACAGTTTGCAGACTGCTTTCAAATATGATGCTCTTTGGAGAAAATGGTACATCATCTTTGGGGGAATTTGCATGGGTAAATCTTAGCTTCTTGTTGAAAAAGTAACACATATTTTGAAACTGTGATTGACTCCATTGAGTTATTGAATGATTAAAACCATTAACTTTACAATTTTGTTTGTTTTTCAGGAGAAGTACATATAATCATTTAAGTAGTTGGTTAACTGATGCCAGAAACCTAACAAACCCTAATACAGTAGGTAACACAGATATAGATTATAACATGGCATTTGTTATGTCAGACCCTTCATCTGCCTAAGTTCTCAATATCAGCACAAGAAATTACATGCTATAGAAATGATATAATACCAATGGTCAATGAAGGGTATAAAATCAATAGTGACATTACCATGACATTTAAGAAAAAAAATGCAGATTTTTCTTTTGTACATGTGTATGTTTATCATTCATGGTCAAGAACTTTATATGCAAAAACCATTAGTTAAATACAATACATTTTTGGCACCGGGAAAAAAGTTCCATGTGAACTTTTGCCATCTTTGTCATCAGTCATCCGTTGTAAAGTTTTTCAACGATAATTTTCTATGAAACCACTTGGCAACAATCATCCTTAGGGTACCTAGTTTTCAAATGTACCCAGTGTTGATCAATGGACAAAAGATGGCCACTGTTACTAAAAATATGACATAGGTGTCAAAGCTTTTGTTATATTTAACTTAGAATTATACAAGCTATAGAAAAAAACATAATCTCAAATTGATCAGCTTATTAAGTCATACAAAAGTTTCAATTGGCCTAAAACTAGTAAAGACTTCTTGAAAGGGTTATTGACATTAAATTATGACTTTGACCAAATCTATAAGAGCTAGATTGACATTCTAAGTTGCTTCATTGATCAGCAATACAATGTCTACAAAACACAAAGTTGATCCAAATTTGTCTGTACACTCCTTATATGGGAGTAATTTCCCTTGAAATACACATTTTTTTGTAATGAAATGTTCATTTTTTGTCCTGTAACCTAAAAACTGTTACATCTAAAGAGAAACTGCAAATTTGCAAAAATGATCAGCTATTCCAAATTCACTTTATTGGTCTGAAATTGTCAGATGACTCTTTAAATGAGTTATTGCCATTTAATGATGATTTTTTAACGAAATTTTCATTTATGTCCTGTCACCTCAAACGTTAACAGCTATAGTGAAACTGTAAATAGAAAAATGATTAGCCATACAATTCCTACAATTTCATTTTATTTGTCTAAAATTGTCAATGACTACTTAGGGCTGTTCCAGAAAATACAGCACTTTTTTAGACCCCACCACCTAGAATGAAATTTAACCCTCACCTATATTTTTTAATTAAGCTGTATGACAACGTTCTATAGAATTGTCAAGTCAAATTCAATTTCTTTACAATAATTTATAATGCTTTTAAGTTTGTTTAACTTTACTTTCAGGTAATATTTTTAATTGGAAATAAATCTGATTTAGAAGCTCAGAGAGATGTAACTTATGAAGAAGCTAAACAGTTTGCAGATGAAAATGGTAATTTTAATCAAACTACTAACCTAATTTTCAATACTAGGTTTTATAATAATCACCTTTTTGGCAATCATTTGTGAGACTGATACCATTAACTTCTTCGCACAATCAATCATGCGTTCAATCACATGTAAGTCCTTGATCAAAATCTTTTACAATGTTCTTACTTTAATATACAAAATTTTAACCAATCAGAGTGTCTATCAGCTGTTTTGTTTTTAAAAGTCAGAAGCTAGCCTTCTTATTGGACAATTCATCTGTTGAGTATTAATGATAATGTTTGTATAACCTCCTGGTGATGGAGTTGTGGATTCAGTTGTATGTTGATGAAAATGTGTGACTGTATCATAAATGGTTTTAATTAAACAAAAAATGTCAATCATTAAAAAAGTGAATGTAATACTTACTTCAAAGCACAATACATGAACACAAGTGGAATGAAACTTAAAAATAACAGTCACAAAAGCACAATACATGAACATGAATGTTCTTAGACTTGAAAGTAACAGTCACCAAAGCAGTTAGTTTTGGTAAAATCAATACAAGTCCATTTAGTTGTCATGAAAACACTTGCTTACTTACAGTTCATTCAAAGTAACGTTTTTAAACATTTTTGTTTTTGAAAATAATGGGCATCCAAAAATGTTTTAGAACCTCTACATTAATTCTTTTTATTGTTCATTTGTTTCCAGGTTTAATGTTTTTGGAATGTAGTGCCAAAACGTAAGTATAAGTATATTATTGTGATTCATTTTTTAAACTTGCTTTTTGGGGGGCATCTGTGGCCGAGTGGTTAAGGTAGTACGTCAACTATTGATCAAATGATCTGTCAGCACTAAGATTGTGGGTTCGAGTCTCACTTCGTGCAGGATGTTCTCGAGTCCAGTCTTAATTGACAAAGATTGCCAGTTTTCTTACTGAAGGTTGGGGGTTTCTCCAGGTACTCGGGCTTCCTCCACCAATAAAAACTGGACACCATGATATAGATAAAAAATTGCTTAAAGTAGCTTTAAACATCATTCAAACAAACAAAAACAAGCTGTCTTTTGATATTGCACTCTTGTCGCTTTTACCCATGATATAAGCTGGCTCATCTAACATTACTACAAAAGTGTTTAAAGTTTAGCAATTTCTTACTTGGAAGTTTGCAGTTCACTTGACATAATTTTGGTATCTGTTGCATAAACTTGTAATGTAGCTAAAATATTTCAAATAAGGTACCCCAGGAAGGCACATTTTATATGTTGGTATTGGGGGTAGTTCTTGTCCAAATATTGAAACACACAGAAGCATATACAATGTACAGCATCTTTAACTGATTACTCCAATGTTACAGTGCATTCCCAGAGTACAATATATTTGAAAAGAGAACAGCTCTAAGTTATCCTTTATGAAATGTGTTTGGATAATGTTACATGCTTTGCCAGTATCAGTTCATAGTTGAAGTATCCACTGTTGCAACAGTGAAGTGGTTTTAGACATTACAAAACAGATTGAGTACCAGTATTTACACAATTCCAAAGAATACTTTCTTGGAATCAAGATTTTGTAATTTCTATCCAACAGAATAACACTGATTTTGATTTTATAAAACAAAACATCACAATTTACTGGGACACTACTTGCATAATAAAATATTTACAGGGAAATCTAGTATTTACAGAATTGAAAAAAAAAGGTTTTATTAAATTCTACAGGAATTCAACTGTGTACATGGTTTACATTTCAAAAAAAGTCTGAGACTGTTAGTTTTAACTCCAACAATTAACTATGTTGAAGCATTTAACAGTTATAGATCAGTATGTGCATTTTATATTATAAAGTAACAATTAGGTTCTGCATAGGAATTCAAATGTAGTTACATGTATTATTTGAAAATAGAAAACTTGTATGTTTCTTTAATTCAGGGGAGATAATGTAGAAGATGCATTTTTAGACACAGCAAAGAAAATTTATCAAAATATACAAGATGGAAGGTTTGTATAATTTAGTTTTCTTCAAACTTTTGATAGAAAACATGCAACTGATGAATGCTATATCATTTGGTTATTATTTAAAATGTCTACAAAATTTAAAAGAGGGTGGAGGGTGGGTGTAATGTATCCCTTACATTTTTTGTTTAAATCATCTGACTAAGCAAGGTCACTTTGTATCCATCTGTCTGTCCATAAACTTTTCGCAACAGTCTTCTCCAATCACATCTTAAATATAGCAGAAATAATGCTTACTGGATATTAAGTATTAACACATGTTCTCCACTTGAAGTTTAGCTTGGCAGGAATGAGGTCGTCAATAAATCTTACTTATTTTGTAAAGATTGCTTAAAAACATTGCCACCACGGCCCAGTCTTATTTCTGGTTGGCTGGAATTTAACAAATATCCTCTGACAGTACAGGTCCACTTGTTGTAACAAAAGATGTATGTGAGGACTTTTACAAAGATTATTCTTGATCAGATATATAACGTGGTCATTATGGGCAGGCCTTGTTTTTGATTAGCTGAAATGTTTCAATCATTTTTTTTTTAAGTCCAAATGTTTTGTTACTTGGTACAAGTGACAGGCGAAATGTCTTGTCGTTTAGTTCTAACTTACACCAGGCTCTTGTCAAACGATAGTATTTGTTTCTGATTGGCTCTTCTGTTTTTTATCTTAGTGCAAATGATATATGTAGAGTTCCCTACCAATATTCTTTCGTAAATGGCCGATTTCTGGTACAGATGAGCTCACGCGCACACATCTGTACTTGCTGCATCATCCAATCAAAACGCCAGAAACAAGAATGTTGTTGTAGAAGCGTAACAACGTTCTTGTTTCCGGCGTTCTGATTGGATGTCAGAGACAATGGAGTCTAAAACAACGGAGAGTCTATAGGATATAGTGATGTAAAAGTTGTTAGTTTACGGAAGAAAAAGGTACTTTCATGCGCTTTTGGGAAAGCCCGTGTGAACTTTCACTCTTGAAAGAAATTTTTATGTCTTTTGGCTCATTCCCCTGTACTCCACTCCCGAAAAGACATAAATTTTCTATCACATGTGAAAGATCAACCGGTCTTTCCCAAAAATGTAAATCTAAATTTCATAATGGTTTGTAACTCTGCAGGATTGCAGTTGCAAAGATTTCTTAGTAATGATCTTTGAACAATGCTTCCATGAAGAAAGCATTATTTTTGTTTATAAACAAATGATAGTACATGTATTTGTTTCTGATTGGCTCTTCTAAAAAATCTCAACTCCAAATTTTGTTTTTTTTTATCTTAGTGCAAATGATATATGTAGAGTTCCCTACATATATTCTTCAATTTGTTTTAATCATTGATCTGGGAAATGACATGGTTGCTGTCGGCAGTCCTTATTTCTGATTGGCTGAAATTTACATCATCTCTCAAACTAAATTCCATAGTGGATTAAAACATTGCAGGATTGCAGTTTATACATGCTTTGCAAAGATTTCTTAGTAATGATCTTTGAACAATGCTTCCATGAAGAAATCATTATTTTTGTTTCTAAACATTTTCAAAGTTGTTAGTTTAGATTTTTCAACATTTTCTAATTTGTTTCTGTTCAAACCTATGTTGTTACTTTGCAGTATTGCAGTTTATAGATGCTTTACAAATATTTCGTGGTAATGATCTTTGATGATTTGATTTTAAACAAGGTATCCATAAATGAATATTAATTTCTGAGATTTCAACATTTTCAAAATTGTTTCCTCTAATACTACAACGTCAAATGAACATAAAATTTGCATTATTTAAGTGTAGTTGGTCCTTTACAAATGACAATGGCCTCTTTATTATCTGCGCATAGTGGAATATATTACAATTTTTTGCTCTCACATAGGCACCAAGTTTGGTTGAGTTATGAGATACCCCTCAAAACGAGCGGAATAATTTCAGCTATATCACATTAAATTTTCTTGGTGCATGTCAGATAACATTTTTTACAAATTTAGAAACTACATGTATGAAGGGTACTCGGGGAAATTCAGAAACATCCATAAAATAGTCCAAAATGGGCATTGCACTATCAGCTAAAACAGCCAATACATTAAATAAATTATCAAAATAAATTTATTTATAAATTTATAAACAGCTTTTTCAATACAGCTAAAATATCAAAATTCCATTGAATAATAAATCCACTGTCCTAGCTACAGTTACGTGCAGCCAAATATCAAAATAAGATCCAATTTCTCTCCCTCAGCTAAAGTTCATTTACAGAGCCATTGTCAAATGTCCCCAATTTATGCTATTTTGACATTAACTTGGCCACCATGAGAAATGCTAGTTTCTAGCCAGAATTTAAAAACAGTGTAAATTTATTGCAGTAATGCATAGGAAATGGCCACTTGCTTGCTAATTTATCTTGTAAGATTGCCAGCATAAACAATTTGTTTTATGGACATTGATTTATCAGGTGAGCAAAACAGGTTCTTTAGAGCTCTTAGTTTTTATAATTTAATGTTTTCCCATTTTCCAATATTTATACCCCCCGCAAACTAGTTTGGAGGGTATATAGGAATCACCCTGTCTGTCTGTCCGTCTGTCCACATCCCTTGTAAGCGCTTCTCCTCCTAAACCGCTTGACTGATTTTGATGAAACTTTACATGAAGGAAGTACATCATATGTAGATGTGCATGAAGAATTTTCGTCGCTGTCAGATATTATTCAATGGAGATAATTGGACTTAGTATTTAAAATATAGTATTCAGTGCGGGACATCGTAAGCGCAACTCCTACTAAACTGTTTGACAGATTTTGATGAAACTTTACTTGAAGGAAGTACATCATATGTAGATGTGCACGAAGAATTTTCATCGCTGTCGGATATTATTCAGGGGAGATAATTGGACTTTAAGGGAAGCGAGGGTATCCCTTTGTAAGTGTGCTCACAGTCCACACTTGTTGCATTAAGCTCCATATAAAATTTGCCTAAACACCCCTCTTGCTATAAAAAAAATAAAGACAAGTGCATTAAAAGGTATATTTTTCTAAAAAAACTTAAGATAATATACAATTTCTCTTTTTTCAGTTTGGACTTAAATGCAGCCGAGTCTGGTGTTCAACATAAACCTGCCACACCAAGGAATGCAATAAGTACGGACCAGACTCCAAATGATAAAGGCTGTGCATGCTAGTCGTAACACAGGAATTTTATCATGTATGGACTATTTATAAATCCATTCCAAATCTGCTTACTGGTTAATTCTCCATGACATGGAAACATCTTGATGTGGCCAAAGGGCAAGGATGGAATTTTCTTCTGTTTAAAAAAAAAACCAATGATTGTTTATTGTGTTGACTATTTGTGAATAATACCTGATAATTGCAATGTATCATGTTCCTTTAACAAAATCAATGAATGCATGAAATAAATATTTACCATCTTTTCCTTAATCAAATTGTTTAAATAACAGTTACTGAAGATCTCATGCTTCAAGAGGAAAGTAATTATTTTGATAACATACTCTATTATTTTTTGCAACTTAATTTGTATAATTATTTTATTTAAAATGACAGGGTAAATGCAGACACTATATTATTTATTCTTATATTCTCAAAATACAAAGTTTGGGAACTTACTGGTAATCTGTTTAGATTTAAACATGGCATTAGCAATATCTTTTGTTGCTACAATTGTTTAACATTTTTTATTAAAGACCAAAAGTTTTTCAAGTACTTGTCCACCTGAGAATCATGCAAATCTGCAATTCTTGGATTAAAAGCGTAATGTTTTTTTAAGGTAAAAATTCAAAAGAATACAAATTATATGTGAACTTTATTGGACATTTAGATAATAGGTTGGTCCGTTTTGTTTGTTTGTCTGTCTGTCCAACCTCAAGTTTATCTTTATATTGAAGCTCTTTGTCATGAAAATGACTACACTTCTTAAATAAAATGGGTATTCAGTTACCTCTTCACTTTCAACTTTAGTGAACTCAGAAATAAGGGGGTGTTTACCAATTTTTGCTGAATTAGTAAAAAATCAGTGTTGCATTTTCTTGTCTCCATTTGCTATTAAATCAATATGGTGAGAATCAGAATCGTGGAATTCTGTATCTGGAAAGTATTCATTTTTATTCACAAAGAACTTGTACATTTAATTGACAATGAATGTAATTTGTTAGAAAACAAATGACATGGCAATAAATTTCTAAAAAATGGTTGAAATGTAAAATATATAATAAATCATTTGGGTTTGTTTTTAAAACAACTGTTGAGTTTAGTATATTCCTAGACTTGTTTCTTGTTTCAGCTTCTCAGTGTTTTGTGTCATTGTTAGATTAACCAGTAAATGAGTAGATGATAAAAATGTTTCTTATTGTATTAAGATTTTTCTGTTATTCTAAGCATTTATCACTTCAGAGGAGTTATAATGGAAAGATAAAGTGTTTATTGTCTGTTGACATGATTTCATTATTCTGTTCAAATTGAACAATAATTGCTGTGTGGTAATCTTATTTTACCTGCTTATTTTTTATTATTTCATAACATACATTACAAAAATTAGCAACAGTGTAGTGATCTGTTTTAAACCAAACTTCTTTACCTTTCTTTATTGAATTACAAGTAAGCGTTTTGTAATTGACATAAAGAACACAGTTTAATGATTATAAGAAACATTTTTATCACATGATGACCATGACTGGTCAAACGATAGTCATGTGACATAGATTATGTAAAGTGAGTATGTGTGTGAATGGGTTTGTTTGAAGCAATGTGATAACCATTTGTTTTACAATGATTTCATTGAGATATTTGAACAAAGTTATTAGTCAAAAGTTAAAACGAGTTGATAAAAACTTTATAATCTTGTGATTTATGTGACTAAAAGGAACTTGTTAGAAGAATTGAAGGAAGACAAGAAAATGGTGAAGAATTTGTGTTTTCCAGATTGTTCTAAAAATTTTTGTTAAAGGCTAATTCTGTTGTTTATTGATCCAAACATTGACTATTTGCAACAAACAAAGTTTATATGCTGGTAACACTCAGACTAGCCTTAAGATGGTTAGGGCATTTTATGAGATTTAGGTTCAGTGTTAGTAGATGTATTCTGTGCTGATATAATGTAAATCATGCCATTTTGGCACAGCAGTATTTAGCTTACTGTTTGATGAATCATGATTTGTGATTTTAAATGTTACGAGATTATTTTTATGTAATGTTTACAAACAAGTGATATCAACTTATAACAAGGCTATTTCTATATTATCCTACATAGTCGAGGTGTACAGGTTCAAAATTATGAAACTATATTCAGTAGAGGCTGCTCAATTACATAGTTGCTTTTTTTTTTAAAAAGTCTTGCATGAACTATCTATTGCTTAATTACCAGTTTCTGAATTTTATAAATATTTGTTTTGTAGTTAACAAATTGTCGAAGTCATATGATTTTACTGTCGCAAATCAGTTTTGCTGCCAACACAAAAGCAAGGTCATTTAAACCTGCATTTTTTATAGTAAAATCTAAGATTGATTTCTTTTATTTTTTAAATACAAAACAGATGTGGCCAAAGGCACTTTGTATCTGGGCAACCATGTTTGATCCACAGCCTGTAGCTGTGAGTAGAGCCAGATTTCAGGTTTGTTCAACTCCAAATTTAATTCATTCGGGGGATTCCCAGCAAGTACTACTCTCTTTTCCAATAAAATTGATGCAATATATTAGACAAAAAAAAATTCATAAAGTAATATAAATCACAACCAACCAAACAAACCTGTACAGTTCTGTTATCTCTATTCTAATACAACTTCTCTAATAGGCAAAGACGTTAAATGTTATCTTAATTTGACATGACATTGTTGTAGTAGTAGATTTTGAATTGAATTAATTCTGATTGAGACATATGTCAGAAGACTTCGCATCATAATACATGCCTGTTATCTGTGGAATTGTCTAGCACTTGAAGTAATTGAATTTGGTTCTTGCTTGTCTATTATAGCTTTGCTTGTAAAATGATTTAGGATAGACAACCAACTAGTATGCATGAGCATTTATGTATTGCTGTATGGTACAATGACTTTCCTGAATCAACAATTTGAAATTTGTTAATATAAAGGGACCAATAATTGATTGTCAGAAACAAATCCTTGCATTAATGTATGCTTTAGCTTTTAGAATTGTGGAAGAATATGTATAATAAACAGAATAAATACTTGACAAAGAAAGGAGTGAGCACAGTGCAAATATATTTTTTCAAGAACATGAGACCTATGAATGCCTGAAATGTCAGATATGAGTGCTATCTATCCTGGAAATCTTCCTTAGAAGATTCCAGGGTCTGTTGTTATCTTTTTTTGTTGCTGTTTATAGTTCAGTGTACATGTACTAATTGTATCACATTATTTATTATATAATTTTATCATTTTTTGAATATTTATGTACACTTGCTAAGTAATTTGTGATAGAATGTACCACATAATTCCCTTTTATACAGTTCTATCTTTATTGTACACTTAAAAAAATGAAGTTATCTCCCCTATTCCATCCTGTCACATGACTCATTAGCTAGTTGTTCCTACTTGAGTATAATTTTTATAAAGTACCATGATAATTACATTTAGTAGAAATGAAGCAATTTGTTTTTATTGGGGATAATACTTTTTGTGATCATTGCCTTTATAATACAGCTGTTTTTTATATATATAAACATTTTATATCTTGGATAAAATTTGGTTTATTTTCAGCACAGTTTAATTCAGGGAATCAGATTTTTACTAGCAACAAAAATTGCATATTTACTTTTATTTTATTTCATGCAGTTTTTTATGGTTTCTTCCTACACCATTTTTACTGATACAAGCTGCATGACAACTCACAATGAATTTAACATTGATTAGTTTTTTAATACATAGACATTTTTGTTCACTTTAATTGGTTAAATCATTTACATACATGTATTTAAGTTATTTATAATCAATGGTTAATTGGCTGCACATTTTTAATTACATTTTTCCAAATGAAATTAACACGGTACTTTGTAGTAACTATATCATCTACTTGTCATGTCTGTCAATAATGTCCGATTTTAATGTCAGAATACTATGTAAATAATGATATTGACAAATAAATTATAAGAAAGACTCAACTTCTGTATTATGTTTTTAGGTTAAACTGTAAATCTTTCTTTATTTCAGCTGATGAACTTTGGAGTAAGCTATCATTTTGTTCTGTTGTTTTTCTATTATTAGTAAAAAAAATTGTCCATGATAGGCAGTCATTGATTTTGATTGGCTGAAATTTAAAACATGTAATTAGGTGAAATCTTAGTCCGAATAGTTATGTATTGTCATCTATAAAATATTTTCTTATTCCACTATAAAGTCTACATTGGGGAATTCTTATTTTAATGCTATAAATTTAAACACAAATATCTAACTACAAGGTTAACTGGAATGTAACTTTACAAGATTGAGGTCTAGTTAGGTCCTCCTTACAAAGATATTCTATTATGAGGAAAAAAGAATAAATTCATCATCTATGATTTGATGAATCAAATACTTGTCATCACTGTAATGCCATTAATACATTTAATTAGCTTAAATTAAAAAAATCTCACAAACTGCTCGGAAGATTGATTTGGGATATTGTGGAAAGGTACCTCAAGTTCATTCATGTTTATAGTACAAATCCTAAATCCATGATGGCCACCAGCGAGGAACATAATCAACAAAGGACCCTATGTAAAAACCAAAATGGTTTTAAAAAAAAAGTTTCATGCATTTGAAGCAAAATATGGAAAAGTGAAACCAGTCTAGTTGTCTTGTTATTTTTTAGTTTTTTGAGCCGATTGAAAATTCTACATGATAACAAGGCAGCTAATACCTTCTGATTGGCTTAAATACAATGTATAACAATTTGTTTTTTCACAAACTGCTTGTCATAAACATTGTAATATTGTGTAGAAATGTAACGCAATTGGTTTGCTACAAAGTTTGAGTTCTTTGTGCCAATCCTAAATCTAAGATGGCTATCTTGGAACAGTATAACATTGCACCATCTGACAAAATTATGCTAATGCCTTCTTAGAAACCATTTTTGTAGCCATAGCGTCTGAGGCTGCTTATATGTTCTAATTGGCTGAAATTTTTTAATTTGTTTTCTAACAAACTGCTTTGCAGGGGGAATTGTGAAAATTTAAAAGTGTACCTCAGATGGTCCCTACTAATACTTTTTTGGACAGATACAGCCAACATGGAGCAAACAGCTTCTTTAAAAAAACTGTCATAACAAGCCAGGATAGTTTTTTCTAATTTTGAGTTTTTGCAGCTGATTGGGGTTCTAACATGGTTGCAAGAGCTGTTAATGCATTCTGATTGGCTGCAATTTCAAAACCATTTTTTTTGTCTCGCCTGCGACGAAAGTCGCTGGAGGCGAGACATATGTATGGGAATCCGGCGGCGGCGGCGGCGTAAACACTTGACATCTTGCTTCATATCTTTGTAAGCTCAAGCCCTAGGTCCATCAAATTTGGTCCAGAAGTAGCTTATGATGAGTACTTGCCAGTCTGTCACCTGACCTTGACCTCAATTTCACGGTCCAGCGACTACGTTAAAGTTTTTGGGTTACGACAGTTCCTCTGTAACTACGCATGGTAGGATGACAATATTTGGTATATAGGTTGCTGATGACTAGTACATGACTGTCTGGTAGGTGTCACCTGACCTTGACCTCAATTTCACGGTCCAGCGACTACGTTAAAGTTTTTGGGTTACGACAGTTCCTCTGTAACTACGCATGGTAGGATGACAATATTTGGTGTATAGGTTGCTGATGACTAGTACATGACTGTCTGGTAGGTGTCACCTGACCTTGACCTCAATTTCACGGTCCAGCGACTACGTTAAAGTTTTTGGGTTACGACAGTTCCTCTGTAACTACGCATGGTAGGATGACAATATTTGGTGTATAGGTTGCTGATGACTAGTACATGACTGTCTGGTAGGTGTCACCTGACCTTGACCTCAATTTCACGGTCCAGCGACTACGTTAAAGTTTTTGGGTTACGACAGTTCCTCTGTAACTATGCATGGTAGGATGACAATATTTGGTGTATAGGTTGCTGATGACTAGTACATGACTGGTAGGTGTCACCTGACCTTGACCTCAATTTCACGGTCCAGCGACTACGTTAAAGTTTTTGGGTTACGACAGTTCCTCTGTAACTACGCATGGTAGGATGACAATATTTGGTGTATAGGTTGCTGATGACTAGTACATGACTGTCTGGTAGGTGTCACCTGACCTTGACCTCAATTTCACGGTCCAGCGACTACATTAAAGTTTTTGGGTTACGACAGTTCCTCTGTAACTACGCATGGTAGGATGACAATATTTGGTGTATAGGTTGCTGATGACTAGTACATGACTGTCTGGTAGGTGTCACCTGACCTTGACCTCAATTTCACGGTCCAGCGACTACGTTAAAGTTTTTGGGTTACGGCTGTTCCCCTGCAACTATGCAGGGTATGGTGACAATATTTTGTATACAGGCCGCTGCTGATATTTAATGCTATTTACGTAATGCTTATGACGAAATTTATTTTCGTTACTGATGCGGAATACAGGCGAGACGTTTTTCTGTGTCCACACTTGTTTATTAACTTGTCAGAATGTAAAATTGTAGAAATATACCTCAGATAGTCGTGTACTAATTGTCAGTTTTGCTGCTGATCTTAAAATCGATGGCCACCACAGATTAACATTTGACCAAATGGGAAATACTGGTATATAGAAACAGCTCAGAAAATTCATGTTTTCTAACTTATCAGAAAATACTACAGGGTCTCAATTTAGTAGCTCATCTCTTCATAGTTTCTGAACCATCACAGAAGGATTGCACACATTGTTATTTCAGAGTCATTTTTTAAAAATTTTGTGAGGGACAATCTTTTTGTAGAATCAATTTTAACTACAGATTTTCAAGTCTGAACATTCCCTATTTATTATGGCACATGCTTTGTGACCAGACCAGTGCCATTTTTGTACTAGGCACACTGAAGTAACTGATGTTTTTTTGAAGTGTAATACCAACTAGCTACAGTGACTCCTAAATTGGCTCAAAAAGCTCAATTGTCAACGATAGGTCTACGTTTAACAACTCGCTAATAACATAAAAGTTGCCTCACTTCAAGACAAGTATGACAACAATGCATCCATTACAAAATCTTTCAGTATGCAAGGACAAGAAAACAATAGGAGCCATGACAGTAATTATTAGGAGCTATACATACTAAATTTATGTTTTGTATTCTTGCTCCAGCTTGTTGTTTTGTTTCACCACCTTCCAAAGGCCATGTGAGCTTATGCCATCACTATGTGACCGTCGTCATCCGTAAACAATTTAAAAAAACTTTCCCCTCTGACACCACTAAAGTAATTTTATTTTTGTAAGAATGATATATGGCATGTTGCCAACAAACAATGCTCATTTTGAATGGATTTGATTAAAATGGCCACTAATATTACAATAGAACATACAGTAATATCACTTAAAATGGTTATAACTCAAAAACTATAGGCTCTTCAGAATCAAAAGTTCTAACAAAGGCTCCATTTATGCCAGTATCAAGTTACATCAGGGAAATCAGGTGAAAGATACAGACTCTACAGCCTCTTGTTCTTGTTTGAACAGGGTTTAATGCCACTTTCATTAATATGAGTCAAGTAAAAACCCCCAACCTTTGGCAGAAAAACTTTCATTACATGTCAATTACGGATGGAATCGAGCACTTCCTGCCTGCAGTAAGGGTCAAACCCACATCCTTTGCTATTGTGGGAAAAAAATCTTATAAAAGACAAGTTGACTTCTATTGTCTCCTGTGTCTATGACCAGATTTCTTTTAAAACATGAAAACAATAGAAACAGTGGTTGATGCTTTATTTTTTTATTAGCACTCATGATAACAATACAGGTGTGCAATAATATCTATATCAAACAACAGGTGAACCAAGACAATGACATCACAATGAAAGACATAAACTAATACTGCTAATAGTACCTGGCACATGACTTATAAAAGCAAGCATAGATGATTACTTGTACTGACGCTCAAGTAACGTTACACTCGACTAAAGAAGCAAAAATATTTGTACTGATGAACACAGTACATTAGTTCATATGTACTAAAACCTATATGGATTTGTAAATGTACATTTGTTGCTACTAAATACACATGACCCCAAAAACAACCTTTTATGACAAAGATGTTTTTAATGCCCTTTTAAAAATTCTATTAATAGTACATATGCTTGCAATTCATAAGATGTAAATTATAAAATACTGTCCTTGTTTGAGATTCTAGATTGAAATTTAGGACTGTTAATCTAGCTTATAATATTACATTTTTTAATTGGAAATTATGTAAAATAAAAACTATTTAACAATGGTATTTTCTTCATTTCCTGCAGAATTAAAGGTCAAAGTTTAATGACCAAATGGTTCTGATAAAATATTATTACTTTTTAATGGCAAGAAGACAGGCTTTACTTCCTTAATTCCATCACAAATTTAAGACATAAGTTCCAAACTTATCTTTAGTGTAACTTGACAAAGACGCTGAAAATGCTTACTTTAAATGCTAAATTTTATCAGTTATCTCCCTTTGTCAGAAATGTCAAGTTGTATGACCAATTATTAATGTAATTTGTAAAACATATAGATAGAAAACAATATTTTATATCACTAGAGAAACTATTACCGAAATAAAATAAATGAAGTTTACTATCATGCGAAATAAGTGTAATAGTTGTCATAAATAATTTCTTTCTGCTTACATTCAATTCTACAATTTTGATAAAATTTAACAGTGCAGCTATTTCTTGTGTGCATAATGTTAAAATTTATTTCGTACTATTTCAAACCCAATAACCATATCTCACACTCCTAATAAACAAAAATATATATATATAAATTTATGTTATATTTATAAATTGGTCAAATGTGTGGCTGTTTATAAGTAGCAAACAAAATGACAGATAGCTTAAATGAGTACATTTTAATAGATCAAGCAACAATATTTCTATATTGATGGGCAAATACTATAAATTTGCCTTAAAAAATAATGAAAAATAACAAACCAATACTTCAGAATGAGTAATACTTCTGTAAAAACTGTAACTATAGCTAATACTTTTGTATATTTTGATACTGTTTTGCTATTTACATGTAATGAGACACAAGTGAGTTATCTCCAATTATCTAAATTAATTTACAAAGGGAAACAACCTTCTAATGTATTACCTCCCTTTGCAAGTCTCTCATTACAACTAATACTTCAAAGGTTTCAATGCATGTTATTCAAAAATACTGTTCTAATGTGAGCTAATCATGAAAAATACTTATCAGCAGTGTAATAAAAACATGTATAAATACTAAATATAACAAAACAAAAAATATAGATCCTAAAAATAACATCGTTTATCACAGACATAACATATCAACAAGAAATAAAAATTATTTCACATTTTGGAATCTTTTTTGTTTACAAGAATGTTTTTTCAAATTCTTTTAAATATACTTACTGATTATTAAACAATATATAAAAAGAACACATTAGATAAAGGATATTTAACAGAAAATCTTCAACTATAAAAACTGCATTTTATCAAAATAAATCATTTTTTTACACAGAATTTTGCATCTGAATACTTTTTAAAAACAAAGACAGTCATATCTAGACAAGATATGAAAGATAAAAAATTCCAAAATGGGATGTCGATCATACAAAGCATTCAATGTGAACTTTGAGCAAAATGCTAAAACAACTTAAGATACCAATACTGTTTTTAATATTAAAATCGCCACATTTTATGAAAAACATGCATATACTTACAAATAGTACTGACGATGATGTTCCCATCTACCATGTATGTTTCTAAGCAGTGTGTCTCAATTTAGTGACAGCTTGAAACAGATGTTTTCACACCAATCTATGAAGAGTGATACTGAATATATGCTTATGATTTTAATTTAAATTTTATGTGGAAGTGGACAAAAATGCCACATTCTTAAAACAAATAAAACAATAATCATTGTTAAAAGAAAACAACATTGAAATGTATTTGTAATTTATGCAAATTTGTGGTAAAAACTGACAATCAGTGCTCTTTATAAGAAAAAAAACATTAAAAAATAACAGATTCTGTATTATCCTCTCTCAATCCAAATCCAAACCTACAAGTCATCTCATTTGAGTCATCAATCCCTAACCAGAATTATATAAATATAACAATTACTAAAATTTTGATTTTTTTAACAACAAACGCATCATGCATATAAATAGTGTTCATAACATTTTAAGCAGTATTTAGCAGCTTATAAAATTTCTATAACAAAATAAATAGTTCTGTTGCACTAAAATGCCTCTCCGAGTGTCCATCTGTGGTTACTCTTACTTCGCCTCAATCTGATAATACTTCCGTCAATAGATGCAGCAGCACTCTTGCTCTTTATATCATTACGTAACTTAAGTTGTGACAATTTCAGAAGACCAATGTTGCGACTGGTGGCTGTCAGTGACTGTAACAAACCGTCACCTCCCTGTAAAAAGAAATTATTAATGTTAACACCAAAATTTGATAAAAACTTTGATGGCCAAACTTTTCTACTACAACTATTTAAAAAGTTATCAACTCAGATGTAAGTGGAACTATCTGTACCAAAACAGATTATACAATAATATACCAGTAAATAATTGATAATCTTCCTAACAAGTGTGGACACAGAAAAACGTCTCGCCTGCATTCCGCATCAGTCACGAAAATAAATTTCGTCATAAGCATTACGTAAATAGCATTAAATATCAGCAGCGGCCTGTATACCAAATATTGTCACCATACCATGCATAGTTACAGAGGAACTGTCCTAATACAAAAACTTTAATGTAGTCGCTGGACCGTGAAATTGAGGTCAAGGTCAGTTGACACCTACCAGACAGTCATGTACTATTCATCAGCAACCCATATACCAAATATTGTCATCCTACCATGCTTGGTTACAGGGGAACAGCAGTAACCCAAAAACTTTAACGTAGTCGCTGGACCGTGAAATTGAGGTCAAGGTCAGGTGGCACCTACCAGACAGTCATGTACTGTTCATCAGCATCCTATATACCAAATATTGTCATCCTACCATGCATAGTTACAGAGAAACTGCAGACAAAAAAACTTTAACGTAGTCGCTGGACCGTGAAATTGAGGTCAAGGTCAGGTGACACCTACCAGACAGTCATGTACTATTCATCAGCAACCTATATACCAAATATTGTCATCCTACCATGCATAGTTACAGAGAAACTGCAGTAACACAAAAACTTTAACATAGTCGCTGGACCGTGAAATTGAGGTCAAGGTCAGGTGACACCTACCAGACAGTCATGTACTACATTTAGTCATCAGCAACCTATATACCAAATATTGTCATCCTACCATGCTTGGTTACAGAGGAACTGTCCTAACCCAAAAACTTTAACGTAGTCGCTGGACCGTGAAATTAAGGTCAAGGTCAGGTGACACCTACCAGACAGTCATGTACTAGTCATCAGCAACCTATACACCAAATATTGTCATCCTACTATGCGTAGTTGCAGAGGAACTGCCATAACCCAAAAACTGTAACGTAGTCACTGGACCGTGAAATTGAGGTCAAGGTCAGGTGACAGGTGACTGACTGGCATGTACTCATCATAAGCTACCTCTGTACCAAATTTGATGGACCTAGGGCTTGGGTTTACAAATATATGAAGCAAGATGTCAAGTGTTTACGCTGCCGCCACCGGATTCCCATACATATGTCTCGCCTCCAGCGACTATCGTCGCAGGCGAGACAAAAATCATGGAGACCCTATTATATTGGTGATTCATTACTGAAAAAGAAATATAGGTCTGTTTAGAATAGCCCCAATGTATTGATAACAGAAACAACATTATTTTATTGTAAATTTTCTAAGCCTTGCTTGAAATGTGTTTTTAAAAATACAAATTTCTGTTTCAGTTTTTTTGAGTCATCTCCCCTGTTAGTCAGTGGATTTATGTTTCTAAAACTATTGATATTTCCCACATTGCAACAACTTCAAAACCATACCAAATGAATAATAACAAAGTAAACCAGTGTGGACTGTGACGCTCACAAAGGGATACCCCCCCCTCCCCCCACCCCGCTTCATTTTCAAGTCCAAATAACTTCCCCTAATGATATCCGAGGTCAATAAAAATCCTTCATGCACATCTACATATAATGTACTTCCTTAATGCTAAGTTTCATTAAAGTTCATCAAGCGGTTTAGGAGGAGTTGTGCTTACAAGGGAAGTTGCGCAGACAGACAGACAGACTCCTATATACCCCCCCAAAAAAAGTTTGCGGGGGGTATAATAAGATCTTTCACTTCTAGTAAATATCAATGTTTAGTCCTTTAACAACCTGAAAGCTTGTCAAAAAGAAATAATATGTAGGAGAAGCAAGAGAAGCACAAGGTCCTGTTATTACCACAAGTGTGAGCACAGAAAAATGTTTTGCTTGCATTTATCATCAGAAATAAAAAGAATACAACATGAGCAACATGTAAATAGCTTTAAATTGTCATCATTTAAATTATACTAGGTTACAGAGAAACTGACCTAATCCAGGGACTCTAACATATTCACTAGACTGTGAAGTCAAGGTGACGGATGGACGGACAGACAGACAGACAAACAAACAGACTCCTATGTACCCCCCCCCCCCCCAAACAAGTTTGCGGGGGTATAATTAGATCTTTCACTTCTAGTAAATATCTAACTGACCTAATCCAGGGACTTTAACATATTTAATGGGCCATGAAATCAAGGTCAAGGTCAAGTGACACCTGCCAGACAGTCATGTTTTATTCATCAGCAGTCAATTTTGTCATCCACATGTACCATTCATGGTTACAGAGGTATATCCCAAATCCAAAAACTCGAACCTGGTCACTGGACCATAAGTTTGAGGTCAATGTCAGGTGACACCTACTGGACAGTCATGTACTATTCACTAGCAACCTATATACCAAATATTGTTGGCCTACCATGCATGTTTACAGAGGAACTGCCCTAATCCAAACTTTAATGTAGTCACTGGACAGTGAAATTGAGGTCAAGGTTATGTGACAGGTGACTAACTGGCAAGTACTCATCATAAGCTACCACTGGACTAAATTTGATGGACCTAGGGCTTAAGCTTACAAAGATAATAGCCAAATGTCAAGTGTTGATGCCGCCACCGCCAGATTCCTATATGTATGTCTCTCGTATAGGCAACACAAAAAACTGTACAGTGGACCCTGTTACTTGACCTATAAAATCAGCTCATACCCTGATAATTTCCTGTGCCTCAGGTAACTGTGTACCAGGATGTCTCTGGAACACTCGGACCATTGGCCTGTTTAATCTCTCTCTGGTGGTGAGGTCTGAACTGGCAACTGGACCCTGAAATACAGTAGGTGGTTATTTTTTTAATATGAAACATAAGCAGGATAAATTTTAAAACCTTGTTATCCTTTTTACTTTAAATGTCATAAGCTTTCTATAAATTGTGTCTGAATTTTTTTCAGCAAAAATAACTATAAGCATCAATTCATGGCTAATGCTAATTATAAGTAACAGTATTTGCAATTGCTCAAGTTGCACTAAAGGGAAAGCAAAACATGTCATATAACTGACAAGAATTATAAAGCTCTAATGAAGAGACAATTTCTTAACAATTTTCCTTGGAATATGCCTAATTTTTGAAAGGACCTTTCCATTTTAAAATATATACACAAACCAACACAAATAGAACTGCATTCTAACCCATTAGTTATTATCTGGAGCTGCAAGTTTAAACATGCCTAAAAATAAGCAATTAAGGAGGAACATGTCAGCTGTTTGCTTAAATTCCATATTATATAAATACCTAAAATTGGTGTTATTTCAGCCAATTTCTGAAAATATAAGATTGTTCATAATGTATTATAAATGTTTGTAATTTTAGGTAAACATATGGTGCACTCACCAGAGTATAACTTCTAGCCTTATCTGTGGCATCATACCACCGTTGAGCTCTGTGCATACCATGACGATTTTCTCCCAAGCTTACTCCAAGATGTTGCTTTTAAAAAAGAAAAAAGAAATATATCAAATACTTTTGTGTAATTAACAACTAACAAACATGAATACATGTACTTTTAAATTCTGTAATGCACAAAAATTTTTCACCTGTAATAAATACTCTGTACATATACAACATGGAACATACAGGTTGGGCCATTTAGGCAAAAAATTTATAAAATTTACTACTAATTAAATTACCTCCCTTCAATGACATACCCACATGGGCCATACTGTCACAATTGTGTGAGTTTGAATCCCCCGGAGGATAAGCAAACAATTTGACAGTATTAAATTTAATTCTAACAGTGTGGGGCTTAATTTGTAGCAGAATCTTCAAATGGCAAAAAAACAGAATGCAGAATGCTGCATATTTATATTGATACATAGGTTATATATATACTTGAATTCTTGTCAGTTTTCATTTAATGATCCCCAATACACAGAATCTTGGCAGAGGTCTCCTCCTCTCAGTATAAACATCAACAATAACATCAACCGAGAGTCAAATTGTAATACATGTATAAGTATTAATATCCAGAATGTACCTGGTGATGTCTTAAACTTTTATGTTACCAAAAGAAAGTGAAACAATTTACATTGGAAAATACAAACAGGAGTTTTGAATTAGTGAGATAATTTAGTTGAAAGTTGTAAACAGTTTTGCAAAATAAAAAAAAAAGATCTTATATCATTGTTTTGTCTTTATCAATGTGATACAAGTTTCCTTTATCATTTACCTTACTAAGCATTTGTCATCAAAGGAGACTAAATTATTGACCCAGGCATTAAAAATTTTACATACATAACATAAATTTAATTATTTTGTTTATTCTTGTAGACTGAATACATTTTAAGCAACAAAACATGCATAAACTGGAAGCAAACACAAATAACACTAACAGTTTATTTTTTAATTTGTATGAATACATAAATAAATAATTTACAAAATAAATGTAACAATGTCTTACACTTTTAGAAAGCACAGTGTAAATAGCCTGAAAATACCCAAGAATGATATATTATGAAGCCTGCAATTAAATCATACAGCAACAAAAATATAAAGAGAAAAATTTTACCACTTACTACGTAAGAGGGTTATCAAAGCGCGAAGCATATCACAACATATCGCAATATGGGGCCTGCCAGATCACAATACGCAGCACAATATATATACTTTTAAGGAAGTTTTCACAACTTTTTCCGAGATGTCCTCAATTTTGTGTTGCTACTGTACTTTTGAAAGAGTATACCCATATTACTGTACTATTGAAAGATATTCGCTGTGCAATTGTGCATGCATTAAAGTTATAAAAATCAAAATTTAAAAAGCATCAAAGCAAACATAATTTATGTACAAAAAGTAATGATCAACATTTTTTAAAATTTGGCTACGATTTATGGTCTTATGAATTTTCCAGAGCACCCTTATATTCAGGGACTGTTCTGATATGGCGTATTGCCAATGAACCAAATTGCAATACACCAGTATACGGTAATACAGCCCACCACTACTCCCTACTTTTGTAATGAAGAAAGCATTAGAAAACTGACAATAGATTCGTAAATCAATTTCGTCACTTCAATCAATTTGTAAGAAATAAAATAATACAGTCTTAAAGTCATCTTTTAATTCTGCAATGAAATAAAAATAATATTTGCTTAAATAGAGGACATTGTCATATCACTTGACAGCACTTGGGACTTAATCATTATCAATGTTTCAGGCAATACCACTCTCCCTCTATAAGCACCTCTTGTATAGTTAGCCTGACCCACAAAAATATAACACCAGTTGTTTGCCTAATTTATGTTGACCTAATATTTAACATGCTATTCATTTGATTGTAGCTGGATTTCATCAACATGAACTTCATAACTTTTTTTACATATGACACATACCTTGAGAGTAATTGTTTCTGACAATTTTTGAGTTAAACCATCATTGACTGATTTATGTGCAGCTTTCTGTAATTTTTCTGTCCTTTCAATGGCTTCCTTTAATTCTCGTCTCAGATAGGCTGACCTGGCCCTTGCATCTTCTGCATCAGCCAATGCTTGGTCTGCTTCTGGTGTAAATGGGCCTAAGGGATCTGGCTGATTTGATGCCATACGGGAATATCTGCCTTCCTGGACACTTTTACTACGACGAAGACCTGATGCAGTGGAAGCATTTGACATCGCACTATTTACATTTGTGATGGAAGATAGTGAGTGGTTTAATAGGTCAAGGACACGAGATCTTTCCTGTAAAACTGCAAACAATCGTTTTCTGGCAGCATCTAATACCTAAAATTAGAAAACATAAAATGAAAAAAACTAAAAACATAATTTCAGTACATGTACTTAAATCCAGCAATCTGATTAAAGATTGAACATGGATGAAACACATAATTCAGCAAACTTTAGACTTCAGTAGAGTCAAAGAAAGTAATCTACCTTTGTTTTACTTTTGTGGTCAGGCAGCATAATTTTAATAAGTTAAAACTGAATACTGTAAGTTCAGAAATATTTGTTCATAATTTAATTTTAAAAAGCCAGCTATATAAAACATGATATTTCAAGAAAATGGGGTCTCATTGGCCGAGTGGTTATGGTAATTAATCAAGAGTGAGTTAATCTACCATTGATCACATGGTCTGTAAACACTGGTTGATGGTTAGAATTTCACTGTGGGCAGAGTGTAGTCCACTCCAATTTTAATTCACAAGGATTGCCAGCTTTCCCACCAAGGGTTGAGTTCGTCAAAAGTTATGTCGGCTTTCTCACCCAAAAAAACTGGATGGCATTAAACACCATTCAAACAAATACAATCAATAAAGTAACAAAACTTTTATTGCTGACATCTTAATAATTATTTGTTGCTTATTTTATTTCTGCATCATATTCCTTAATAATAATAACTATAAGAACCATTTTAAACCTTGTTATTTTAAAACTGATCAGTGAACAAATTTACCAGTTAATCTAATCATGCTGACAAATTACCATAAGCAGCACTAATAAAATTGAAATTGAAAAAACGAATCAAATTTCAGTTTTTAGCTGTTTCAAGGTAAATAATATACTTCCCTATTATTTGTAAAGCATTATTCTTTCATATACCTTTCAATTCTTTTATTATTTAACAGCTGTCAATAAATCTCATTTTAAATTCACAATAGTAATATACTGACTGTTTCTAGTACTTATACATACTTCTAAGTTAAAAGTGGACACACACATTGCAGTGAAGTAGTATTTTATGATAACTACAACCGTATTACATACAAGTTTGACAATTTGTAACGACACATACAAGTTTGACAATTTGTAACGACACATTTTAATGTATCGACTCTACTTATGTGTACTATAGGAGACTAGTTTTTGAAAATGAGTTTCTGATGACTTTTAGTAGTAAAATTGCAAATGATTTACCCCTACTTTATCAAATTTGAACAATCAACATACATTTTTTTCTTCAGATTCAATTACTCCAGTAAAGTTCTGCATCTTCTGTGCATGAACAGCCACTTTGTTCCTCCAATGAACTTCCAATGAACTTGCATTTCATTCACCTTTGCTTTCCCAGGCACTTGTCTCAGAATTTTTGTACCAGTAAAGATAGATATATTCTGAGACAAGTGCCTGTGTAAATTTGCCTGTGTTTACCTTGTGTTTCTTAAAAATTAAAACCTTTAATACAGACATAATAAGATCTGAAACCATCAGAATAAATAAACTAACTTACTAATAATTGTTGTTGAACAGATCTGAGCTGAGCTTCTAATGCTCTTTTGCAGTTGACTAAATGTGCTCTTTCTGCACTTAAAAGATCATCTGCACCATCATGTTCCTAAAAATAAAACAGTGATTAACTGGTTACTTTAAAGTAAGGGAGACGAGTCTAACTTACTATATTATTAGTACTAGTAGCACAATAAAAATATCAACAGAGAATCATATCAATATTACTTAACCAAGCATTGAGTTTCATGCAAATAAATTCTGTCATTATTCTGATTATTTTTAAATAATGTGTTAACCTAACAATAAACTGTAGGTATATTAAATTTTTAGAAACTTAATACCCTACTTTATGTCTACATTAAGTCATAGTGACTTAAAATTATATTTAAAATAAATCCACCTTTATACAGGATTATGATATCAACAATGTACCACTATAAGTAACACACATTCCTCAGTTCAAATATTGCTGGGTAACCAGACCCCACCATTGTTACAAGGCCATTTAATCTGAGTAAACAGTATTGTGTTGAAAGCTGAAAGCAACAGCAACGACATGTCAACTTATGAAATATTTTACAATCACATGGCATTAGTATACAGTTTCTGAGAAATTATTAAGCGAATTAAAATTCTAAATTATACATTTAGAACATGACAATTTAAGATTATTTATCTTAACATTCTTTGAAAAAAAAAGTATTTCATGTCAATAATTTTAAACCAACCATTGATAAAAATAAATCTTCAATTTTTAATTATGCCATAAAATCAAATATATTTCAATAAATTTTCCTTAAGTTTTATATTGTAGAGTTATACATGTTATGTACTATCTTTGTGCTTTTTATTAAGGTTTATTTCAGTTTTATAATGTAGAGTTGCGGCTATAACAATACATGTTGTGTACTTGTATGCTTTTTATTAAAGTTTTTTAACATTTTATTTCTTTAAGAAAGTAAAAAAAGGTATTCTAATCAAACTTCAAACCAGTCTAAGTGTCTCGTCAACAAATATGACACAATAAAAGAATCCAAAAATATAATGAAACAGGTTATTTAAAAAAATTACTCAACAATGTTTATTTATATTATGTCTATATGCTTTAACAATAGCCTAACTTCAATAAGACTGAGTACCCTTCTCAACTACATTCAACTGGAACCTTTTCAAAAATGTGTAAACGTGTATACCTAGATGATATACATCTTTATCTATCTAGAAATAACTAAGCTGAATAAAATCCCATTCGATTCGAAAAAGCAATTTTGAATTTAATTAAATCAATTTCAGACGCTAGGTGACAAGCAACTAATGCTTCTTAGACATTTTATCTTACTGATAGATCTAAGATACTGTTTTTTTTGTTTTTAAAATGTGCCAGAGAAAAAAATCCAAAAAGGGAGACAATTAAAATATTTGAAAAAAATTAGACCATTAAGTAGTTATTCCAATGCTAGAAAAATTATAAATAAATGAATTATGATTGTTTCATAAAAGTGACATACAGATGTAAAATAGGTAAATATTGTGTACCTAGAAAAAAAGAGTTATATCACAATGTAACATGATACTGGTTTTATACTAGGATTTGGGTTGTAGGATGAATGGTTTTAGTGTATAACCAATGAAAGGTAGCATAGTTTTAAAATTCGTATACACAGGCTGTAAGAATAGCTAGATCATACACTTCATAGTTTGAAACATCTTAAAAGTCAATATATTTTTAATAGGATTTTTTTTCTTAGTTTGGAATATGTTTAAATGACAGAAAATGCTAACAGTAACTTTTTATTATTGATGAAGTTTTATAATGCTGACTATAATTAGATAATAAAAGTAACAAAAAAGTCACAAGATTTCCTATTTCCTTTTGAAAGCCCAATTTAAGGGATTAACCTTTTTTCAGGTGGTGGTGGTATGGGATTTTTAGTTTGAAAAATGTTATGTCTGAGGGCCCAACATATCATCATTATTTTAAAAATATAGACAAGAAGGGGTATATAGTATTGAAGAATCATTACTTATGTCATTAAATACAACTTTTATGCTGAAAATGATTTGTCTCTAAATCATTTTTTTTTCTTGTATTTGCAATAAAAATTAAAAAAAAACTGAAAACAATTGCTGCAGGAGCAAACAGTGAAAATGTCTGTGACTTCATTTATTAAGATTTTGTACATCCATATTTATCTATCAATCAAGAAAACACTTCTTATCATTATAACTTAGAATAGTTAATTTCATGCATCAATGAGTATAAGGTAACAAATCAATTTCACAGTTATAAGTTATCAAGTATAAATTAACTACCTACCCCCTATGGACAATACTACTACTTATCAATAATTAATAAACATGTGTATTTATTGATTATCTCACTAAGACATTAATTCTTTTCAATTAACAATAAACGACTTCAACAAAGTTGTCAATTAAATAAAACAGGATTGTATTTCATGTGTTAGGATCTTAAAATCGCATTTTGCATGATAAATTATATATATGGCCCAATTAGGGACATGCATAGGATTAATTGAAATGGCAGCCATTGGAAATTGATTATAAAAAGTGTGGTCAAAGTACTATACAATCTTTATGTATATTTCCAGTTTTCAATTTAAAAACCTTGTCAAAAAGTGTTTTCTATTCATAACAAACAATTAGTACATATAATCCAATAACTTAACAATCATTGAAAACTTATTGAAATTTGTATATTACTAATACATACAAATTAATTTGTAGTAGTCTTTGTTTATAAATGTTTTGTAAGCAACAACAAAACATGAAACTTAACCTCTTTGTTGAAACTAAATACATGTACACTGAATACCATTTCTGTGCCAAATTGTACTTTTAATTGACAAAAAATAAAGAGAAAGTTATACCACTTACTTTCAAATTAATATACTAAATAAGACAACAGTTTGTTAATATAATTTTGTCATTAATGCAAAATAGGTCACATTGTTAAAAATTATTAATAGATTTAGTAGTTATTTACCATACCAGACAATATAAAAATAGCAGTTCCAGGATGATTGTATTCAATTTTAATTAATGTTTAAGGACCACAGACAAAACTTACATAGACAACCAGAGTTTTGGTTGTTTGTCTTGCTGATAAAGATGTATGAGCATTGGATCAGCTGAGACAGCAGCTGTTTAATTTTACACAAAATAACTTTTAATTTAAAATATATTTAACATGAAGTTGTGTACTGCTTCTTTCAAGTCATTCATTGTCCTGTGTGGAAAAATGTTGATTAATCCGAAAGTGAAACTTACAAATTCTTAAAAGACTAAAATCGTTTCATGCTGGTTCTACATGTATGTACAGATTTTTGCATTAAGAAGATCTAGAAAGGTCTGAGTTAGAACATGTGTGATCACCACAAGTATGTGATAACATAAGATAAATATGAAAGAAATCATCAAAACATGCAACAATATCCATTTTAGTTAATCTTGCAGATATGGCTGAACAATTTTTCTCCCAATACAATACAACAATAACTTCTGAGATTAATTAAAGTATACAACTTTTTGACATAGTTCTTACATATTATCTACAGTGTTACAAATTTTTTCCATATATATGGTAATAATCAAAAGCTTGCATGTTTGTATCTGGAACAGTTCATTTATTATTCATACACACACAAGGCTGTTGCATTAAAAACAATTAAAACCAATGGAGTGCTCATTTAAACAACTTGCATGGTTGCTGAGATTACCTTGCTTAAAAATGATTAATTCCTGATAGTCTCGGTTTCCAGTATTTATCTGGACCTTCTAATCATGTAACTATTTCAAATACTAGGTTTGGTCTGGTTAAATAAGCCTAATGTCTGGTAAACTCTTCCAAACCTAATGAAGCTATTAGCTCTAGTTAGTTTCTAAATAATCTTTACCCAATGAAAATGCATGTACAGCAAAAAATATCAACAGCAAAGTGGTATAACACATATGTATATTACATATGCACTGTAATTTTAAAAGAACAAAGATTCTACATGAAAATCCCATTATAAATCTTTGTTTGCTTTTCACAGGTATATAAAAAAGCTTCTGTTTCATCAGCATCCGTTTCAATAACAGTTTTACACTTTAATGTTGATACAGGTAACAGCATTGAATCAATAAAACAAAGTAAATCAAACAATTAAATGATATAAAGAATTGATTTCTAATTGAGGGATGATGTCATGACAACATGGATCATTTTGCAAGTTCAAATAATAATCAGCTTTTTTCTGTAGAAAAACAAACCTTACAACTCCAGACAGAACTTGATGATATTGAGGCATAAAATTATGTGCAGATGAATAACATCATGTTTCATAGTTTTCGCAGACTATACCTAAGGCTAGTTACTTAATAAATATTTAAAGAAAAGGATAAGATCCGCATTTTAGTAAAAACATATCTTCATATGATTTGTCCTTAAATGTGTTACTTCAAATGTTAAAAAATTTACATGGAACAAAAAATAATTACAGGTCAAATTCAAACTAACTGGTGGGAACTATTAACCAAGTCTTTTATAAGCTGGTGGTCCAACATTTTAAAGAAGTTTAATGAGGAAATCTGCACAAAATATGAGTTTGCAAATTGATGTGTACATATATGATTCTGATTATGGAGCTTGCTATATCACAAGACTTGTAAATGTTACTTTACCAATACATCTGTTTATTTTATTTATCAGAGTCAGAGAACAAACAAACTTACTAGCCAGAATCGTGTACGTTTTATTATTTGTTTACCTTTTCCTTTGGAGGTCGAGACATTCTGACCTCTTGACTGTCTTTGTTCAGTCTGATATCCTTTCTTGTATGTTCCAATGCTTTTTCCAGTGCTTCTTTTCCCCTTGTCAGAGATTTTATCTCTTCATTTGTGTCGAGGAGGCTTTCCCTGAGCTTAGCAACAACAGCACGTACTTCTCTAGTATAGCTGTGGATTTCATCATTACTCAACTGAGCAACTGTGTCCCTTAAGTGGGGGAGAGGGTCGAGCGATCTCCCAACATCACAAGACTTGTCACTTTTGTTGACAATTGTTTGTGAAAGTTTTATCCCTTTCAAAGTAGAATTTCTCCATGATTCTGGTCCTATTGCAGTGGCAGCTTTTGTTCCTAGCATGATTAAATTGTTGGTAATGTGACTGTCACATACGATCACTAGATGGACGACTGTCTTTTACCACAGGCAGTTTAATTTACTGAAAGTGTTACGTTGTAAATCCTATGGCGTCGTCCACCTTTAAACGTTGCTCTTGGAAACAGACTTCGCAGATGACTTCCGGTTATCAGTAATATCCGGATCAATGAAAATAGATTTTGATTTGTCTAAATAAAATGTTTGTTGTCATATAGTAAATTAAAGTCTTTTTGTGTTATTTTTAATGTTATTTTTTATTAGAGACATTTCATCTTCATTTTGATCCTTATTTGTAGTTTCATTTCTATGGGGGCCCAATTGGGTTAAGTTTTACAACGATTCGCATCACTTTCTTAATATGCATTTCTAATAACCTTGGTTCAGCATAAGTTTGTATAGTTAAATCTTGGATACTAAATACAATTAATTGAATAAAATATCATATGGGTACCAATCGTGAAAATTTTCTCTAAAAGTAACGGCCTTCACCTTCAAAATCTAAATATTAGGTTCGCAGCGAAAGTGACGTAGGGGCACTAGTCTATCAAGGAGGTACCAGGAAAAGGTGAATTATGACACACTTCACGACTTAATTATGTCCCCAAATCAGAAACATTAATGACAAGCTTAGTTGAAATGACTTCCATTCCTCCATGGAAGTCCACATTGTCAAATGTCAATGGTAATGTTGAAGAATATCCAGAAGTAGACAGTAACTTTTCCGGCAGCCGAAGTCGTGGGCCAGAAATGCTTGACATTCCTACATGGAAACGAGAGCTCATGTCTAAAAGAACCACACATGCAATTCAGGATAGTAAGAAAACTTGTGTGTTTGATTCGTCAACCATTTCACCTGTGATAGACACAAACAGTAATGATATTAAAACCCCGGGTGAACCTACAGTTACTGAAAAAGTCGAGGAAAAGCCTAATAGTGTTAATCCTGTCAAATCGGAAGTAAGTACTAACAATCTGATTTCCTCAACCACTAAAATGGGCACAAACACTAATACTTCAAACGGAAGGAAAGTTTCATGCGATGAAAAGGATAAACGAATAAAAAGTCTGGTGGAAACATCACATTTAAAACATGTTCACAGTAATCCCTTTTTCGAGAAGCTGGGAGTTGAACATCCACATGGGAATATTTACGATCAAAATGACATGACAAACGGAAATGGCACTGATGATGATGATGATATGCAAGAAGAATATGCTCCAAATTCAGGATTTGTGGATAAGTTGCGTTTAAAGTTTGCTAAATTGAATCAACAAAAAACATTCAAATCAACAAGGCGATTTGCCAGCCTCGAAAGTTTAGTTGATGTTGGTAAGTCAAAAAATGAACTAAAATCAACATTTGAAAAACCAAGTTACAGTAATCAGAGGAATGAGAAAAGTTTAAAGTCGAGTGATTCTAGTTTAAATAATGTGACTAGGCCAAAGCTGCGACGTGCTCCCAATATACCCACACATCGTCCACGGATATCAAGTGCTGAGTTGTCAAGTGCAACAACAAATGAACTGTTAGGTGATTTGAAACATGACCAGTTTGTTTCTGCAGACTTTATTAAAGGGAGGGATGATATAATAATCATTGAACAGGAAGTCAAACAAGAATCTCCTACTATGAAAAAAACTCATGAATTACCAGAATCGGGTAGTATAAAATCTTTAAAGGGAGATAATCAGACCAGTGATATACCTATTAAACCAAATACTGTGATAAATTTTAGATCTCTTTTTGAGAAAAAAGTGTCTAATACTCAAAACATTTTACCAGATTCTTATGTTACAAAATTCATGACAAATTTGTCGAAAGGTAAATTGCCACCTAAACCATCAGTTCCCCCTAGAAGAGCATCACAAGATATGTTGAGAAATGTAACAAAAGTTGAAAACGAAATAGATTCTAAAGAGAATGACGAAAAAGTGGAGGATGTAAATGATGTTATCATAAATTCCAATGAGTCTGAAACTGCCCCATCACAATCTGTAAAAGACTTGACTATGTTGTTTAAACAGAAGCCAGAAAGACCATTTGAGTCTCCAAAATCAAAGAGAAGATCCCCAGAAAAAAAGGCCATTTTTGATTCTAGTGCTATAGTGTCAGAGGAGGTAAAAGAAGAGTTCATTGTGAAATCTGTGAAAAAAGAGGATCATAAAATTATATCTCCAAGATCAGTACCAATTGATAAACCAGTCATTCCAAGAAAGAAACCAGAACGAATGAATAAACCTAAGGTGTCCCCTCAGGTGTCTGTGGAGGAGAAAAATGTTACGGAGTCTAAAATTGAAGTGAAATTGACCACTATTGATGTTACGACATCTGAATCAACCTCATTGTTTCCTCAAAGAAAACAAATTTTTGATTCATCAAATATTACAGAAACTGTTGCTACACCAGTAGCTCCTCCACGTGCTAAAGGACACAAACGAAGTACCACAAAGAAACAAGCACCCAATAGGGAAGTAGTGGAGAAAGTAGAAAAAGTGACAAACTCAATTATACAAAATTCACAACTTTCAACAGACATGAAAAAAGAAGACATTTTCACTGACAAAAATGAACAAGACAAACATAGCCCAGCACCAACATCAGAAACACCTAGAGTGTCAGTAGAAGACATAAATGAAAGAAATAAGCAAAAACAATTGGAGGCTGAAAAGCATTTAAACAAAATTTCTCAAAACATGATTAATAATGAAGCTAAAGTAATACCCAACAATCTTAATAGTAATGAGGACAACAAGGTAGACGTTGACACACCAACTAGAGGTTTGCCATCAATTATAGCAAAGAGATTAAATAAAAATGACAATAAGTTGAATTTAGGAAGAGGAATTATTCCTCTTACCACTGACAATGATAAAGATTCTGATGAAGAGGAGGTTGAACCCAGATTAATTAAACCAAGTCAGTTACGATCGGTTCAGTCAACATCGCCAAGTGTGCCAAATAAGGAAGACATTGAGAAAAGCTCAGAAACATTAAATTTCAAAGATGTTTTGAAGTCTTCATCAAAGAACAATAAGGTGCCTCGTACAAACATTGATGATTTAATACGTGGACAAAAAAAACCTTCCGCTGTGTTCGATTCAAGCAATATAGCAGTTTTGCCGAAGGCTGCCACCAATGGTGTTCCCCCATTAAATCTGTCAGATTTAGTTGGCGATAAGCCATTAGAACATAACTACCAAGAAGGATACATTCCAACCAAGATCGCACCTTGTACTTATGTGTTCGAAGGAGCGGGTGTTAAATTAAAGACGACTCCAATGATGAAACGTCGAAAACAAAAGGTAAGAAAACAAATTATGCACCAATATCATGCTACACTTGTAGTATTATATAAAATGATTCAAATGATTAGATATGGAAGTATTTAAAGGATAGTCCTCAGTGTGGTCCGGTGAACTTTGAACTTGCATAAAATTATTAATATACTAGTAGCTGAAATATTGCTTGCTGGATATTAAACAACAAACAATAAATTTAGAAAATTTTCAGCAATTAACATTAAGTCCATTACTGGAGATTGCACCATTCATTTCACTGTTGATTAATGTCTGGTCAATATTATTGTTGTGTGTTTGGCTTTGAGCATGAACAGGTCAGGTGAGGTGTATTCTGCCATAACCTAATTGTCAAGGAAGGTTAGGGGTTCCAACCTCTGGCTATCTGCTGTAATAAAACCCAGGATGCCATATAAAAAGTAAAAGAGTGCTGAATATGTGGTAAACCGTAACAGAAAAATCGAGAAACATTCTTTATCGCTATTTTGCAGTATTTTTCTTTGATCTTTGTGTGCGGTATTATTCCATCTCTACTAGCGTGAGATTGGCCCATCTCAGCTCGCTGTCAAGACGTCGTTAAGTAAACACTGTGACTTCACAATGTTACAAAACAGCAATAAACAGATTATTTACGTTTTATGAAACTCAATGCATTTTCTCGTCATCTCCTCTCAGGGCTATCACCCTTCGATGAGATATTGACGAGAAAACGCATCTAGTTCCAAAAAACATAAATAATCTATAAGTACTGTTGCTGGTGAATCGACAACACATCATAAGTAGGCCTGCCTTTGGGGGTCATCATGTTTATACTGTAATAAATATGACCAAATGGAAAAAATGTTTGTTTGTTTGTTTGAATGATGATTAACAACATTTTCAGCAATTTTTCAGCTATATCATGGTGTCCAGTTTTTATTGGGGAGGAAGCCGGAGTATCCGGAGAAAACCCCCGACCTGCAGTTGGAAAACTGGCAATACTTGTCAATTAAGATTGGAGTCGAGTACACCCTGTCCGCAGTGAGAATCCAACCCGCAATCTCAGTGTTGACAGACCACGTGATCAATTGCAGATGAACTACCTTAACCACTAGGCCACCAAGGGCCCTAGAACAAATGTAACAAAAGCTAAAGCAGCTAAATGTAATAAATGTAGTTTTATGCTTCATTATAATTTTAAAAACTTAACATCAGTGTTTAATCTAGAGCGCACCATTGCACCATTCCCACATTTTTTGTTGATTTAAAGTGCTTAAAAAACCTCCGAGGTCATTACTGGCGCAACAAATTCCCCCATAGTCAACAGCTTTGAGAAAGTCCTTTTAAAATATACCGGAAATTTAACTGTATTCTCGGTCCTAAGTACGCTTTTTATCATGTACAATTACAATTTAGCATGCGTCTAAATCACGTAGACAATATATTATCGATTTTTTTATTAAGTGTTGTTCATGCTTCAAGAAGAAGCGTATTTCTTCATATTTTACTCCCATTGGAGATAAACGTGCAAAAACGGAATCATAAGCCTTCACTTTTTTGTCGGGTTGTCATGTCTCTATACTGGTTTTATTGACCCCTAGCTATAAATTCTGGCCACCTATGGTAAGTTATGAGGAACCTCATGACCCCCTTATGCCAAATTCTAGATTGAACACTGATTCATGTGTATTGGACAGGCTTATAAAAACTTTTGTGAAGGTTACCTAAGATAATATGTAGTTTGTTATACTGTACATGTACTTGGTCCTTACATGCAAATATAATGCTAATATAGGCCAAGTCTGTAGTGGCTAATTATGTACATATGTACATTTCCTTGATACTATATGGACATTTCCATGTACTAGTATATAACATGTTTTATGAAGGGATGGCAAAATTGATATTACCCCCAGCTGTGTAAATGCATATACATGTATGTACTATTACAAGTTGATACAATATAGACCATGATTAGAGTATATATGTACATTGTTCTTTTAAGAGAAAACTTTAAATTCCATTTCATTTGTCTCAAGTTAAGGGTATAGCGGGGTGGTTGGAACCTGTATTTATTTTAAAAAACCACAATGATTCTGGAGGACTTTCCTTACTACGTGTTGTGCAAGTCAGCTATCTATAATACATTAAAATTCATTATACCCCCCTTCGACGAAGGGTGGTATACTGTTTTACCCTTGTCCATCAGTCAGTTAGTTCGTCCGTCCGTAACTCTTCTATCACAGTTTTCTAAGCAACTAGAGAATTGTATATAGCGATAAGTAGTTTATTAGTCACAGTAAAATAATAGTTCTGGGACATTAGTACATGTAGTAGCAGTTGTATCTTCCAAAAGGGAATGAAGGAATATTTTGGTAACAGTTACAGTACACAATCAGTTTGTCTGTGTCACAAGAATAGTAGATTATTGATATAAGATTTGAATGAAAGGGTCTGCCCACAATGGATTACCGTACTAATTCATTCAGACATCTTTGACCATCAATACTATTGACATGGCTAAGTAATTTAATCCCATACATTCTTGGGGTTTAAATTATTCATGCTCAGGGTATTGTGGGTATTTCTTTTACATAATGATACTTGTATGTAAACTACAGATAACACATACATGTATTGTACAGTATTTTTTTGCTTATATTAACATAGATGAATCACAAAAAATTGAAACCTACATTGTACATGCATGTATTTTAATACATATGTACAAATTTGTACTGAAGAATTTTTTATGATAGTACAAAACTTTGATTTTATTTTGTCATCTTTGTCATTGCATTGACTAGTACTAAGCTTATACAGGAAGTCAAAAACCTATCACAATATCACCATGAGTACAGTTGTACATGTACATGTAGATGCTGTATACCATTTTGAGTTTTCCCATAGTGTAAATATGAAAAATGACAAGGGTGGGATGGAGCTATCGAATCAGAATTTCAAGTTATTTACACAAAGTGGATCGAACCAGTGCTGACATATTTGTACATGTTTGTTGTTTCTGTTTTGGATGGAATCTGGGTACTTAGATGACATGTATCTAAAGTTAGGTGCAAAATCAGACAAAAAACATGAGTAAACAAATGAGATACCCATATGTGTTTCAAAGGTAAACAATATACAATTTAGATTGTATGAATAATGAATAAAAGCCAGTTCCTTTGCACAAATCTGTTGTACCAGTATAATATCAAATGTTGATAAAAAATATTGTGTTGCATGGTTATAGAGGAATTTTTAAATATATAGGCTTTAAATTTTAATATTCTTGTTTGCTCTTCCCAATCACTATTTAACACCTGTGTTTTAAAAAAGTCATAAAAAGTCTGACAGGGAAGAAATATTTAATTTGAGTACTTATAAACAACAATGAAGACAGAGTGATATGGCTCTTATAAAATTATATTAAATGCCCTCTTGAGATTAGCTGCAGAACCATAGCATTTAGGTCCTTTTGCCACTTTTTGTTATTTAGTGGAACATATACATGTACTAGTAGATGTCTATAGTCAGCCAAATCTAAAAATAGCCAAAGGACCTTCAGAACTAAACGTATGGTTAAAGATTTGTTTGTTTGTTTGTTTGATGGTGTTTAACGCCACTTTCAGCAATTTTTCAGCTATCTTTCCGCAATCTCAGTGTTGACAGACCACGTGATCAATAGTAGACAAACTACCTTGACCACTCAGCCACCGAGGCCCCTCAAAGATTTGAAAGTACAATGTACCGATATGTATAATGTCAGAACTCAAATCTTAAATGACCTCCCATAATTGCATTTACGTTTAAATGTACATGTTTTTTTGTAAAATTTAATATTCATGTACCAAAAGTCACCAGTGAATCAGTTAATAGTTTAATATTATTTTATGTCTCAAATAACATGCATTATGATTTTAAAGAAAATGTTTATACTATGAATTTTTCATATTTAAATAGAAATATTTAATTGGACACTGTGGGGTTCCATAAAATAGAATATGTTTCTGGATTCTAAAGTTTAAAGACAAAATTGACATTTGCTTGTACATGTACATGTATGTATTATGCACAAAATGCATCAAATGCATACCACATGTAGATATCTTGCTGTCAATCACTGATTGCTATCAGTCTATAGATTGCAACAAGAGGTCCAAAAGATCACATTATAATGACAACAAGATTTTTAGGAAATCTTTAGATGAAAAGCAGATTAGAAATTATCTTCAAATCAAGAAGTTCAAGTTGTGTTATGTTCATGCAAATGCATGGCTCTTTTTGGAGGGTGACTTGGGCGAAGGTCATCTTATTGTGGTCCCACTTCACCCTAGCTCATCTTAAAAAGTCGGCCTGTCATTTTGATCATTCAAACTTCAACTTTAATGGACAAGATTGCCTTTATTCTTTCCTGCCAAAGGTTGGGGGGAGGTTACTGGTAACTTGAACTTCTTCCCACCCAACTGGTGCTGTGGTATACTAGTAGCTTAAAAAAAGGACTCATCCATGACTTTAATAAGTTTTTTCGTCAGAAAAAAACTCGCATACTGAGTACTACAGTAATAGAAGCGGGAGATTTGGCATGCCATAAAACCTTGTTTAATCCTACATTTCTTTTGAAATGCCTGTACTGTCATGACCATTGCCTTAGTTACTATATTTTGGTTGTTGGTTCTGGAGTTTGTCATTGATTTGTTGGTTGTCTTTTTGACAGTTTCCTTAGTGTTTTTTTATTTTTTGATTATCTTCAGTACTTTATCCTAACAGGGATTATTATAGTTTATTTATACATGTAGGTTCGTGATGCTAGTAAACTCCATTAAAACAAACAAACTCTACAGTTTAAGAAGCAGTTTGGTATATTTAGTTCATGTATATATGTCTTTCTATGAAAATATGTCATGTACCATTCATTTATTCATAAAAGTATGTAACAAATAAAAGTAATTCTTTTAGAAACTTTTTTCCCAGAGGTCAGTTGAGAGCCTAATTTGTTTATAGGTCAGTACACATCAAACAGCAGTTATGAATGAATGATGTAAAAACTCGAAAAAGATAGCAGTCTTGTCTTCTGCTAACAAGTTATATATGTATTACTATTGTGCATGTATTCAGGTTTAAATGTACATTTAAATAGCATTTTTTCATTTTATTTAATATTACTTATTTACTATATCTATTCTTTCATTCATTTCAAAGCATTGATGGATAGAATAGAAACCTGATTGTATTGGTTTATATCGTATATACTATCCCTTTATGTAAGTTTTTATACATGTATACACCCCTTATACATACAGGAAGAATCGAACTTGACACCATTATAGTCCATATCAGTGGTATGAAAAGGCTGATAAAATTTGAACTACCTGTAGATATAGTTGAATGATCAGTGATTAGCATGTTTACTGTGTAATGATAAAACCCTTTTGATTTCTGAAAATATTTGGCAGAGACCTTGTGTTGCTTGAAAATGAAATAAATTGAATACAGTGTGCACTAATATTACTGCCTCTCAACAGTCCCTCGCTTACTGCCGGGGCCTCTGTGGCAATAATTATTGCCTGTCTAGATTTATATCGTTTGTCACTCATTTACTGCCAGGACAGGACATGATGGCTGATTGGTTAACTTCGGGCTGCACGGTTTGTCTGCCCAGGACATGTTCTGGATGTTCTGGCACACATCGCGAACCGTGTGATTATGACATGTTCCAGACAGGAAATGGTTTATTCAATGATCGGTTTCTTTTGATCTTGAAAAAACTCTTTAAATCTTTCTTAGAATCTCTAGTATATTTATGTTAAATAAAACATCACAAGTCCTCAATAAACTAGTGACAATCGATGCACTGATATACCTTTAATATGTTGGAAGCCATCTTATGATGTTGCTTTTCTGTCTGCACTACCTCTAAAATCAGCAGAACATGTCCAGAACACTGTTCCGTTTCACTTGATTCCTGTCCAGAACGTTCTAGCTGTGCAGAACAGCAACTCGTGCAGCCCCTATATGTAGTAGGTCATCTACAAATATTGATAACTTCCCTGTCACTGTACAAACTGAGGTTACTTCTGGCAGGTTGTGCCAGACTCCTACCTGTAAAAGGTCAGCGGATTTCACTGGGCACCCTGGCTCTCTCTCTGAAAAAAACTAAAACAAAATAATAGAAGTTAAAAATTGCTGACGGTCACATTTAATATCATACAAATAAACAACAAAATGGCTACCACAACTAATTTTAAACTAGTACCCCATTCAAACACACACTGCACTAAGGACTGAAATACATTTTTAATATGTGTAATTATCATCTAAAATTCTCCTTTTACATGTACATACCATCTAATTGTGTATAACTTATTGTATACTGTTCATAGTAATGCTGTCATATTTCATTTTAATATTGCAAACGTGGCAATTTTTTATTTAAGGTCATTGTTGCAAACAAATAATAGGTACATGGGGACCAGGAAATGGAATTAAATTTTAAAATTTTGTGTCATTGTTATTGGAAAAATACAAATATACATGTACATATTTGAGGACTTTCAATACTATATATTTGTTGTATGAACATTTTGGGGACTGCAGCAAGAATGGAATCGAATGAATATGTACAAAATTGTACATCTGTTTCTACCTTTAGGTTTTTAAGGATAAAATGGAAGTTTAATCACACAAAAATATCTGGACCATGTTTTAATAGAAAATGGTTTTTTCAATTGTCATGAATTTGTTTTAACCAAATCTGAAATTATTTTTTCCCTAAACAGAAAATATGTTAATTATATGTACAGGATATGATTAAAATATGTATGTAAATTATCCATATTATTGATTTCAAATTTTGTATTGTAGATAGTATCGTATAAAGTTCATTCAAAGGTACCATTCTATTGACAGTAATTTAACATAATTTACTACTTTTAATTCAATAAGAGACCATATGTTGTCCAACATACAGATTATTGTATATTGGGGATAGGTTATTTTTAGTTGACTGTAGAGTTTTTGCATGTATAAAATAAAAGAGACAATGTAAAAAACATTTTAGGCCTCTTGGACCTGCACTTGGGAGTAACCTATTACTGTCCTGCCTATTCTTTGGAGTGGTCATGCAGTTTCTTTTGGATTTTTTTTACACTTTCAAGTGTACTCAACTGAAATTAAGATTTTTTTTTCACTATATTTTTTGAAACAAAGGCATAAAAATTTGCAGGGTGCCCACTGTGTACTTACATTTCAGAACTAAAAAATTTTCAATGGCTACACTTGGTTGATAAACACATGCTAAAAGTTGACTTGCTTCTCAGCCATTCAAGATACAGGTTCATGGACCAGAGTAAACAATTTGTGATGTGTGAATCCAGTTATTATTTCATTTTATATAACCTTTTACTTTAATCAAACTGCCTATCATACAAGTACATGCAGATTTATGTGTTTCTTTGAGCAATTATCGTAGCTGAAATGACTAGAATTTAATTGTAACAATGTCGTAAAAGGGAGATAATTTTGTATTATTGTAGACTATTTTGGCTTATAGATAAACATTATACCATAAAATGGGAAACATTTTGTATTTATGGTCAACCATTATAGCATATTTGAATCTGTAAAAATAATGAAACCAATTTGAATTGATTTAGAGTGGTTTATTTTAATTAAGGGTAGATAATATGGATTTATAGTTTACAATAGTGACAGTTGTAGCTTATTAATTTGAATATCTGCTTTAACTAAGAACAAGACCACAAAAACACAAAGATATTAAAAAACTCCAAATTGTATCATTGAAATAAAATTCCCAGGATGCTTTGCAGTTTCTATAGTTCACACACCCACAATTATCTTGTTTTGACTTTTACTTGTGCCAAAACCTTCAAGTGGAAAGACCAATTGTTTGTTAATTTATTTGTTTCCTTTTAATCCTCAACCTAAGTAAGTGTCTAATAAAATGTAGATAAACAAACCTTTTACATGGTTAAATTAACATGTAACAGTTATTTTATATTTATTTTAAGTCACAATACAACTTAAATGAGGAAAGATTTCCAAGTAATATTTTTAACTGTGGGGTTGGTCTTTAAGTCAGCTATTTATTCTTCTTATGATGGATTTTTCTTATTAAGCACAAAGCAGGATTTTGTCTTTGCAAATGACTCATGAAGCATATCTGGATTTAAACATACTAATCCTACATTATGAGTTGCTTGTTGAACTTAAGTATTAAAATCGATGACTTGAAATAATGTTCCTCACTTTTATTGTTCACTCTTGAAATTTCACTGTCTGTGAAACTTTGGGATTTAATTGAATTTTTTTGTTGGTAATGACTTATCTTGGAAGGAGTCAATTTCACAATAATACGTGAAGTCGTGAACTAATCTAAGAGTAATTAATTAAATTTTGGGGAAGGGATATACAATGAATTGTTAGTAAAACATTGTTACACAGTTAAAATATAATGTGTATAATGAATGCTTTATTTATTTGTTTGTTAGTAGTTTTGTTTCAGATCTCTTTACAGTTCTGCTAATGGATATATATTTTTGGGGAATGAAAATCAGAATTTGTCACACACCTCATACATGTACATGTATTTACATTTATATGTATGTGTATTTATTGAGTTAAATTTATTTTTATAGCTTTTAGTCAATCATCTGTCAAGTCTTCAATAAGTAAATTGAAGTTTTGTTTTGTTAGTACAATTACATTTAATATTTATGTCATATAAACGTGACGTGACAACAGATTTATCCAAAGTGAAATTTTTGCATCAGTAATTTTCAGGTCATGTAAAAAGTTTAACATCATCAGGTGGGGTTAAGATGTTAAGGCCAAATTAAGTTTATAAGTAGATTTTCATCCTTCTTTACTAGAAAAATTGAGGTGTATGGAAATGTGTTATCCTTTTTTTCATTAGTTACTTTTAAGTGTTTTCTGTAAAATGAGGACAATATTTTTCACCACCTGCAATTTTGAGATGGGAGGTTATGGAAGTCTATAAATGTAAATCTCCACTCGCGAAAAGACATAAAATTCCCCATTTGGTGGGGAGACATTTTGTTTTTGTCCTGTCTGTCCATCTCTCAGTCTGTCCAACACAAAGTTATTCCACTAAACTCCTCTTAAACTACTCATCCAAATTTTACGAAACTTGGTATGTAACAAGTACACCATATGTTGTGAGAATTATGGCCCTTTGCACTTAAAATTTTCCAAAAATTCCTCATAAATCATGGTTTCCGCTAAACTCCTCTGAAACTACTGAACCAAATTTTACAAAGCTTGGTACATAGCAAGTACACCAAATGTGGTTGTGCATATTACAAGGAAGTTTTTATCCTATGGGTCAAATCTGGCTAATGTGGGAGGGGGGTAGACATCGTTTTTGAATGCAAAAACAAACTTTAATTTTAATTTATGTCTGCCAAAAACTGTACACATATTATTAAAAACAAACAAACACCTGCTTTATCTAGAGGAACCTTACTATATACCTGATAGATCATGCAGTCCTTCTGAAGCCAATGTACATTTCCTTATTATTTAAATATTTTTTTTCAATAATAATAATAAAAATTGAATTCAAATAATTCAAATAACATTTTACACATAAACAGATCATTAATTATATAAATATTTTGGTCCTGTATAAACTGCTCATTAAAAAGTTGCTCAGTGTCCTTGTCATGTGTAAAAAAGAATAGGTTTTGTTTGTTTGAATGGTGTTTTAACGCCACTTTCAGCAATTTTTCAGCTATTTCATGGCGTCCAGTTTTTATTGGGGGAGGAAGCCAGAGTACCCGGAGAGAACCCCCGACCTGCGGTAGGAAAACTGGCAATCCTTGTCAATTAAGATTGGAGTCAAGTACACCCTGCCTGCAGTGAGAATCGAACCCGCAATCTCAGTGTTGACAGACCACGTGATCAATAGTAGACAAACTACCTTGACCACTCGGCCACAGAGGCCCCAAAAAAGAATAGGTAATGAAATATATGTAGATACAGGATCATCATCATCTGAGTGAAAGATCTATAGAAAAACTACATGAATTTATGAAGTGTTAGGGCAGTATTTGATAGTGCATTTCATTTTAAAATGACCAAACATTGATTAGATTGTTCTCATGCAGAAGTGTGTTGTAGCTATTGTAAAATGTAACATTAATTGAACTAAACAAACTCGGTAGTTTGTGGTCGGTGTGTATTTAATAGCATGTTATCAATGTCTGGGAAACTTGTGAACTATATATATATAGTGTCCTTATTCATCTTTGTACTTTCTTAATGAAATATACATGTATTCTCATATAGAAATGAACATGTTGATCACCTGAGAGGTAAAATATATACAGGTCTTTAAGTTCCTGTCAAGTCATCCATGTAAATAGATGTAGATTTGGTCCCTACAGGTGTAATATAAAGATTGTTATCAGAATTGTAACATGTATAAATATTAATGAAGAGACAGTTGTTTTACCTTTTCTGTGAAATCAGCTGTAGTAATTAATGTCAATGATTCTTGTGGGGGTATAATATGGGGAGAAATAGATTATTAATAATGGTGGTTCTTTCTCTCAATGCAAAATGTTAGGTCAGGCTTTTTGGGGATTGTGCAGAGTAAATAACAATTATCATGATACATTTGTAATAGCGATTGGGCAATGGATGTACACTTCTTGAGACACCTTTGTATGGAAATGTTGTGACATTTTAGCAACATGAACAAGCAGTCTCAAGATTTTGCATCCATGTATGAATACTGGAATGGATTTCCAAAACAAAACTGAAGTTGAATCTAGACTTACGTTCAAGCTTTTTCTCCAGTACTATTGCTTCTAAAGTGATAAGGACATTCAGTGTTTTGTGAGAAATCATGGCCAAATAGCGGAAAATGTTGGCTTAAAGCTATTTGTTCTTAAAATAACCGTTTAGTGCCTTGAGTAACTTTTAATAACACAGTGATGACTGGGGCTGAAATATCTGGATTTTGTTGCAAATTTATAGATAATTGGAAATCTTGTCAGTCTTTGCCTGTAACCTTCTAACATGCTATCAATTAATAATGAATTTATCAAAACCTAAGTTATTAACAGATATGTTTTTTATTATTATATTTTCCCTTATTGGTTACATGTATATGAAAATTTTTTGTAATTGTGGACTGGTGGTACTGCTAGCTAAAACTGCAAGGTTTCCAATTTCCTGACTTTTCAGTTAGTGTTTTTTGTTGTTATACCCCTTGCAAACTTGTTTGGGGGGTATATAGGAATCACCCAGTCTGTCTGTCCGTCTATCCACATCTTTTGTAAGCTCAACTCTTCCTAAACTGCTTGATGAAATTTAATGAAACTTAGCATAAAGGAAGTACATTAGATGTAGCTGTGCATGAATGATTTTTGTTGACCTCAGATATCATTAAAGGGAGATAATTGGACTTGAAAGCGGAGCAGGTGTATCCCTTTGTGAGTGTGCTCACAGTCCACACTTGTTACTTTTAAACAAATACACCTTTTATGGGATAAGGTGTTAAGCACAACTTCTACAGCCTCAATCTTTTAAACTTATGTTTCTATTGTCTGATTTTAAAAAAATAAAAATTGCAATATTGTTTTTCACAAAATTATTTCCCTTTGTTATTTTGAGCATATCATGTGACCATTTCCTCTGTGTTTTGTACATATATTGATTTATTGACTTTCACATATTGTTTCGACTTTGATTGGTAACGGAAGTATGTAGATGTAGAGATTTTAATCTTGTATCTGTATTGTAGTTTCAAGGGGAGATCAGGGACAAAATGAGACCTGTGTTCTTAATTTACAAAAACAGCTGAATATTTGTACTGAATTATTTTTAATGCAATAATTGAGACGCACAGGCGTTGCATATTAGTCCTCAAAATTTGACAAATTGATAAATAAAACTTAATTAAAAAACTATAAAACTGGTGACAAATATTCCTTTGTTTTTAGCTCACCTGACCCAAAGGGTCATGTGAGCTATTGTTATCACTTTGCGTCCGTCGTCGTCGTCGTCGTCGGTGGCGGCGTCTGTAAACTTTTTACATTTTAATCTTCTTCTCTGAAACCACTTGGCCAATTGAAACCAAACTTGGCCATAATGTTCATTGGATGGACCTTTACAAAGTTTGTGTTTTTTATTTTGATTGGTAAACCAATATGGCCGCCACCTCAAGACTTAGTTTAACATAGGACCCTATGGGAAAAAAGTTAAAAAGGGCTTCTTCTCTGAAACCGTTTAACCAAAACTTACTAGCAATATTGTTGAGATGGTCCTCTATAAAGTTTGTGTTTTAGATGGGAATTGGAAATTCAAAATGGCCGCCACTGCAGGACTTAGTTTAACATAGAACCCTATGGGAAAAAGTTTTAAAAGGCTTCTTCTCTGAAACCGGTTAATCAATGGAAACAAAAACTTACTAGCAATATTGTTTGGATGGTCCTCTATAAAGTTTGTGTTTTTTATGGGAATTGGAAATTCAAAATGGCCGCCACTGCAGGACTTAGTTTAACATAGAACCCTATGGGAAAAAGTTTTAAAAGGCTTCTTCTCTGAAACCGGTTAATCAATGGAAACAAAAACTTACTAGCAATATTGTTTGGATGGTCCTCTATAAAGTTTGTGTTTTTTATGGCAATTGGAAATTCAAAATGGCTGCCACCGCAGGACTTAATTTAACATAGGACCCTATGGGAAAAAGTTTGAAAGGCTTCTTTTCTGAAACCAGCCAACTAATGGAAACAAAACTTACTAGCAATATTGTTTGGATGGCCCTCTATAAAGTTGATGTTTTTTATCCCAATCTGATATTCAAAATGGCCGCCACCGCAGGACTTAGTTTAACATTGGACCCTAGGGGAAAAAGGTTTAAAAGGGCTTCTTCTCTGAAACCGGTTAACCAATCAAAACAAAACTTACTAGCAATATTGTTTGGATGGTCCTTTATAAAGTTTATGATTTTTATGCCAACTGGAAATTCAAAATGGCCGCTACCGCAGGACTTAGTTTAACATAGGACCCTATGCGAAAAAGTTTTTAAAGGCTTCTTCTCTGAAACCGGTTAATCAATGGAAACAAAAACTTACTAGCAATATTGTTTGAATGGTCCTCTATAAAGTTTATGTTTTTTATGGCAATTGGAAATTCAAAATGGCCGCTACCGCAGGACTTAGTTTAACATACGACCCTATGGGAAAAAGTGTTTAAAGGCTTCTTCTCTGAAACCGGTTAATCAATGGAAACAAAAACTTACTAGCAATATTGTTTGGATGGTCCTTTATAAAGTTTATGTTTTTTATGGCAATTGGAAATTCAAAATGGCCACCTCCCCGGCAGGACTTAGTTTAACATAGGACCCTATGGGCAAATAAAAAAAATCTTCTCTATACAACTGGTTAACCAATGAAACAAAGCTTTCTAGTAATATTGTCTGGATGGTCCTATTTAAAGTTTATTGAAAATTACAGGACTTACTTTAACATCAGGGAAATGCCATCTTCATTGCCTATAAAATCAGGTGAGCGATACAGGCTCTTAAGAGCCTCTGGTTTTAATTAGTCAGAATAATTCTGACTAATTAAGAAAACAATTTCAATTAACTGATCTCACCATAGTTAAATCTTCGGTGGAAAAATAAACTAAAATATAATTCTGAATTATATTTTAGTTTATTTTTCCACCAAGGATTTAACTATGGTGAGATCAGTTAATTGAAATTCTGATTGTGCAATTTATTTTTAATTATTTAAACATTGTTGACATGTAAAATACAGGTACATGTATAGTCTGTGAGGACCCTATTATACATTTATATGTAATAAATATGTTTAAATGGTCATTAAATTTACCATAACTTACGATTTTTGATTTTTGTCCCGGGGACAACATAACACCCCTACCAGTGATGCCAATAAAGCGGAAACAAAATTATCAAACTATCTGGTGTTTCAAAACAAACTATGGCGGCTTGTCTGTTTCCCTTCCAGCAAAATAAACTATGTACAAACAAGATAAAATAGTAGATTGTGTAAACCTGGGGTAAAAAGTGCCTAGAAATTTTAGCAGTTATTTGACAAATAGGCAGACTCTTATCGACAGGTGAAACTGCAAATTATCAGGTTCTGTGGAGATAAGTACTAGGTTAAATTGATAGGAGCTATTTTTGAAGTCTTCTTTGTCACCTGTCTCGGAAGTGTCCTAGGATAAAATTACTGTTGTCTGTATGTCATGGGTGTTACAGTGGATAGCATGGAGATTTGGAAGCCGAAATGTCATCTTATTTGGCGATCCAACCCCATGGGACCGGTTATTCAACGACATAACTTTTTTGTGGGATTTTCAAAAACAACCATAACAAAACGGATTTCATATTTTGAACAGTATGAGCAAGTAAGAAAAAAGGTAAACAACTGGTCATGCTGTTATGGCGGTTTTCGTATTTTAACAAACAGGTTGGTTAAAAACCTCAATCAAAAATGTTGCCTAACCATCAATTTACAATTATTCTGAGTTTAGACCATTCTAGTGCTAGTGGAAAGGATTAAATTAATTTTATTTTGTATATCAACAAAATCTGAATTGTATAATTGGGCATAAGCTGTGCAGGCATTAATTGTTGTATTAGGTCCTTGAATACTGCCTTAAAGTAAAACAACATATGTGCATGCAGCTAAATATTTAGGATTGCTGTGCATGTCATGATTTTTCAAGAAAAGCCAGGACTATCACATGATACACAGGACATTGTAAAGTTTATTAAGGCTAGCTAGGTTTTAATTTAAGAATATTGATGCTTATTTATAAATTTAGATCTGGAAATTTTCTGTTTTAGTCTTTATTTATACCATCCCATAAAACAATACATATTGAACCTCAACCTAGCAAACAAGAAATTTTTTTATTTATTTTAAACAGACATTTTTAACTTGTTTAAGGAGAGGGGCATAATTATTATGTTAGTTTAAAATACCAGAACTGATTCATGTTATGAAAATCCTTTTAGTTTTCATGTTTATATGCATCATGGTATGTGAATATGAAGACATTTTTTTCAGTCAGTATGTGTTACATGTACCTGGTAATATGATATTGATATTGATATGATATGATATTGACCTCTGATTTTTTCATATGTTAATCACATTGACATGGTAAGAAATTCATTATTGGTAAATAAATAAAAGTGGTGAAGCAGTTTTAACTTTTAAAATAAGCTTGGAAATTAAAAATATTTGAATAAATGTAAGACAATTGGACAGAAGAAGTGTAAAACTTATAAAGTTCTGGAAAAGGGGAAATAGAAGATCAGTTACTTGTTTTTTATATGACTTTAAAAATTCTTTCATTTGATTGGCTTAAAATGCCTTAAAAAGTAATGATTTAGCATGAGAACAACCTGAAATAGGCTTAAAATAGATTAAGCTCTCAAGCCAAGAGCGATGGAAAAATAATGTTACCCTGAAATATCCTAAAAATACATTCCAGGACCCTTGCAATTACTAAAAATAAATATGTATAACGTTGTCTGAAATAACTTTGACCTGTATATCACTGGGTGAGATTAATAATAAACAAGGAATAGAGAAAAATGGAAGCGAAACTGACCAAACAACAGGAGCAGAAAGTCAAAGGACTGTGTAGATGTTACATTAATAGTCTGGATGTTTTTTGACCAAAACATTCAGGAGATCAGGATCCGGATCTATAAGTGTTCAATTAGATGTGTATCTCAAAGGGGATTTGTTCTGAAATGTACATGAATATAAATGAAAAAGAAGACAGAATTTTCCATTTTGCCTGCCAACAATGTAGATAATTGTATACCAGAACCACTCCTGTTTCATTCGCTATACAATACTGGTTAAATCGATTGTACAATGTCTTGCATGGAGGACTATAATCAAATATATACACTATATACAATTTGCTGTTTGAAGATGAACCATAATCACATCCCATTTTCATTTAACAACACTGACATATTTTTATGTGTATTGTTGAGTGATTGAACAGTGTATATTTATAGCCTGTTCTGTCATAAAAGGTCTATTACAAATCAATAACTGATCTCTATGTTGACAGCCAAGTTATGTAACAGTACTTCATAGCAGTCAAATATTATTGTCTCTATGCAGTAGACAAGTATTCACAATTCAAGGACTTCGATGTTATGAAATTTAGTGAGGAAATGTACATGTTGGTCTTAATTGAAGATAAAATTGGTTTCCTGCAAATATCTGTAATAAGCATGCCTAGACATATGTTTGCTATCAGTTTTGGCTTTCTCTGAAACATTTACACTATTGCCAATTATAAGCGTCTTTTTTTGTTAAATTTGTCAATAAATTTTCAATAGATAATAAATTTTGTGTCATCCTCACAAGTCAGGGTTTCTGTCTCCACATGTGTCCATGAAACCCTGACAAACTTATCTAGGAAATTCCCGGGCTAGAACATGTTTGCATGACGTCAATCCTTCAAAATATCAACTAATGAAATTGCTTGAAAGAAGCAAGTGTTTGGCAGTAGTCATTCTTACTCATTCTTGAGTGTGAAGAAAATGTAACGCAACTAATAAATAACACGGTAATAAAAAACACTACTGTACAAAATACAATGATTTTCACATGGTCCGTTTGGTTTATTTACAATTGACACTGGGATCTCCCGTAACCAAGTCGTGAAAGAAAGCGAGCTTTTGATTATCTACAATAAGGTATGATGTAGCCTGTCAAAATAGTGACTTCTAGCCTGGGAATTTCCTGGCTAAGTTTGTCAGCGTTTTGTGGACACATGGGGACACAGAAACCTGACTTGTGAGGATGATTTTGTGTCACCTTCAGGTCACCTTTTTTATACCCACGCTAGGGGGTAGTGACAGTTACACTTTCTCTTATGCACAACTCCTCCTACACTACTGAATAGAATCTGATGAAACTTGCACAGAATCTTTGTCATAGTTTGCCATTGTGTACCTGATATTAACATTTTCATCGGAATGATATTTGGGGTTTCCATAGAAAAACATAGCCTCTGCCATTGACATATGGGAATTGGGGGGGGGGAGTATTAATTAGTGAGCATTGTTAACAGTTTTTCTAGTTTAATTACAGGAGATGGATAATCTAAAGGAGAATCCCTTAATGTCAACAGTAATGTTAATAGAGTGAGGGAAATATATTGTATATGTAATTCATTGCAAAATTTCCTATTAATAAATGATAATTTGATTAGCCAATTACAGCTAACAGTACCATCCCATTATATTACAGTGAATTGCCATCACATGAAAAGGTTAACCATCTCCTGTCCTTACATACAAATTGTATACAGTATTTCCCCTTATTTAAGGCCACCCCTTAGGCGTTCTGAAGTGGTCTTATAATGAGGTGGTCTTTATTGAGGATGGTCTTAAATTGACGCATTCTATATTGTATACATGTAGTATAGATAGTATGTTAATCAGTTACAATGTACTTGGAAAGAATCAACATATCTTTCTATCATGTCTATAGCAGCACTGTCAGTTGATTAGGAGCAAGGTCTGAGATGGTTAAGAATCATAGAAATTCAACAGTTCAATGTTTATATTTTATTTTATTATTAAATGTTTTTTAAAATGTTTAAATAGTACATGTACAATTACAAACATTTCTTCAACCAGCAACATTTGGTTTTGAATCCTTCTCCTTGCACTTTTTGTTCTCGTTTTCAAATGTTAAAGTAAGGATATTTGTCATTTTTTCATTTTACACGTTTTTTGCAGTTACTCTCGATGAAAGGTTTTTTTTTCAGAAAAACATGTTTTTTTATACTTGTAGTAGTCAACCAAAAGGGGCAACCAAATATCTCTTGGCCAAAAAACACTAATATAAAACCATGGGACACGCAATAACAAAAGCAGAACAAAACAACACACAAACAATGTCATCTCAAGATGCTTGGAAAGTGTAATTAGTTCTACCTTTTGCAAGATACCTGACGTCAAATATCATGAAATTTGTAAGATTCAATAAATGAATGATCATGTGAGCTGTCTCCTAATAAGATAGCCTTTGAATTTTTAAACAAAACAGTCTCAGTTCTTTACCACAGTTCTTGTCTACAGTATTTTTTATGCCTTGGTAGTAGTAGTAAATTATAACTCAACTGATAGAGCTGAGGTCAAATTATATCTTTGTGAAAATTTGTTTCATCTAAAAATCTTGTGAACATGACGCATTTGAGTAATTTAAATGTATTTGATTTTTGTTTTTGTTTATAAGATTAATTGACAAAAAATGTTAACGAATGACAAAAAAAAACAATAAAAGAACTGTAAAAACTAAATTCATTGTATAGTTACCTTGGTAATTATTTAAAGTTGGTCCGAAAAATTATAATAAAACAGATAATGGATTGGTATTTTTCATGTCATAGACTTCTTTGAAGCATACATGTAGATATCAGTGATTTTGAACAGAAAAACAAAAGTAATATTTAAAAATACAAAAGGATGTCAAATAAAAAAACAAACAAGTAAATGAGTAAGTATAAAAATATTGTCATTGTGGTTTAGGTTAGAATGTTATTTTTTAGCATTGTAAAGAAACAGATAAGACAGAAAAAATAGACCTGTTTATCTTGTATTTTTGTTGTTTTTTTTACTTTAAAAAAAAGGATCTAATAGCTATTTTTTAATAAAAAACAATTTGTGTAATATTACCAACTACAGTCAAGCCAAGGGGTAACCACAGATACAAACTACAGTCAAACCAAGGGGTAATGACAGATACAAACTACAGTAAAACCAAAGGGTAACCACAGATACAAACTACAGTCAAACCAAAGGGTAATGACAGATACAAACTACAGTAAAGCCACAGGGTAACAACAGATACAAACTACAGTCAAACCAAGGGGTAATGACAGATACAAACTACAGTAAAGCCACAGGGTAACCACAGATACAAACTACAGTCAAACCAAGGGGTAACAACAGATACAAACTACAGTCAAACCAAAGGGTAACCACAGATACAAACTACAGTCAAACCAAGGGGTAACAACAGATACAAACTACAGTAAAGCCACAGGGTAACAACAGATACAAATTACTGTCAAACCAAAGGGTAATGACAGATACAATCTACAGTAAAACCAAAGGGTAACCACAGATACAAACTAAAGTCAAACCAAAGGGTAATGACAGATACAATCTACAGTAAAACCAAAGGGTAACCACAGATACAAACTAAAGTCAAACCAAAGGGTAACCACAGATACAAACTACAGTCAAACCAAAGGGTAACCACAGATACAAATTAAAGTCAAACCAAAGGGTAACGACAGATACAAACTACAGTCAAACCAAAGGGTAACCACAGATACAAATTAAAGTCAAACCAAAGGGTAACGACAGATACAAACTACAGTCAAACCAAAGGGTAACCACAGATACAAACTACAGTCAAACCAAAGGGTAACCACAGATACAAATTAAAGTCAAACCAAAGGGTAACGACAGATACAAATTACAGTCAAACCAAAGGGTAACAACAGATACAAACTACAGTCAAACCAAAGGGTAACAACAGATACAAACTACAGTCAAACCAAGGGTAATGACAGATACAAACTACAGTCAAACCAAGGGTAATGACAGATACAAATTACAGTCAAACCAAGGGTAATGACAGATACAAATTACAGTCAAACCAAAGGGTAACCACAGATACAAATTAAAGTCAAACCAAAGGGTAACGACAGATACAAACTACAGTCAAACCAAAGGGTAACCACAGATACAAATTACAGTCAAACCAAAGGGTAACCACAGATACAAACTACAGTCAAACCAAAGGGTAACAACAGATACAAACTACAGTCAAACCAAAGGGTAACGACAGATACAATCTATAGTCAAACCAAAGGGTAACCACAGATATAAACTACAGTCAAACCAAGGGGTAACGACAGATACAATCTATAGTCAAACCAAAGGGTAACGACAGATACAAACTACAGTCAAACCAAAGGGTAACCACAGATACAAACTACAGTCAAACCAAAGGGTAACCACAGATACAAATTACAGTCAAACCAAAGGGTAACCACAGATACAATCTACAGTCAAACCAAAGGGTAACAACAGATACAAACTACAGTCAAACCAAAGGGTAACAACAGATACAAACTACAGTCAAACCAAAGGGTAACGACAGATACAAACTACAGTCAAACCAAAGGGTAACGACAGATACAAATTACAGTCAAACAAAGGGGTAACAACAGATACAAATTACAGTCAAACCAAAGGGTAACCACAGATGCAATCTACAGTCAAACCAAAGGGTAACGACAGATACAAATGACAGTAAATCCGAGGGGTAACCACAGATACAAATTACAGTCAAACCAAGTAGATACCAACTACAAACTACAGTCAAACCAAAGTGTAACTACAGTTACAATCAACTATCAAACATGTTTTATTAAGACACAGCTCAAGGCAGTTAAAGCATTTACAACTATTTTGAATATGTAGTATACAAGTCTGATTTTTAAAATAAAATAAAAATTTTGAAGTCCTGCACATGTCACACCTGATTGGCAGGTAACTAATATCAAAACTCTATTTTGTAGTATGGTTGATTCTAATTTTTGTTTGTATAGTTGTCAAATTTTTACTATTTGATTATAGTTCATGACCTTTTTTCCCTAGAGATGAATGCATAATGAGAAGAAACAAAAAATAAGTCCTTAGTCCAATAAGACTTGTATGTGTAATGTACATATCAGTGCTGTACAAGCACATGCAAATAAATTAATTTATGCATTTAGAGGCACAGATGGTATTCAATATTAATATATATTAATATATAATATATGTACTTGTCAATTAGGGAAATCCTTTATTATAACCCTTTTGAATAATGAAAATTTGTTTGCATAATAACATTAACTCCAAAGGTAGCTGTCTTTGTGGACAAAAATATAAATAGTCCATGACAAACATATCAAGCAATGAAAATCAATGAAATTTTATATTATTGTAAATAAATTTAAGGTAGACTGTAAAAAAAGAGAAATTTAGTTTAAAATAAATTTAACAAAACATCTTAAGATGTACAGATCGCATTTTACATGGTGTCGTAAATCCAGGAATTGAATATTTGGGTACCTTTTAATGCTTGGATCTAAATATTGACTGTTTATATTGAAGCTATGAAAGTATGGTAATTTTTAAACTCAAGGTTGAGAAATTTTGTAAACATTGTGGTATAACAGATGTATGGTATAAAATAAACGGTAAACATTGTCAGTCACGTGGCTTTTCTCAATAATACATGGGAGGTACGTTTAGAAAGTTTTCCTATTGAGGATAACTGCGGAGAAGATTACTGTGAAAGGACCTATTTGTGACAAAGCCAGATTTATGCACAAAAAATTACCAAGTTACGGCTTATTGGTAGATGAAGTCACGATTTTCCCTTTGAAATTATACAAGAGCCATGTGCATAGGGAATCCACACAAGTCAAATAACCTTGAACTGTCTTTACAACAGAAATTAAATTTTGGGAGTTATATAATCCAATGGTTAATATGTGTGTACTCAGTGCAAAATTTATACAAATATCAATTGCAAATAATATATGTCAGTATGAAATGTGTAGAGCAGGCAATTGCTTGAAATTTACCTTCAATTTTAAACTGCTGTAGTACAATTTATATATAATGACACATAATTTAACACATGTATCACAGATTCAGTGGTCACATCTGTGAGCTGTTAGAAAAATGACACAGCGAAAGAAATGAGGCATGTTACAAAATATGTCTACAGCTGAAAGAGATTTTTAAATTCAAAGTTGTGTATATGTCTTTTTAATTTTTGTTTAACATAAATGTAGTACATTTTAAGTGTTCGTCAGTTGTAATGATGTACATGTCTGCTGGCAAAATGTCATCATGGGAACTAAAATATATAAGTATTTAATGATATTGTATATTTTATCTGTCTATGATTTTACCAAACTGTGCAGTAACATTTACATTCATAGTTTTTTTATGTCTAATTCTTAGTGCATTTAAACCAATTTGATAAATTTTTGATAAACCCCACCTTGATTAAACTAAATTTAATTTCCAGCCAAAACACGGCATTTTTCATTAGACAATTAAGACAGATTCTACCAAATTTAACTTGTTGACTGTGACATATGACAATGAAGCTTTCTCAAGTTGTTAAATATCATAACGAATGGAATGTTGCAGTAGAATTTATACTTTTGTAACTGTTATTTGCATATTATGTGTTTGCAGGGAAAAATAACATTCCATGAAGATCCAAAGTTACATGAGTATCAGTCGGAGGATGCTGCCCTGAAGGACTACTTAGAAGAGAACCCTCATGAGGTGGAGGAGGTCAAGAAAGAAGAGGCAATTCTGACATTGTCAAGCTCATTACAAGACGAGTCATCTGATGATGTTGATGAACCGTCTGCACCTACAACTCCCCGCGAAGAGGGTGTCATAAAATCCAACACTCCACTTGCACATGCAACTGGTATGTATTCATGTCTTGTCATTTCTTGAAGTGTTCTCTGCAAGAATGTTGTCTGATAATACTCAACAGGGGAGATAATCATGTTGTCAGATAACACTGAACAGGGGAGATAACTACCTTGTGGCCCCAGGCTGGACACTAGGAATTATAAATGTTTTATCTGCAAATCACAGGGTCTGAAATGAGCCACATGTCACTGCCAATGGGGTTGTTAGTATGGCACTTGAACTGGTTAAAATCTACACCAAACAGGTTAAAATACTCAATATGAAAGATGATCAACATATAATTTCCAAACTTGTAAAGGGTAGGTTTTACATAAATATGCTGTAATTTTAATTCTGCTGATCTATTGTAGCTGTAAAGATAAATAACTTTTGTTTTCAAAACTCACTATCGTTGCGTTAGGTTAATTTTGTCTAATCACTTGCAGCTAATACTTGTTACAGAATTAAATTTGTATAACATTACTTTTCTTAAAAGGAATATTGATTTTTATAATTATATGTCACACAATTTCTACAATGCTGAGAGCAAAACAGGAAGAAGTAGGCATAAAAGAAGGCGGCTTTTTAAAGACCTGTGTCATGGAGAACTTTCGTTAGGATTAGGAATATTAACTTATTGTCTTACTCTATAAATATTCATTATATCTGTTGGAGAAATCAATACTGGTATATCATGCATTTATTACATTTGATGCAAAAAATTATAAGATGTTTTCTTCAAGTTTATTATTAGCATCTTCTGGTAGTTATGTCATATAAAGGATAAATAAATGCATTCAAAATACATAAGCAATCGTAATTTAAAAAAATTGCCAGTTTTCCTACTGTTGGTCAAGAGTTTTCTTTGGGTATTCCGGTTTCCTCCCCCAATATAAACTGGATGCCATACCGTATAAGTGGTTTTTTTCGCGGTGATTTAATTTTCGCTATATTCGCGGTAAAATGTTTACAGCGAAAATATCAATACGCGAAGTATTAGAAACAACCATTAAGCTATTTATTCTGATTACTTACTGCGAAAATTACTTTACGCTAAAATAAACTCACACAGTTTTTCAACAAAAACGCTAAATTTTCCCCACGCGAAAAAAACCCACTTATACGGTATTATAGCTGACAAATTGCTGAAATTGGCATGAAACACCAATCAAAAAATACATCACAGTAAATTTCTATGCTGTGTGTGTTCAAATTCTGTAACAAGACATATAAAGCATCTGATCTACATGTACATTGACGGACTAAAACACTAAGTGTATATTGTCAGAAACATTTACATTTGTACTCAGGGGAGAAAAGTTTGGCAGATCCAGTTTTCCTTCTTTTTTTAGAGTGCATACAAATAAATAAGATATTAGTCAACAATGTATATTTGTATTTAGTAAAATAAAACACATCAGCGTGACATACTTAGTTGTGATAGGATTTCTATGGTTTTGTATTTTTTTTATAGTTGTATATCTGTAGTATGTTACATTTATACAAACTCATAGGGGAGACCCTTTCGTTGGGGGGTTGTCAGGCAATAATGCCAAAGCCTGACCACGGACCGTAGTGGGTAACGTGTTTGGAGAGTGCCAGGCTCCTTGCACGATAAAGACCCCTTTCATAGATTTCGAAAAAGAGTAGGCTCATTGTAGCTGCTACAACAGGCTAAATTTTCCGCCCCTACCCAAAACTCCATTTTTTTCCAGTGGCAGTCAAAATTGTATTCTTTGTGACCCATCCCACCCCCATTTTCCATTGATTTATTGTTTGTTAACTTATTCCTGTCCTGAACATAGCTGAAATACTGCTCCGCTGGAAGTAAAGCAGACGTAAATCAATCTATCAATACAAACACATAAAAAGTTCATTTATTGGAAAGAAAGTATTAATTAACAGATACAATTACTTAAGGGCTGTCTGCCTGTTGAGTATTAACATCTTTTGTTATAATTATATAAACTAATATTTTAAATGTAAAATAAGTTGTGCTTGATTTGGTGTATGGTTTTATTGTTATGTATAAATTCATAGACACACATATAATCCATTAGTCTTTCTGTATGAACTGTGACCACATGTACCTAGATCCCCCATATCACTTCTTAATAAATTCACATCTTTATGAATATTTATTTATTTTAAATGAATGAAGAGGACATTTCTCATCTGTTTTGCTAGCCGCAATTGATGGGAAAAGGAATGGATAATGATGTCATGTGACTGAGCACACGTTACAATTGTTCCGCAGACGTCATAAATGTTTCACCTGTAAGAAGAAAAAGTTAAGCCCAGAAATGCTAAGGATACAAATTATGATTAAATATATATATGTTAGAGCATTTGGTGGTAAAGTGTAATTAACAATCCTGTTCATTTATAGGAAATAATTAACAATCCTGTTCATTTAGGAAATGAATTGTATAAGGTGTCAAATGACATCTACAAGCTGTAGGTGTTGATCATTATGTCCTGTTTAATATGTTTTTACCCTGGAGACAGAAAACTTCATAATTAGATTGTTAGGACAGCTTTATACCAAAGATGCCAATTATCTGTGTAAAATTGTCACCTTAATGACAACTATTATTCTGGCTCCATGATGAATAATGTCCAGGAATTATTTACCTGTGAGAACTTAAGGTGTTGTTGTTGTTATTATTATACCCCCCAATTGAAAAGCGGGGGGGTATATAGTGATGGGGTGTCTTCCTCCTTGCAACTCCTCCTACACCACTTAATGGAATTTGATGAAACTTTATACACAGAATCCTTGTCACATAGTGCCATTGTTCAGGAGATATTTAACATTTTGATCACAATGATATTTGGGGTTTCCCATAGAAAAACCTGGACTTTGTCATTGACTTAAGGGGATACCCATCTCTTATGTGCAACTCCTCCTACATCACTGAATGGAATTTGATGAAACTTACACAGAATCATTATCACATAGTGCCATTGTGCAGGAGATATTTAACATTTTGATCGGAATGATATTTGGGGTTTCCCATAGAAAAAAATGGACATTGCTATTTTTTGAGGTGGGGGAAGGATGGGGGTTCCCATGTTTTATCTGCAACTCTTCCTACACTAGATTAAGATTCAAGTTCATAAGTAAGAACACATGCATTGCTCACAGTTTTTTTTACTCTAGTTGTTTTTTTTAGGGGGTGGGGGATGGAGGGGAGTTATTTCTGTTTCGGACAACAGTTAGCATTTCTGTGTAGCATCATTACATATGAAATTTTGAGAAAAAAATAAAGCGTTACAAAAGGTTTGTTTGGTTTGACTGGAGACAAAAAAAACCTTTTTTTTAGGAATATGTAGAAAAAAGGGGTATTGGAGCATTAGACAATTTTTTTTTCTGGTCTCCAAATATTATTTTTTTAAATCTATGTCCTCAAATCCACAAATAAGAAGGACATGGTGGTATATCCCTTCTTGGAAGAAGATGGTGGTATACTTGTTTATATCTGTCTGTACTTCTCTCCGCAACATAACTTTCGTAACAGTTTTCTCTGCAAATATGTGATCTCATATTGCGTGTACTGATTTCAGTTCTGTCACATTTCTACTTCCTATTTATCAACTTAGTGGTCAATCGATGATAATTTTTGTAACAGTTTTCTCTGCAACTTCTTAACAGAACCACTTAAAATTTTATATGTGACCTTATCATGTGGTCCTATATTGTAAGTACCGATTTCAGGTCTGTCGCATACCTACTTCCTGTTAACTGTTAGTCAATTGGGGGTATACTGAGTGAGCAGTAGCTAGCAGTTTACTAGTTTAATTAGATAAGCAACTAAAAATAACCACACAATGTAAACCCCTTTTAGACAAGTTGTTATTTTTAATTATTCCACAATTGGTTAATTTATTTGATGAGAATTGTAGCTTTTTTATCAATAATTGTAAATGTTTTTATTTGACTGATCCCAAATACACAGCACACAAATAAATAGTATTATGACAACATTTAAACATTTAAGAAAACATCTTATTTTTATGTACCGCCAATTTAAGTCCATTTTCCTGTCCATCCCACCTCAGGGTTCCTTTGCAGTGAAGCTTTTTTTTATTATGAAGATGACAATACATTGTTATGAAATGTGGTGCCAGTTTCAAAATGATGACATGTCTTTACTAGCAAAAGTCAGTAATCTTTTTAGAAAGTGAGTCAATTAGAAAAGGGGGTATTTAACCAATATGTGCCAAGCAGAATAAAAATTGTCGCTGAGACACCTTTTCTTGTTTTTAAATTTTTTTTTTTTCATTTTTGAGACATACCGGTATTTCCTTTTCACCCCATTCAGAGCGTTTAAGTGGAAAATTACTTGTCAACAAATATTTTAAGCAGTCATAAAAATCTTTGTTCCTTTTAAGTGATATGATTTTAGTGCAGACTACTTGTGTCGTAATACCTTGTAAATGCACATTTAAGTCTTGTTTGACAGGAAATGGTAGACCCCTTAATGCATGGTTAGAACCAAAACCAAAATAAATTGCATGATGAATAAGACATTGTCAATGGTATATGTAATAACAGTGAACCCATTCGTAGATCATAACTAAATTCAAGATTTTAAACATCTTAGTATTATGAAAATGCAGTCTTTAAATCTTTAACTTTGTACTTTGAAAAACTTTTACATATCTTTGAATATGTAAAAGTTAAAGCTTAAGCCATATTGACTTAATCAGTGCCTTCTGAATCAAGCGGATGCTGTATAGTATCTGTATCTTCTGCTGGATTAAAGCTGTCATTAGAGGTTTTACTGACATGTCCTGGTTTCATAAAAAGTCTTAGAATTTACCTAAGTAATAAGTTATAACGTTTGTACATGATTTATTTTAGTTTGTATTAGTTATTCTACTTTTTGTAAAACGGAAGCCTGTACTGTCATAAAAAATGTATATTAAATTCCTTTTCTTATGAGACCACCATATCTGCACAAAATGTGTGGCATTATGAAAAAGGGTGGCATCTGATAAAGAGGACATCCACAATTTAAGAATCGCACAAGGTTATGTGAAATGGTTTTTGGTGGAGGCATGCCAGCTGATTTTGCTGTATTAAGCTATGAAATTGTTACTCCTACCAGCCTATTTTCTCCTATATATAATAGGTTTTTGGTAAGGGCATGGCAGCTGATTTTGCTGTATTAAGCTATGATATTGTTACTCCTACCAGCCTATTTTCTCTTATATATAATAGGTTTTTGGTAAATGCATGGCAGCTGATTTTGCTGTATTAAGCTATGATATTGTTACTCCTTCCAGCCTATTTTCTCCTATATATGATTGGTTTTTGGTAAGGGCATGGCCTCTGATTTTGCTGTACTAGTATTAAGCTATGATATTGTTACTTTTACCAGCCTATTTTCTCCTATATATGATTGGTTTTTAGCTCACCTGACCCAAAGGGTCATGTGAGCTATTGTAATAACTTTGTTGTTGTCGTTGTCATCAGCGTCTGTAAACTTTTTACATTGTAATTTTCTTTTCTGAAACCACTTGGCCAATTGAAACTAAACTTGGCTCTAATGTTCATTTGATGGACCTTTACAGTTTGTGTTTTTTATTGGAAAACCAATATGGCTGCCACCGCAAGACTTAGTTTAACATAGAACCCTATGTGAAAAAAGTTTAAAAGGGCTTCTTCTCTGAAACCGTTTAACCAATCAAAACCAAACTTACTAGCAATGTTGTTTGGATGGTCCTTTATAAAGTTTATGTTTTCTATGCCAGCTGGAGATTCAAAATGGCTGCCACCGCAGGACTTAGTTTAACAAATGACCCTATGGGAAAAAGTTTTAAGAGGCTTCTTCTCTGAAACCGGTTAACCAATGGAAACAAAAACTTACTAGCAATATTGTTTGGGTAGTCCTCTATAAAGTTTGTGTTTTTTATGACAATTGGAAATTCAAAATGGCCACCAACACAGGACTTATTTTAACATAGGACCCTATGGGAAAAAGTTTTAAAGGCTTATTCTCTGAAACCGGTTAACCACTGAAACACAACTTACTAGCAATATTGTTTAGATGGTCCTCTATAAAGTTTGTGTTTTTTCTCCCAATAGGAAATTAAAAATGGCCACCACCCCAGGACTTTGTTTAACATTGGACCCTATGGGAAAAAAGTTTAAAATGGCTTCTTCTCTGAAACTGGTTAATCAATCGAAGCAAAACTTACTACCAATATTGTTTGGATGATCCTTTTTATAGTTTATGTTTTTTATGCCAATAGGAAAATTAAAATGAATGCCACTCCATGACTTAGTTTAACATAGGCCCCTACTGGGAAAAAGTTAAAAGGGCTTCTTATCTGAAACCGGTTAACCAATCGAAACAAAACTTTCTAGCAATATTGTTTGGATGGTTTTATAAAGTTCATGTATTTTTCCCAATCAGAAATTCAAAATAGCCACCACCTCAGGACTTGGTTTAACATAGGACCCTATGGGAAAAAAAGTTTGAAAAGGCTTCTTCTCTGAAACTGATTAACCAATGGACACAAAACTTACTACCAATATTTTTTTTAATGGTCCTTTATAAAGTTTGTGGGGTTTTTTTTATGCCAATTTGAAAATAAAAATGGCCACCACAGCATTACATAGATTAACAGTGGACCCTATGGGAAAAAGTTTTAAAAGGTTTCTTCTCTGAAATTGATTAACCAATGGAAACAAAACTTACTGAAAATATTGTTTGGATGGTCTTCTTTATAGTTTGCTTTTTATTGCCATATTGAAATTCAAAATGGCCACCACCACAGGACTTAGTTAAAATAGGACCCTATGTGCAAATTAAAACAAAATCTTCTTCTCTATAAAACCAGCTGTTAACCAATGGAAACAAAACTTTCTAGCAATATTGTTTGGATGGTCCTCTATATTAAAGTTTATTGAAAATTACAGGACTTAGTTCCAAAAGAAATTACGCTAAATACAGTTATATTTTAAATGTTTGTTTTTTTCACGTTAAATATACCTAATTAAAGATGTTAGCTATAATTTAATATTTATTCCGGTCCTATACAAGGTATATAATGTCACACACACACAAGAGTAATTATTATGCGCTTAGTCTGAGAAAACTATCATTGTCAATAACGACACATATTTTTTTTTAAGGTGAGCTCACCAATTATCGGTCTAAGTATCAGACAGAAGATTTCAAGTTCGGCATGTCGTTCACTGAACCCGAGTCAGAGACCAAAAAGGAAGAAGCTGTTTCTTTGGATCATGAAGACATGGATTTAGTGCCAGCTGATGAGAATAGTACAATAAACTACACAGACTCTAGTATATCTGATATGTTATTTTAAAGCTCACAATTCACTTATTTATTTGTAACATTCATTTTCATTGGCTAATATTCCAATCATATGTACTCTGTTGATCTTTTCAACTTATGACTTGTTTTTCATAGCCAAGCGTTTTCTATGACAACTCTTGTTTGACTGTTTGTTTTTTTTCTTCTTGTTATTTATATTTCATTTTAGTTCATTTTAAATGTTAAATTGGATTTTGGTCAAAATTAAAAAAAAAATTGGCATATGTTTTTGAAAAGACTTTTGTAAAGAAAGCATTTTTAGCATTTGTTGCTACATAAATATGTCTTTGAAGAATTTTTGATAACTGGGATGTAAGAAGCCATTACTTTTATAAATATTTTGACCTTCCAACAACTAAAATTGAGAAGCCAGAAATAGCTAAACAACTACTTGTTTTACAAAGATAGCTAAATCATTTATCATAAATTTCTTGCCAATACTTAAACATTATGTGTGTAAATTTATTTGTTTAGAATATTAAAATAACATAACAATTTATAGACATTGGTCGAATTAAATAAGCAGTTATGACCCTTTTTTGGGAAAAAAGAGGGGATTCAGTACAAAAATCATCAACAATTGTAGTTGTGTGTATTTCAAGCATTTTTCTGTTAGAAGGCTAGATGTCTCAAACATTTTGCATGAAAACAATTATTTGTATGTATAAGCAAAATATTCTTGTTTTTTTTTTGTGTACATGTGTAAATTGTCCACAAGTGAATTAAATACTTATCATTTACAGTTTAGTCCCATAATGCCAAGAATTGAAATATATATTAAATATAATAACAATTTCTTAAATTAAAAATGCATGTCTTAACTTCATACATACCTTTAATATATGTTTTGCCTTTGTTTTAAGCATGAAATTTATAATATATGATAATTATCCGACATTCCACCTGAATAATTCCATTTTATTCGAAAAATACATGTATATAGTGTGCAATTACTTTCTGTAGAATTTTATAAAATCATTGGATCTAATTAATGAAGCATTTTTTGTGTGGCATCAGTTTCAATACTAGCAGCAAAGAGGATTGAGTAATTTTATGTAGGCCATGTTTGCAAAAAACTGTAAAAATGCATCAATATTATTTACTGAATCATTAATAATTTATACATTTGTTTGAAGCTTTGCAGAATTTATACCTGACAGTATTGAAGTCCATGGTATAGTTTGACAGAGTGTATGTTGTAATATCAATTGGTTTGATAGAAATCTGTGTTAAGTTTAACAGAGTTTAACAGTATATTTTGTAATTTCTGGCATAAATTTATAAAATTATGGCTTTAATTGTATATTCACTTGTTCATTCTTTATTCAGAAATTTAATAATCATTATGTTAAGTGTCAATTTGTAATGATCTTTAGTGTCGTCATGGCAATACTATTTTTGTCAAATTCAGAGTTTATATGTGTATATTGTTTTCCCTTACATTATTTTATTTCTTTTCATTAAAATAGAGACTATGATAATACATCATTATTTTTTGTAAGATTACAATTATTTTAGTAAAATAAATGTGTTCCATTCCATATGCTCAAGATAATTGATCATCTATATGATCTGATCTCCTTTGTTATGTAAAAGATTTTGGAAATTCTCCAAGGAAAATTCCAACTTTTGAGTTTCGGTTGCTGAAATTTGCAGTTCTAACCAAAAACATTTCAATGCTTTATGTCAGCTTTGTTATAAAAGTACCAAAGAAATCTCATAAGAAGTCATAATACATGAAACATATATAAACAATTATTTCAGGTAATAGTGTTTTTGGGCAATAATTCAATGCAGGTAAAAAAATTTTGACTAAAGATAGAATACTGCAATAAAATAAAATAAGACTGATGCCTTTAAAATAAGTCAGAATATAGGAGAAAGTTTACTTTTGTAATTTTTTTATATTTTGGTTAAGTAAAAATTCATTTTTTAAAAATTTATATAATATTGTCATGTTTTGTTTTTTTTTTTTCAAATTTGGTGATTTTTGCCAATCTGTTTTGGAGCTGGTCTCCTTAAATTGTGGTCTAAGGGAAGTAACCCTCATCAGATCAATCTTTTCAACATTCCATTAACTGTCCATGACTAGGAGATACATGTATAATTTACCATGTAATAATTGTTTTTCCAAAAAACTGTTATGCTGTAACTGTGTATTTTAGACATTGAGAGATTTAGTGTGTTGTGTATAGTCAATGCCAGTGTACTTTCGTGGAGGTTTTTTGACTAACAAATAAAAACTGCCCACTGTTTACTGTCAAGCTTATGCTGCTTTTGTAGAGCTATAAAATTGTATTTTGAAATCAACAATTTATGTTTGAGGATATAATTGTTGATTTCAAAATATCATTTTTCCGATCTGTGTAAGGAACATAAGCTTGACCATACCCTGTAAGCAGTTTTTATTTTTGAGTAAAAAAGCCTCCACCAAATTACACTGATATTGACTACAGTATTGTTAATTTGTGTGTAGGTGGAAAATAAGATTTTATAGTCAACTCTCTTGTTAAGTTGGAGTAGATATTGCTACACACAAACACTCAAATTCACTTAATATTTTGGTCAATATGACATAACAATGGTCTTAATTCAAGATAATAAGCTTTAGGCTGGGAGTTTTTACGGTCTTTTGTCAGTTATAAAAACATTCGATAATCACATAATAAGCAGCAGTTAAAGCCAGGAAAATATTTCACTGTCATAATACACAACTGCCGGTACGTGTAGACAAAATGGTCGCCATGGCATTACAGAGTACATACTGCAGTAATTTGAAGCTATACAAATTTATGTCTACGTACTAGAAAGTTTGAATGCATGGCAAGTCTAAAACATTTCAAGATGTGACAAGATACAATTGTTTTTGAATGTGCTTTTTTACATTCCATTTTATGATTTTAACTGTCTTAAGTTTAAATGCTTTTCAGATTTTTTTTTTCATCTATAGGACATGATTGCTATTTTTTTTCTTCTTTAAAATTTTACCCCTCATTATGCATACATGTATTGTGTCAAGTCAAGGGTGGTTTCATATTTAGGAAGAACTGCATGTAAGTAGTAGGAATTGGTTGCAGTAAAAGGGGTAAAATGAGGGGCACTACAGTAAGTAATTGAGCAACAATATTAAAGGGGTAAAATGAGGGGCACTACATTAATATGTAATAGTGAGAAAAGGGTTTGACTATGAAAAACTGTTAAAAAGTGGGCTAAATGTAAGTTTTAGTCAGGATTTTATATGAATGGTCTGTGGATTGTTATTAGAAGAAAATGTATTGTTTGATGTTTATGGCAATTACAGTGATAAATCAATTTAAATATTGTTTCTGGTTTGGTGTAACACAGGGTATATGCAATGAACACTTTAGTAAATAACTATTGTAGGCAATAGTTTTATTCTAGTGTATATCGTTCTAACGTTCTCATGGCAGATTTTGTTCTTGTAAAGAGGTGTTAAATTGACATGTTTAGTAGATTTGGTATTTAAACAGTACTATTAATAAACTACAGAAACAAATGTTGATTTCATTCAATTTCTGTTTCACCATGCACACTGCGTGATTGCTACTATGTGTAAAAACTGCAGAACATTTTTGTTATTCGCAAATGATCTACTTCATTTCACAAGAAGAATTAACTGTTAAAATGTAGTAATATTTAGACAAAAAGTGTTGGTATAAAAGTACTGTATAACAGGGGATGTGGACAGGAATGTATTTATTGTAGAAATAAGTTGCAAACTGTAGAATATAAAAACAAGTGTGCAAACCTGTTCATTTTGAACAAAATTTCATCTGATTTCAGAAGATATGAACAGATAAAAAATTTGTTTGCCTTTTGTAAAGAATGTGTCATACATGTTGAATTTTAGGTAAATGTTTGGTAGAGTTAAGCAATTATATTTATTGAAGTTTGTTTTAGTATCATAGAGAAATCCTGAAATTCTTTCTGTCTCAGTTGAGGACCATACTCGTAGAAAGATCACAATATATTCAGATTTATAGTAAAGTAGTAGCGATTGTCTCTACAGATAGACTGTTTTTTCTCATAATTGGATTTATTAACTGCATTGAATTTTTTTTGTTTTGACCATATTTATGCACACATTTTAATGACACAATTAAAATAGATAATTAAAAGCATAAAAAATTGAGTTCAACTTAATTTTAACTGTTTTTAGTAGAATCTTTACTGCAACAAAACTAGTTACGTAGTAATAGGTCAAGGTGAACTTGTTTTTCCTACATAAATATTACATGTTGTAATGAAATTACCTTTCTGTCACAAATTGCATTATGACTTGATCACTTTCTTGGGACACAAAATTAATTGTTTCCCTCCAACGCTAATTACTGTAATAGGTTCCAAATATTTGTGATTTATGTGAATTTTTATTATAGGGACCATTACAAAAGTTCATGTTTAAGGAGAAATTTGTTTTTGATAAAACAAGGTTTATGATACATAGACATGTAACAAATAAAAAATGATTGGACAACTACACCATTGATTTCAAGACACCAGTGGTATTGGAATAATCCTAGTTAGAGCTACCAAAATTTGACTCCCACTTTACAAATGCGAGAAAAAATGCATGAAACCTTTAAGAAAAAACAAACATAATTAAGGCAGAAGTAAAAGTTATGGCCAGTAATATGTAAAGCATGTCATTCCATTTTTAACTAATTTGTTAAAACATTTACCTGTATTTACAGAAATGTTATTCTATATGAAATTATGTTTTTGTTTGTAATCAATAGATACCATTGAAAGCTAGAATACTGCTTCAATATGAAATTGTAATATGAAAGCATGAATTAAATTTTAGGTTTATGTTATAACAGTTCTTTGTAATGACTAAGAAAAGGAACTAATTGTATATTTGTTTGTCTTAATTTTACTGGGTATATTGTAATGTAGATTGACTATACAGGTTTGATACAAATTGTCTGTTGTATTTAAGCTCTACATCATTACCATTTGGATTTTAAATATTGTTTGGGTTTGAACGCCACTGATGAGCCTTGCCCTTGAAAGGATGAAATGTGCATCAGGCATAGTAAATTCTGTTAACCTTGGTATCTTGACATTTTATTTATGAAGTATATGACAGATTCGTGTGAACTTTCACATTATTCAATTATTGTGATATTCACATTTCTGTCGATTTTCATGAATATTAATGATTGTTGAATATGCACACATTGTCTCAAATTGAGAAGTTAAGCAGATTAATAACTAAGTAAGCTAATAATGTATTGTGTAGCCATCAAATGATGATATTCTTTAAAAAATGACATATAGTAGGTATTTATCTATGAAACAAGACTGACTTTTTACTTTAAAGCAAAATTCTGCTTTGTTTATTCTAGTTTTCACTGTTATTGTTATTGTTCTTGCAGAGCCAATTCTTCTCTCATCTGATTGGCAAGTCATGTCTGATGGAAAGCCATTCAGAAAGAGTTGACATTGATGAGATATTTGTTTCCAAAATTTCTTTGTCTTGTTTGTTGTTTTCCAAGAATGCTTTATTAGGTTTTTGTCAGTTTACCAAATAACACAATTTTTGTTTAATATTCTGTGATTTATGTTTTTCCATAATTATCAGATATTTCTTTATAATTTACACATAACTCATTTTGTTAAAATTATCTATATTGTATATATTTCAATTAAATCGTGCTTATTTACGTTAGTGGTGTTTATTTCATTTAAAATCTTATTGTTTACTTGATATTTTACAAAATCTAAATAAGGTAGAATTTGAAAAGATATGTCCAAAACACAACGCGATTATGCCATGGCTAACAGAATACTTTTGAACACAACATACACTAAAACTCAAAACATGCAGCAAACAACCAGCACATACCGGCCCGAACAATGTGATGAAACCATGTGACCATATCCTGCTTCACTAGTGATACCAGTGGTGTTATTTATATAACAGATCATGTATTGTTAAGATTGTATTTAGCGCCAAATATGTGACAGTTACCATGTAACAATCTCCCAATTGATTGAGGTTGAGTATTAAAGTAAATAACTAACATTTTGAAATACTCACAGGGGCGTAGCTAGAAACATTAAAGAGTATAGGCATATGTCTTTTCAGCAAGGGGTCTGAGGCCGTTTAAGGCCCTCAGCGTGTCCAGGGCAGGGCTTTGGTAGGGTGTCCGGGGGCGTAAGCTTCTGCAGTAAGAAGTCTGCTTCATATACATGGTGCACAGTTAGTAACCATTGGAGTACCAATCGTATATTGACAAAAAGTCCACCAAACTGAACAAATATGTTGTTAATTAGAAAAACCAGCATTTAAAGGATTTGGTCAAACGTTATTTTTTTAGATTTGGACTCGCCGATGACAAAAAAAAAGTTAATCTTAGTCTTTGAACGACAACCAGATATGAGTAGCTACTTTTTCTAAAGTTTTTAGCAAAGCAAAATTTAATTCATTGTGAACAAATTAAAATTCTGCTAAGCATACAGCAGAATGGCATTTATTGAAAATTATCTAATTTACTATCTACGAAGCTCTCTAAACATTGGGATTGAAAATGGAATAAATACTGTCCACTAAGATTGACTTAACATTGATTAACTACTGTCCACTATGCTTAAAGTACATTGATAGGACATGGGCTAAATTACTGACCAGGCAGCATTGACATGTAACATGGACTAAATTACTGCCTACCAAGCTACATTTAGATTGAACATGGACAAATTACCGTCAACTCAGCTTACAACAGATGGACATTGAGTATGGCCTAATTACTGTCAACATAGATTACATCAGATTATTCTAGCTTTACGATACAATATAACCCTTTGAGATATGTATGTGCAGTGTTGTTTAGTTTAGTTTAAACATATTTATTTGCTCAAATATGCAAATAGGATGACACAAGTTAAACTTGAAGTCTTCTCCAAATATACAATATATTACAATAAGAACGTTCGTGGAGCATGCATACAATTTAATACAATTTATAGTATATCATATGTGTAAAAAATGTGTACAAAGAGAAAGAGAGAAGGTATAAGGAAAGAAAAAAAAATATTGCAGATATTAGAAAAAATAAATAATAAGGATGATGTGATGATATGTGCGATTCAAAAGCCCTGTTTTCAATTCATTAAACAATATGGAATCTTTCTGACCCTTTGATATATTCATATACATGTTTAAAAACTTGTTCGTTCTGTTCGGTGGACAATAACGGGTTGCCAGATGTTAAAAATTTTAGATTTATTGGACAGTAATTTGGTAGCCAGGCAAGGTTATCCAATGATTTGTCTTTAATATTAGTATATTTAGAACATGCAAAAAAATGATACGAATCTTCACGGTTAGATCCACAACGACAGGATGGATTAGAAATAATATTTACTCTGTACAGATCATAGTTTAAAAATGAAGCAAAGCATCAGTTGTGTTAGGACAATATTGAATTTGCGCTATCCATATTCATAATGCTTCGGAACTTTTCGATATGGTTCAGGTTTTTGTCTCGCCTGCGACGAAAGTCGCTGGAGGCGAGACATATGTATGGGAATCCGGCGGCGGCGGCGTAAACACTTGACATCTTGCTTCATATATTTGTAAGCCCAAGCCCTAGGTCCATCAAATTTGGTCCATAGGTAGCTTATGATGAGTACTTGCCAGTCAGTCACCTGTCACCTGACCTTGACCTCAATTTCACGGTCCAGCGACTACGTTAAAGTTTTTGGGTTACGACAGTTCCTCTGTAACTACGCATGGTAGGATGACAATATTTGGTGCATAGGTTGCTGATGACTAGTACATGACTGTCTGGTAGGTGTCACCTGACCTTGACCTCAATTTCACGGTCCAGCGACTACGTTAGTTTTTGGGTTACGACAGTTCCTCTGTAACTACGCATGGTAGGATGACAATATTTGGTGTATAGGTTGCTGATGACTAGTACATGACTGTCTGGTAGGTGTCACCTGACCTTGACCTCAATTTCACGGTCCAGCGACTACGTTAAAACAGTTCCTCTGTAACTACGCATGGTAGGATGACAATATTTGGTGTATAGGTTGCTGATGACTAGTACATGACTGTCTGGTAGGTGTCACCTGACCTTGACCTCAATTTCACGGTCCAGCGACTACGTTAAAGTTTTTGGGTTACGACAGTTCCTCTGTAACTACGCATGGTAGGATGACAATATTTGGTGCATAGGTTGCTGATGACTAGTACATGACTGTCTGGTAAGTGTCACCTGACCTTGACCTCAATTTCACGGTCCAGCGACTACGTTAAAGTTTTTGGGTTACGACAGTTCCTCTGTAACTACGCATGGTAGGATGACAATATTTGGTGTATAGGTTGCTGATGACTAGTACATGACTGTCTGGTAGGTGTCACCTGACCTTGACCTCAATTTCACGGTCCAGCGACTACGTTAAAACAGTTCCTCTGTAACTACGCATGGTAGGATGACAATATTTGGTGTATAGGTTGCTGATGACTAGTACATGACTGTCTGGTAGGTGTCACCTGACCTTGACCTCAATTTCACGGTCCAGCGACTACGTTAAAGTTTTTGGGTTACGACAGTTCCTCTGTAACTACGCATGGTAGGATGACAATATTTGGTGCATAGGTTGCTGATGACTAGTACATGACTGTCTGGTAAGTGTCACCTGACCTTGACCTCAATTTCACGGTCCAGCGACTACGTTAAAGTTTTTGGGTTACGACAGTTCCTCTGTAACTACGCATGGTAGGATGACAATATTTGGTGTATAGGTTGCTGATGACTAGTACATGACTGTCTGGTAGGTGTCACCTGACCTTGACCTCAATTTCACGGTCCAGCGACTACGTTAAAACAGTTCCTCTGTAACTACGCATGGTAGGATGACAATATTTGGTGCATAGGTTGCTGATGACTAGTACATGACTGTCTGGTAGGTGTCACCTGACCTTGACCTCAATTTCACGGTACAGTGACTACGTTAAAGTTTTTGGGTTACAGCAGTTCCTCTGTTACCACGCATGGTAGGATGACAATATTTGGTATATAGGTTGCTGATGACTAGTACATGACTGTCTGGTAGGTGTCACCTGACCTTGACCTCAATTTCACGGTCCAGCGACTACGTTAAAGTTTTTGGGTTACAGCAGTTACTCTGTTACCACGCATGGTAGGATGACAATATTTGGTATATAGGTTGCTGATGACTAGTACATGACTGTCTGGTAGGTTCCACCTGACCTTGACCTCAATTTCACGGTCCAGCGACTACGTTAAAGTTTTTGGGTTACGGCAGTTTCCAGCGACTACGTTAAAGGTTTTGGGTTATGGCTGTTCCCCTGTAACTATGCATGGTATGGTGACAATATTTCGTATTCAGGCCGCTGCTGATATTTAATGCTATTTACGTAATGCTTATGACGAAATTTATTTTCGTTACTGATGCGGAATGCAGGCGAGACGTTTTTCTGTGTCCACACTTGTTTAATTCGGATTTAAATTTAAAGATAGATTCGACATTGCGGATTGACATTTCTAAACTGTTACACTGTCGAATAGTTGACGGTATGAAAGATTCGTGAGTCAGGGACAGTCTACAATAAGGGGTCATAATGTTATTACCTTTACGCAAGGGATACACGGACGTGCTTTGTATAGTTGGTGGTATTAAATTACAAAGATATGCTGGTGCAGAAATATGTTGTATATTATAAAACATTTGTAGTTTCCTACGTTTTCTACGCTCAGCCAAAGGCTCCCACCCGTTTCGGTATAAATATTAATTAATTTAGTAAAATTTGCTAGGCCTGTGACGATTCGAGCAGCCTCTAGCTGCAGTTGCTCAAGTTTATTGCAGTAACCCACACCAGCGTTATCTCAAACTTCACGGGCATACTCAGAAAGTGGTCTTATGAAGACCAAATACATTTTTTCTCAATTTTTTTCTTTTTTAATTTATATTTAAGTTTCCTGAGTACGTGCAGGTGCATAGAAACACTACATATTATATTATCAATATGTATGTTCCACTTAGCATCACTGCTAAAAGTGACTCCTAGATGTTTATGGAAAGTAGTAACTGGAATATCTGTGTCATTTAGTGTAAATCTTATATCTGGTGGTAATATATTTGAGAATAACATAATTTCTGTTTTGTAAGGGTTAAAAGACATTGACCATTTTCGTGACCCATCGTTCACCTCTCTCAAATCGTGATCAATCACAGATTGTATCTGAAACATCACGGCTAGCATAGCTGAACGACGTGTCGTCAGCAAAAAGTCTGCAAAGAGAATAATAGGTTCTTTCATACGTTTTTGGGAAAGATCGGTTGATCTTTCACGAGTGATAGAAATTTTATGTCTTTTCGCGAGTGGAGCGCAGCGGAACGAGCAAAAAGACATAAAAATTTCTATGACGAGTGAAAGTTCACACGGACTTTCCCTAAAACGTATGAAAGTACCTATTTCTTCCGTAAACCAACAATTTTCACATCGCTATAACCTATAGACTCTCCATTGTTTTAGACTCCATTGTCTCTGACGTCCAATCAGAACGCCGGAAATAATGAACGTCATAGAAGAACGTTGTTATGCTTCCATAACAACGTTCTTGTTTCTGGAGTTTTGATTGGGTGTCGCAGCAAGTACAGATGTGTGCGCGTGAGCTCATCTGTAATGGGTCATCTGTACCAGAAATCGGCCATTTACGGAAGAAACAAGATTTTCAGCTATATCATTAATATATATATATATATATATACCAAGCTTACAACTGACGGTATATATATATAATAAATAATAATGGTCCTAGTACCGACATGACCGATTCTTGAGGAACACCAGCATTTACATTGCAAAGCTCCGACGATGATTGCTTTTGATAACTTCTCTCTGTTGCCTATTATTTAAATAGCTTTTAAACCATTCTAATAAATTTTCGTTAACACCATAGGATTTTAATTCATACAATAATCCTTTATGCCAAACTTTGTCGAATGCTTAGGAAAAGTCACAGAAAACAAAACAGTTTATCTCCTTCTTCTCGAGTGAATTTAAAATACAGTTATATTTTTCTAACAACTGATGGACAGTGGAACAGTTAGGAAGAAAGCCAGACTGATATTTATATATTAGCTTATTTTTTTTGCATGTGGTTATACACATATTTATAAATAACCCGTTCCAATATCTTACCTACGCAACTAATTTTGGGATATTGGTCTATAATTAGACGGTATTGAGCTGTCGCACTCTTTGAATATTGCTAAAATTAATTGAAGTGGTATTGCTATTTTGTCAGGACACATTTTTAACATTTTGTGGCTTATTATGTCTGGCCCTGAAGCTTTCTTAGGTTCTAAAATTTTTATTATGTCAACAATTTCTTCTGTACTGATTACAATATTATTTAAATTTATATTTGTGAGTAACATTTTCATCCTCTAACGAGGAAATTTTGCTAAAATACTTATTCAATAAATTACATTTCTCGTCGTCCCCATAGACTACTAAACTATGATCTTGAATAATATTTTGAAGTGGGGGTATATTATAACAGCCTTTATTTGATTTGATAAGCATTTTCATAATTTTCCAGTATGTTTTAGAGTTTGTAGCATTATCTAATATAATGTTATCAAGATTCTTTTCAAAATTTTCCTTTGCAGCTTTTTTTTCAAGTTATTCACTTTATTTCTTTGTTTCTTATTAGATCTGCTGGTTTTTTAGACTGTTTAGTCCATGCTCAATCTTTATCTTGTATATTCGACAGAATACGACTTGTCTGGCCTAATTTGGTTTTTGTCTGGCATAATTGATTCTTTGTGTCTACCTAGTCTACAGTTTGAGCATATATTATGCTAATCATTTGTGTCCACCAAGCTCTATTCTATTGAGTTTGAGCATTTAAAAGTCGGTTTGACATTGAGCAAGGCATAATTTGGATTTTATGTACGTCAAGTAAACCCACAGCCGATTGAAATTGAGAATGGTCAAAGTTGGATCCCTATTTCCACCAAGCTTACAACTGACTTTAAACAATGTATCGGGAAAGAATATGGCCACTACGCCAAACAGCCGATCGGGATTATGCTTTCAAATATACGACGATCAAGAATGAGCTAACTTGTTACTACGTTCTTTCAGGCGATTGAGATTAAGTATTTTAAAATCTTACAGAGACTGGGAATGGCTAGTTAGTTCCATATGTCTATCAAGCCTACAGCAGATTAGGATTCAGTGTCAAAAAACTTGATGGGGATGTAGCATGGCCTAGAGCCTAGAGCCAATTGATTGTGTATTTCAAGATCTTGTTATATTCAGATTAAGCATGGCATACAGTAAATTACACTGTAAATAAAACGGACGCGTTTAAATTTTATATGCATAGTGTGCAAAGATTTAACACTGCATGTTCAAGAAGTGTTCATCTTAACACATAGTGTCCAAGTTTTAAACATCTGTGTTTAAAACGTTCACATTCAAGTGTTCAATAAATTTTAACACTTCAGTGTTAAAGAGGTGTAATGAATTTGAACTTTGTTTTATATTATTTTGATGCAAATTGAATGAATTTAAAAAAACATAAATAATGATATTGTTAAAAGGCCTTTAACAAAGCTATTTAAAGTTACGTTGGTGTTCTCTGTCTTATTTCTTACAAACACATGTTTCAGTGAATAAAATAATGTGCAGTGATCATGTCGTTCCTTTTATTAATTTATAGTACGCATTTCCAAAATACTTCTGTTGCAAACATTTGTATTATGGTTTAAACTTTATCATAAATGTTCAAATCTGTTCTGTTATTGAACACTGTGTGTTTATCAAGTGCTCTATTTCTGAACACTGGTGTTCAAAATTTACCGCGCTATATAGTACCAGAATGCACCATGGAACCACCGGAAGTCTGCCTGTTTCAGTTTTTGGGCGGTGGAATTCAAAGATGCAGACGTAAAATATACTTGCAGTTGTCATGGAGAATGAAGGATTACTTTGTTCATTTACAACATATCACTGTTGAAAGTTCATTCGAATAACCCCAACTTGTTTGTTAATTGTGGGTTTGGAGCATATGACATGAGTGTACAACTCGTATTATGCCAGAGGAATAAGTATTTTCTATCCAAACTAAAGGACGAATAGAAAGAGATGCTGGACATATAGAAATGTGAGAGACTGTGCTTCGTAACGGACCTATACTTATACGAAAGAATCGCCAAATTTATTGAAAGTGGTTGTGGCTGGATTTACCTGTTTAAAATACAGTTTCTGTATGTATTTGAATATTAAATTAACCGTCTCCAGTAATATAGAGAATGCAAGACAGGTGGATGACTTCAATGAAACTCTTGCAGGATGGATAGACATATTGTGTATTCAGAAATATACTAAATTTTATCTGACCATTTTGAGTTATGTACATGCATCTGTCATTAGTTCTTTGGACAAACTTGTGGACAAGAACTCCTGTGCCATTTTAGAGTGCATATATAGCTATATGTAGCAACGTTGTTTCTCTTTAAAAATATGCTATGTATGTTAAATGTTACAACTCATCAGGAAAGTGCATTCAACAGTAATGAGATTGATGCTTTTTCTAAGACAGTTTTATTCAGAGTGTATTTAAGTAGTTTCATTATGTCTACTGTATTAATGATGTATATATACTTGTTTATATTAAATGATGTTACCACTCAATTTATGTGGTTTTTTAATACAAAGTAATTTACAATGTATTATTGTATTAATGTCTTAAATAGAAACTCTTTTTTGAGGTATGTTAAATATTTTCATGCAAAAATATATAATTCTAGTGCATTCATTTGTTACCAATGAAACTGATTGGAAAACAAGTTACTGTACTTGTTACTATTGGAAGACGCCATCTTAAATAATCTGATTAATTAAAAATGACATTTTGTTGCTCAGTTCATGGTATAGAATGGTAATTTAAGCGTTGCCTACATAAAATGTAATAATCTGGTTATTTTATTATGCTTTTATCAAAATAATTATGTTTAATTGAATTGGGTTAAGTGCCACTTTCATCATTTTTCAGCTATATCATTAACTCTAGTATTTATTGGGATAGGAATCTTTCCTATACCTATCAATAAAAATTAAATTCTCTCATTTAAAAAAAAATATATTTGTCTTCAGAAATAATTGTGAACTTATTATTTTTGCAGCATAAAGATTTTTTTGTTTTTACTAACTGAGATATTTAAACAAATTAACATTTATCTTATTATTTGATTTTTATTGGCGATGAAAATATACAAAAATTGTTTTAAGTATGGTTAAAATGCATTTTTCTACAAATTCATTTAAATAGTTTATTAAGATTATTGATTGCAGTGCATCTTCATTTCCAAATTGACAGGATCCTACTTTACAATTTACTTAGTCGGAACATGTTACCCTCTGAACATGTTCGAAATATGAACATTGCAGTGTTCTACTTTTTAACATTTTTCTTTGAACACTTGAAAAGTGTGTTCAGAATCTTCACATTCTTTCTTTGAACATGTTCTGTGTGTTCAAGAAGTGTTACAGGGCCTTAGAACACGTCTTGGCATTAAATTCTTGAACATATGGACGTGTTCATAATATTGCACACAAGGTATTCAAAACGTTAACACTAGTGTTTAAAAACGACACACTTAGACAACCAACAGCAGAACACCAGTGTTCAAAAACTTAACACTTGGCATATATATGATGAACAACAGTGTTAGTTTTGGGAACGCAATTACACGTTCAATAAATGTTACAAAAAAGTGTTCATTAGATGTTCTCAGTTTTAACACTTGAATTTACAGTGTATAGTTCTTTATGTCCACAGCCTAGTCAATTGAAATTGGGCATTTTAAAGCTTATTTAGACTGAGCAAGGCTTAGTTGAATCTGTATGTTCACTCAGCATATAGCCAATTAAGATGAGTATTTCAACTTATGAAGATTAAACATGGACTAAGTTTGTTCCTTCCGTCAATTTGCATGCAATCGATAACACCCACAAGGACAATAGTATAACATCTGTCGAAGTATCTCACGTTACAAAAAGACTAACAGTTCGTTTGCTAGAATGTGATAATTAATAACACTTCTGTCAGTTTGCACTCCGGCTTCCTCCCCCAATAAAAACTGGACGCCATGATATTGCTGAAAAATTGTTGAAAATGGCGTTAAACATCATTCAAACAAACAAAACTAACATAACATTTCTGCTGCTGCTTTCATAGAAGGTGGGTATGACTTCATTTTTGACTGTCTTTTGAGCATTCATATCAGGTTTTATTTAAGTAAAGTCCGTGGTATCTTAGAGATAATTGGTGTTATTTATAGAAAGGACTATGCATTTAATAAATAATCCTGTTTAACTTTTAATATTAACAATAGTAATGTTGTTTGGGGGCGAGATCATCACATTTAATTGATAGTCTAAGAATGACCGAATCATTTTAGTTTAAATTGCCTCAGTGTTTTTAACGTTTATGACGACAAATGGGTTACAGTGATGATGGACAAGTCACAAGTAGGTCAAATGGCTCGTCATTACTTTTATTCAGTTGAGCAAACAATTAAATAATCCAGTCAGCGTTATCTAAACGACTGAAATCTTGCTATACAAATTGCTAGTATTTATTGGCCTTGTGAAATACGCCAAGAAATGTCCTAAACAACTCCAAAGCATTTGCAACCTTGACTAAGAGATGGTAACAATAGTAACATCTGATAGACTAGTATAGATATAGAACACTAAGTAATATGTAGTTCCGGCAGGTTTATTTCTAAACAATCTTAGTCAGGCCATAATACGGAAAACCTGACCGCAAACCATATTAGTGCACCGTGTTGGGAAAAATGCCACGTTCCTCGCACGTTAAAGAACGCTGCTGTAGTATTCGCTATGAGTAGGGATTTCGATCCCGCTACAGGAGGCTAAATTGCCCGACCCTATCCATCCTCCCATTTGCCAGTGGCAATCTAAAATCCGTTACCCCTATTTTTCCTTGTGTCCCCATTTTCATTCATCATCATTTCATGTTCATTAATCATCCATTTCATGTTCATCGCCTGAATATAGCTGAAATATTGCTGCTCGGGCGTTAAACACCATTAATCAATCAATCAATCAATCTAAACAATCTTCCATTAATTTTCATACACCATTACATGGTAACATAGGTAGCTCTTTGGTGACGTAGGGTTAAACAATTCCATAAATATATATACACAAATATTATATATAATCTTTTACATTACATAATGGAAGGAATTAAAAACAAATACAACAAAGTTCCAGTCAATGAATTTTGGTACGCCTGACGCGCGTTACGTCTATTCAAGACTAATCAGAGGCGCTCTACCCCAAAAAATGCAAATGCCAAACACTATATGAGCACAAAACAATAAAACCAAAAATATGCTGGACTGGAAACCAAGTTATGACTAAGATCAACCTATACCCGGGGTAGGAAGAACCTTAGGGTTTTGACAATTTTGAAATTTACACGGACAATTTCATAGCTTTGATGTGTTCTTCAACACAAAAGTGTTGATGCCGGATCGGGCTAACCCCGGGGGAATTTAAACTCCTCCAGCAGCGCTAACCATCACGGATGTTAGAAATAAAACAATTACAAAAAAGTTCCAGGCAATAAATTTTGCTACGCCTGACGCGCGTTTCGTCTATTCAAGAATCATTAGAGGCCCTTTATCAAAAAAATTGAAAATGCCAAACACTGTATGAATATGAAAAGCACAGAACAATAAAACCAAAATATGCTGAACTGGAAACCAAATTATGACTAATATCAACCTATACTTTGGGTAGGAAGAACCGTAGGGTTTTGCCAATTTTGAAATTTACGGACAATTTCATAGCTTTAATGTGTTCTTCAACAAAAAAGTGTTGATTCCGCAACGGGCTGGATTTTGTATGCGGTGGATGTGATTATGTTTATGTCTAAACATTACTGGAACTTCCAGCATACTTTTATCCATACGACTGCAACATTGCAATAGATTTGGCAGTGGAAACAACTATCACTGCCGTAACATTACTATATGCCAGACTTAACAAAAGTTGTAAATGACTGCTTCGGCCAACAACAGAATTTTTATAAACCAAAGGTATAATCATATACATTGTAGCATTTAAAATGAACAAAAAGTACATCTGACCAGCATTTGTGAATACATTACGGATCAAAAAGATTTAAAGAGATCGTAATTAGATATCTTGTTGGAATACCGGTAACCTTGGATTTGCATTATGCTCAGCCAGAAGGGTACTTCTAAAAAGTTTTATAAGTATCCCGATATTATCCTTAATTGTACAAAATTGAAATGTAATTTATATTTGAAGAAGAAACTCTATTTGGAACAAAAAACGTGAACCACAAAAATATGAATTTTTAACTGGATATATAAATGTATTGTAACTCGTGCTTGTTGTTATATGGTATGGATACTGGGGACGGTCCAAACGGTATAATCCTAGCAGCTGCTCAGCGCCTCTCAATGTGGCAGATACTTTTTCCGTGACAGTTGAAATTAAGTCCCCATGGGTCTGTCCCATTTTAACAACTGATTTATTGTAAGTTTACTTATTTCCCTTCCTAATATAGCTGAAATACTGCTTGCGTGATTTTAAGCAAATATTTCTTTAATCATTATAGGATTATCAGGGGCGGATCCAGGATTTCGCTTTTTTTTTTGGGGGGGGGGGCGCAGAAAATCGGCGATGGGTCTGGGGACCGCTCAAGATCTCCATCAGGCCCAGGGTAGCGCCATGGTAGGGGATTCAGGGTGGCGAACCCCCCCCCCCCGGACGCTCCAGAGATTTCAGCATTTACTGGGCGTTTTTGATAGTCATTTTTAGTGCCAAAAAATTAATCACTGTATTAAAAAGAAATTTTGATGAATTAGGGCAGGACGGCAATAAAAGTATAAAAATAAAACTTGCACTTCTTTTTTTTTCCTGCTGTACAATACTTGACCCACTTTTTACATATTATTTTAAGGTGAAACTCACACATTTTTATTTTCCGCTGTAATCATTTATAAAAGTTAAACAATTAATTGGACATATTTAAGTACGTTTAAAACTGTCATTGAACGTAGAATTGACATTGGCATATTGTACCTTACTTTTATGTTATTTAACAAAAATATTTCGGTTTTCAGCACAATTAGAAATAATGGTTTTGACAGAGGGGGATCAGAGTTGGCTACATCACCCGCCCTACCTATTTCTCTCTCTCTCTCTCTTCCTTTTTTTCTTTTTTTAGGGGGGCGCACGCCCTCCACGCCCCCTCTAAATCCGCGCCTGATTCTTCCAATTAACCGTCATTGAAAAATTAGTGTAGATTCATAAGAAAGTAATTCCAGATTGTACTTGCGAAAATTTGGTCAAAGTTGAATTTCAATACAGACACAGCCGGCAAGTAAATCTAAAAATAAAAACTGTCAATCAATTTGCAAATCATTAAGTAAAAGGCAGCAAAGTAAGAAACAAGTTTAAAAGTTCTCCTTAAAAATGTTAAATTATTTATTGTTATAAATAAATATTATAAAACATGAGCTATATATTGATTAATAAACCTGACAGAGTATAGATATGTCAAGTTTCCTACAATGTCAATGTATTGTCCGCATATACCAGTAAATATGAATATATATTTTTGTTAATAATAAATAATTTCACAGTACTGTACAAATAAAAAGTATCACAGTTTCTAATTATGTATGATGTTAATCTGTAATATGTTATAACCAATAGCATTAACATGTAAGAATCGAAAACAAAATGGTCATGGCAAGATAATTTAAACACACCATTGTTCAGAAAAAGGATCTTGTTGATCCTAGATCTCGGGGTTGTCAGAACATAATTCTGTGAGCCCAAAAACATTGACGGAACAGGCTGCTATATAAGGTAAGAAAACAAAAAAAAACCAAGAAAGGTAATTTTTTTCTGCTTAGTTCAAAGTTGGATTGTGCAGGAACATTAATAGTTTTGATGTGTTTACTGTAATAAAACTCTTTCACATGTCATAGAAATATTCTAAGCATACTTTTAAACAATAATTTAATGTTTTGTACCTTATTTGTGGATAAAAAACCACAAATTTTCAGCACACTGCATGAATTTCAAATAATTAGAAAGTTAATTTATTTATTTGTATCAAAGCAGTGTTATAAGAACTTCTAATATTTATTATTACATGTATATTAACAGTTGTTCTGTTTTTAGTTAACACCCTTGAATCCCCTGAAACAGACCATGATATATAGAATGGCTGAGGAAGTATGTTTGTTTTTGTTTGAATAGAGTTAACAATACTGTCTGCAATTTTTCAGCATAGTCTTTATTGGTGGAGGAAGCCGGAGTACCTGGAGAAAACTGGCAATAAATCTCAATTTAGGTTGGAGTTGAGCAGCTTGCCAGCAGTAAGGCTCAAACCCTCAACCTAAGTGCTTACAGGCACCTGATCAATAATAGATGATTACTACCCTAACAAATTGTCCACTGCAATAAGAAATATTGTGAAATATGATTTTTTAAATTCTTTTTATCACTTTGCAAAAAACAAATCAAATAAGTCACACAGTTGTTAAAGTAACATCACAATGTAGATAGTGAAACAATGGAAATGATGTATTTTTGTGTGTTTTGGGATTCATTTACAATATGTCTATTATCATAGTTGGTTCTCCATATTTCCACAAAACAAATGGTGTAAAATGTTGTCACATTCCCTTGTGTATCAATTCTGGTCACACCGTAATGAGAAATGTACACATGTTTATAAATGAAATCATCAAGTCAATGTATTCTTGTTTTTGCAATATGCACCCATTCCTTTTGATCATAATTGTTTTTTTATTGACACAAATGAAGTTAATAACAAAATTCTTAACACCAGGGAAACTGCCAAAGGCAATCCACAGATCAAAGTGAAAGTAACTGGCAAACATTTGAACCATCAACTAGAAATACATGTATAACATCTACAGCAATGGTCCTGACTTGGCACAGGCACTTCACAATAATCTAGAATGCCTGAAATCCATACAGCAGAGCCACGTTGACTAGAAATAGGAAAGGAAATTAAAATTGAAGAGACTACTTGGTGTAGATCATGTCCAAGAAGGCAATACACTTTTGAACCAGACATGTTTATAGTAACATTTTTTTACATGTACAACCTGTGACAAGCCTATTTTAAATAATTAAAATAATGCAGGATTGATCAGCTACACTGCACAGTCATTTTCTATCAATTCCCTGGACAAGTTCCAGTTAAAATTGCTTGGCAGCACTGAAGTGGCGAGTCATAAATTCTTTTTCAAATATGTACTTTTCATATATGTATAACTTAAATATAATCTATAAAGAACAACAATATCATATACAGTATAAATATTATGATTATACATCTATTTCAATAGTATATACATAGTATATAAAACCACTGATATTTTTATGAGCAGTGCATTTCTGTCAACCTTTTTACTAAGAAATGTTGAGAGAAAAATGATTACCAAAGGGAGATAAGGAAACCAAACAAAATCACATCCCTTTATCATTTCTTTATACAGGGAAACAACTCTAACTGTGCAATGAGTCAATAAGGGAAAAACTTTTACAGTGTTTGGTTTGGAAGGATAAGGTAAAGGTGGAAATCCTTTCCGGTTAATCTTGAAGGTCAAAGATAGCAGGTAGGAGGTGAAGGTCATCAGTCTGTAGTAACAGCAAGGATAGCAGGTAGGAGTTGAAGGTCATCAGTCTGTAGTGGCAGCTAATTGCTTATGAGCATCTGAAATACAAACGAATAACTTTAAAATGATTCAAAATGAAAAGTTGACAAAGTTAGTTGTGACTGTAAATCTATACAATCCACAATTGTTGTTATTTCCAGAAAATGACTGATTTAAGAAAAAACCATTTATGATCTGGAGGTGGTCTGTGTACAGAAAGGGAGTCATCTTGGGATTTATTCAGTACTCAGTAGACAAAATGTTTTTTCAAGTTGCAGCAAATATCTCACCCCAATAAGAAAATGGCTGGTGCCTACAGGATGGTATAATGTTTTAGTAGTTGTTACTTTTGCATTTTTCTATTATTTAGATATTTTATACTATACCTTAATTTTCAAATATTATTTAAGTATAAAATATATATATAATAAATTGACATTTTCTGGACTCTCTATATTTGCCTTTTCGTAAAGTTCAGTTTCACTTTTCATCAAAGGTTCAATTTCAGGTAATTAACAACCTGTTTACAAATAATTCTACTATAAAACTACAAAACATAAAAATAACTACCCACAACTCTCATGACACATTCTTGACAAATTTTGAATGTGAGTGTTCAGGTTTTCTAAATCTTTAACAGGATTAGCTATTGAGGCAGCAGTGCAAAAAAATGAAAATAAATAATAATCATCATGTAACTGGCAGAGATATACCTACCCAAAAGGGACATAACTCTAACATGAAGAAAGAATACAGCAGTCCCTGAGGTTATATTTATATAAAATCAAAATATTTCATTATTTCATGTATATGTCTACTGTTTTTGAGCAGACTCATCCATCTGAAAATAGTTACTTTGTTCGGCTCTTTTCTGGTCTCGTCTCATTATCAACATTACAAAGATGTAAATGACAGCTCCATACACATAGGGTCCAGGGTATAAAATGTACAAGGCAGCTGGAAAATGAAATATATCATTTTAAAATCATTTATCATGCAATATCTTGTAACAGTAAGTAATAGACAATAATAAACAAGTGTGGACACAGAAAAATGTTTTGCCAGGATTCCGCATCAGTAACGAAACAAATTACTTCATAAGTAACATGTAAATAGCATTAAATTGTCAATCATTTAAAATACACAACGCATGGTTACAGAGAAACTGACCTCATCCAGGTTTCTGAAGAGATAACTTTTTTACTGAATTTCACCAAAATAAGCATAATTTTCACGTGCAGTTTTGAGGGGAGAAAATCAGTTATTGCTCATAATTCTTTTTTATTTTAGAACTGGTTTCCATAGTAAATTATAATAATACCTCTTAAGGCATCTACTTCAGAATATCCACTATTTTTAAAGGCAGATTTGACTGGTGGCACTAGGAGTTGCATGTTCCCTCCAATATTGGTTATAATAAACAGATAAACAGCTATCCCAGTAGTTCTAATATCTGACGGAACTAATTCAACTATTACAGCTATTGTTATACCAATCCACATCTCACCTGTAAGGCAAATAAACAAGTCTAAGATGTCATAAAAATTATGTATTTTGTTTAATACTGCACATATATCGAGTTGTTGTATAATGGCTACACCTCACATTTTTCCAGTTTTTATTTGTTTTTTTTTGTGTTTTTGCTATTTTTTGGTGATTTGTTTGACCATCTTTTAGTGTTTAGTTGGATTGTGCTTGAATTATCTCCTCTACCTCCATATATATAATACTAGAATGAAAAATAAAACGACAAACCTTATTAATTCTAATTATCAAGAGATAAAGTGTTGAAATATCATACAATACTGTGAATTTATCGAATAAACTGTGGACAAATACAATTCCAGAATCTTATTTTAATTATGCAGAGATAATACTTAGAGGCTTTGATTGAATGGAAATGAAAGAACTGACATATTTTTCCTGATTAAAATACAACAATTAAAACCAACAAAAAAGGCCAAACCAGAATATTCTTTATGCAGGTACACTAATTACATTATCTGTTGACACATTCTCTGATGTGAGAAACCCTGTTTTGCATTAAATGTTAAATCTTTAAGAAAAAAAATAAATATTGGAATCTATATTCTAGTAGTCATGTTTGACATCCTTAAAGAGTAAACAGTTGGGAAAGTTAAGGTAATCTGAATATTTATGGCTACAATAAAATTGAAGTTCGACAGAAGAACTATAGAGAAACTGATATACATGTTACAATTAAATATGGTATCAGCAAACATGTTTGTTTTCATTTATGGACGCCAAGCAAACTTACCAAATATATATGTAGGTATCTGACAAATGTAGGCACCAGGTGGCATAAAAAATAAGGTTCCGGCAGCAAACGGTGCAGCCACAGCCTGCAATACAAGCAGAAAGATGGGGTAAAATGGTACATGTAGTTTTAGTTTTTTTGTTTAAATGATGTTTAATGCCAGTGTCAGCAATTGTTCACCTATATTATGGCATTCAGTTTTTATTGTGGGAGGAAGCGGGAGTATCAGAGAAAACACCAACCTATGCTAGGTAAAATGGCAATCCTTTTTTAAGAGAGGAGCCAAGCAAACCCTGCCAGTAGTATGACTCAAATCTGGAATCCAGAAAAATGTTTTACACTGAATACATCCTCCCCATACTTTATTATTGTTGTATAGTTTGGGGTAGTTGTAGCAAAGATGGACAAAATCAAATTCTTAATTTGCAAAAAAGAATAATAGATACAGACCCTGATTCACCAACCGAACCTCTTTTTAAAAAACTTGGCTGGATGAAAATTTAGTTACATCTCTGAAAATAGTCCATATGCATTAAGACATGCTGCAAATGGTAATCCAAAGATCCCAAAACCATATAAGGAATTGTACAAGAAATCATTCAGTTATTCTGGGTCTCAGTTGTGGAACAGTTTACCCAATTTTATATGTAATGCCCAAAATGTACACAACTTTAAAGAAAAACTTAAAGACCACATTCTTGGACATATTTAAGATTAATACAAGTTTGGTCAATATTATACCAATATACTGCATTTTTACTATTGTTGTTAATGAATGAAGATGATACAAGTTTACATTCTTTATAATATGTAAATGTACTGTTTGATGAATGTATACCATGTTTTATATAATCTACCTACATGTAACTTCAATGAGGGCCTCAGGGAAGATTAGTTATATAACTAACTGTGTTACCCTCTATAAATAAAGTATTATTATTATTATTATTATTATTAATCCACAGCCTCAGTATTGACAGGCACCTGATCAAATGGTGATTAAGTACCTTAACCACTCAGCCACCGAGGCCAAGAGTAGAATGGTAGAATGTAAGCTTCTATTAAATCATTTGAGTTAAAAACTATAATACAGTTGTATAAATAAAAACCTCTTTATTTTGCTGATGTTTAGACAATTACTACTGTCTTTATTCAAGGCATATACAGTAATGACAAAAATATGTATTGATGTGCACATCAATAACACCAACAAAAACGTTACAATAAACCCATGTCATACAGTCTACAGTAAAGTAAAAGTGAAAAAAATGAAATAAAGAGAAACAGAACAGAACTTAATGAAATTTCAAAATGTTAATATAGTATAGTTATAATAATATAGTATACATTTTTTGTTTGTTCAGACTAAGGAGGGAACTTCTAGCTTGTCTACGTACTCAGTGGACATTTTGAAACAGACATACTATTTTGCTTTGATGTGGACTTTCTGACATAACAAATAGTCAAGATAATATGGACATGGGTGGGCTTGCTCAGTGTGGATAAAGGATAACGCAAACTCCATCTCTGCAAGTAAACACTTAAAACCAGTACAAAACTGTTTAAACTACATGTATATTTTAAAAACGTTTTTTATGTCATGAAGGGATGCATTTTCAGAAGGCATATAATGAAAAAGCCTGTTGGATCAATAGTCCATAGACCTTAAAGTAGGGTAGTTTCAAAATCCTCCTGTCTTAAGGGGATGGAGGACACCATCTGCCATTTTTTGTAAAAATTTCAAAATAGATAGAACATTTATGGTAATTATAATAATAATTTCTTTCATTATTAATTCTCAGTCTTAATTTCCATAAAATTTGAATTAATAATGAAAGTCTTATACCTATAATATTACCTTAAATTTTTATCACATAAATGAGCTCGTTATTGGCAAAAATAATAAAAATGAAACTTTTAACAAGGGAGGTAGTTTTGACCAAAAATACCATTTGTTAGCACTTTTTGACCAGTTTTTTCTCAATGGACAAAAAATTTACTCAGAAACCCCTATTTTTCTTTCCATCACTAAAAAGTATACTAATTGCATGACATAATATCAAACATTCAAAAAATTTCATTGGACAGAATTTTTTAAATCTTATTTTAGGGCTATTTTTATTTTTTCTGTATAATCTATTAGAAAATTAAAAATTTCAGTGCTCAACCTCTCGAAAATAAGCTCTGAAACCCCTATTTTTTATTTTGAATTATGATAACTTGTATAAAAAAACTAACTATAAATTTAAAGAGAATTCATTGCCAAATTATTTTCAGTGAAAGTGTCCTGCATCCTTTTTAAAAGTAATAATTTCTAGAAAAAGGAGAAGCAGGCAGAAACAGAATGGAAATTGTGTCACACCTCACAACTAACTCACTAATATTCTCCTGAATCTAAATTTGCACTCCTTGGATTACACAGTTTACTGAATAAATCACAAAAATATGACAGAAGTATAGAGAGGGGTTAACCTGTATATACCCTCTCCTTTAGGTAGATACTTACAGAGATACAGACAGGGGTTAACCTGTATATACCCTCTCCTTTAGGTAGATACTTACAGAGATACAGACAGGGGTTAACCTGTATATACCCTCCTTTAGGTAGATACTTACAGAGATACAGACAGGGGTTAACCTGTATATACCCTCCTTTAGGTAGATACTTACAGAGATACAGACAGGTGTTACCCTGTATATACCATCTCCTTTAGGTAGATACTTACAGAGATACAGACAGGGGTTAACCTGTATATACCCTCCTTTAGGTAGATACTTACAGAGATACAGACAGGGGTTAACTTGTATATACCCTCTCCTTTAGGTAGATACTTACAGAGGTACAGACAGGGGTTAACCTGTATATACCCTCTCCTTTAGGTAGATACTTACAGAGATACAGACAGGGGTTAACCTGTATATACCCTCCTTTAGGTAGATACTTACAGAGATACAGACAGGTGTTACCCTGTATATACCCTCTCCTTTAGGTAGATACTTACAGAGGTACAGACAGGGGTTAACCTGTATATACCCTCCTTTAGGTAGATACTTACAGAGATACAGACAGGTGTTACCCTGTATATACCCTCTCCTTTAGGTAGATACTTACAGAGGTACAGACAGGGGTTAACCTGTATATACCCTCTCCTTTAGGTAGATACTTACAGAGATACAGACAGGGGTTAACCTGTATATACCCTCCTTTAGGTAGATACTTACAGAGATACAGACAGGTGTTACCCTGTATATACCCTCCTTTAGGTAGATACTTACAGAGGTACAGACAGGGGTTAACCTGTATATACCCTCTCCTTTAGGTAGATACTTACAGAGATACAGACAGGGGTTAACCTGTATATACCCTCCTTTAGGTAGATACTTACAGAGATACAGACAGGTGTTACCCTGTATATACCCTCTCCTTTAGGTAGATACTTACAGAGGTACAGACAGGGGTTAACCTGTATATACCCTCCTTTAGGTAGATACTTACAGAGATACAGACAGGTGTTACCCTGTATATACCCTCCTTTAGGTAGATACTTACAGAGATACAGACAGGGGTTAACCTGTATATACCCTCTCCTTTAGGTAGATACTTACAGAGATACAGACAGGGGTTAACCTGTATATACCCTCTCCTTTAGGTAGATACTTACAGAGGTACAGACAGGGGTTAACCTGTATATACCCTCCTTTAGGTAGATACTTACAGAGGTACAGACAGGGGTTAACCTGTATATACCCTCTCCTTTAGGTAGATACTTACAGAGATACAGACAGGGGTTAACCTGCATATACCCTCCTTTAGGTAGATACTTACAGAGGTACAGACAGGGGTTAACCTGTATATACCCTCTCCTTTAGGTAGATACTTACAGAGATACAGACAGGGGTTAACCTGCATATACCCTCCTTTAGGTAGATACTTACAGAGGTACAGACAGGGGTTAACTTGTATATACCCTCTCCTTTAGGTAGATACTTACAGAGATACAGACAGGGGTTAACCTGTATATACCCTCTCCTTTAGGTAGATACTTACAGAGGTACAGACAGGGGTTAACCTGTATATACCCTCTCCTTTAGGTAGATACTTACAGAGGTACAGACAGGGGTTAACTTGTATATACCCTCTCCTTTAGGTAGATACTTACAGAGATACAGACAGGGGTTAACCTGCATATACCCTCCTTTAGGTAGATACTTACAGAGGTACAGACAGGGGTTAACCTGTATATACCCTCTCCTTTAGGTAGATACTTACAGAGATACAGACAGGGGTTAACCTGCATATACCCTCCTTTAGGTAGATACTTACAGAGGTACAGACAGGGGTTAACTTGTATATACCCTCTCCTTTAGGTAGATACTTACAGAGATACAGACAGGGGTTACCCTGTATATACCCTCTCCTTTAGGTAGATACTTACAGAGGTACAGACAGGGGTTAACCTGTATATACCCTCTCCTTTAGGTAGATACTTACAGAGGTACAGATAGGGGTTAACCTGCATATACCCTCCTTTAGGTAGATACTTACAGAGGTACAGACAGGGGTTAACCTGCATATACCCTCCTTTAGGTAGATACTTACAGAGGTACAGACAGGGGTTAACCTGTATATACCCTCTCCTTTAGGTAGATACTTACAGAGGTACAGACAGGGGTTAACTTGTATATACCCTCTCCTTTAGGTAGATACTTACAGAGATACAGACAGGGGTTAACCTGCATATACCCTCCTTTAGGTAGATACTTACAGAGGTACAGACAGGGGTTAACCTGTATATACCCTCTCCTTTAGGTAGATACTTACAGAGATACAGACAGGGGTTAACCTGCATATACCCTCCTTTAGGTAGATACTTACAGAGGTACAGACAGGGGTTAACTTGTATATACCCTCTCCTTTAGGTAGATACTTACAGAGATACAGACAGGGGTTAACCTGTATATACCCTCTCCTTTAGGTAGATACTTACAGAGGTACAGACAGGGGTTAACCTGTATATACCCTCTCCTTTAGGTAGATACTTACAGAGGTACAGACAGGGGTTAACCTGTATATACCCTCTCCTTTAGGTAGATACTTACAGAGGTACAGACAGGGGTTAACCTGCATATACCCTCCTTTAGGTAGATACTTACAGAGGTACAGACAGGGGTTAACCTGCATATACCCTCCTTTAGGTAGATACTTACAGAGGTACAGACAGGGGTTAACTTGTATATACCCTCTCCTTTAGGTAGATACTTACAGAGATACAGACAGGGGTTAACCTGTACATACCCTCTCCTTTAGGTAGATACTTACAGAGATACAGACAGGTGTTACCCTGTATATACCCTCCTTTAGGTAGATACTTACAGAGGTACAGACAGGGGTTAACTTGTATATACCCTCTCCTTTAGGTAGATACTTACAGAGATACAGACAGGTGTTACCCTGTATATACCCTCCTTTAGGTAGATACTTACAGAGGTACAGACAGGGGTTAACTTGTATATACCCTCTCCTTTAGGTAGATACTTACAGAGATACAGACAGGTGTTACCCTGTATATACCCTCCTTTAGGTAGATACTTACAGAGATACAGACAGGGGTTAACCTGTATATACCCTCTCCTTTAGGTAGATACTTACAGAGATACAGACAGGGGTTAACATGTATATACCCTCCTTTAGGTAGATACTTAAAGAGGTACAGACAGGGGTTAACTTGTATATACCCTCTCCTTTAGGTAGATACTTACAAGACTGACCATAATTACAACAACCCTAGCATAAAGTCCTAACTTCTTCACAACCCTGTCAGATAGGAACCCTCCAACTGTGACACTAAAGGTTCCTCCGACGATTGGTATCCATGACATGTAATCTCCAATTTGTTGTTTGGTCTGGCCAAGGTCTGTAAAGTACTGTTGTGTACTGTAAGATATCACATAACCAGCTGAAAATATACAAAATAATCAATAAATTAATTTTGGTATAAACTGCTTCAACAAACGGTGGAAGATTTTCACTTAAATGGTTTTATTTGATAATAAACATGAGGCAATTGCCACTTCAGAGACACTCAGCTTATTAAGCGGATTTTGCATTTTAGTGTATGTGGGGACAAGGTATGCAAATCTAGGTTGTCTTACATGTCTTCCTTGGATGTCTACCCTGTCCACCCTTTGGTGCATGTTGTCTACCCTGTCTACCCTTTGGTGCAGGTTGTCTACCCTGTCCACCCAATAGTGCAGGTTTCCTACCCTGCCTACACTTTGGTGCAGGATGTCTACCTTGTCTACCCTTTGGTGCAGGTTGTCTACCCTGCCTACCCTTTGGTGCATGTTATCTATCCGGCCCCCCTCCCCACTTTGGTGCAGGTTGTCTATCCTATCCACCCATTTGGTATAGGTTATCTACCCTGCCTTCACTTTAGTGCAGGTTATCTACCCTGCCTACCCTTTGGTGCAAGGTTGTCTATCCTGCCTACCCTTTGGTGCAAGGTTGTCTATCCTGACTACATTTTGTTGCAGGTTATCTATTCTGTCCACCCTTTTGGTACATAGGTTATCTACCCTCCCTTCACTTTGGTGCAGGTTATCTACCCTGCCCACCCTTTGGTGCAGCTTGTCTATACTGCCCACCCTTTGGTGCAGGTTGTCTAATCTGCCCACCCTTTGGTGCATGTTGTCTATCCTGCCCACCCTTTGGTGCAGGTTGTCTACCCTGTCCACCCTTTGGTGCATGTTGTCTATCCTGCCCACCCTTTGGTGCAGGTTTTCTATCCTGCCCACCCTTTGGTCCAGGTTGTCTAATCTGCCCACCCTTTGGTGCAGGATTTCTACCCTGTCTACCCTTTGGTGCAGGTTGTCTATCCTGCCCACCCTTTAGTCCAGGTTGTCTAATCTGCCCACCTGTTGGTCCAGGTTGTCTAATCTGCCCACCCTTTGGTGCAGGTTTTCTACCCTGTCTACCCTTTGGTGCAGGTTTTCTACCCTGTCTACCCTTTGGTGCATGTTGTCTATACTGCCTACCCTTTGGTGCAGGTTATCTGACCTGTGTTTAACATCACAGGTCGCGGACAATGATGTAGGAAAATGATTGTCAATAATTGTTTTGAGATATGGCACAATTAAAGTATATTCCGCAGTAAGAGAGTTAAATTAAAATATTGTTAATGTTTATGAATGTACTGTACTGAAACTAAAAACACACACAACCACTTGTGTTTTTAAACTTTAAAAAATTCATATCATATGAAAACGTTAATTTTTAATAACTGAAAATATGAAAGTTAATAAAATCAAAGCTACAAGTGGATTTTTGTCATAAGATTAAGCAACATCAAGGGTCTGGAAACGGTCATATTTGCCGGACATGTCCGACATTTACTTTAAAATGTCCGACTAAGGTTTCGTCAAATCAGACATCCAAAAAAGTTATATATTTAACTTGGTCAATAATATAAATATCTTTTAGTTGGTTTCAATACCTTTAATTTCCGCTAGATATAAATATTTTATTAAAAAATCAACCCTAAGGCTATTTCCCGTCACTGACATACGTGTTCATTGACTAATCATATTCCAGTCAAGTGTTAATTACGTAATATGGTTAACACAACAGCTGATAACCTAATTATGAGTACAGATCTGTTTCATTAATTTCGTAGAATATGTAATAGCAACAGTATTTTGAAACAATAGGAACGAAGTGGTTGTAAATATAAAATATGACTTGATAAAACACGTGTGGTCATAATGTACCTCACGCATGCCCCAATGTGCCTGACGTACATAAATCTTGGGAAAATCAATTTAAATAAAATTCTATTGAAATGATGAAAACAAAAATAAATATTTAATTCAATAAATAATAACTTGTAAAAAACGTGGTCCATTGCAGAGTATCGTATAAAATTCATTCTGTTCCGAACTTGTTGTAATTTTGAAACAACTTCCTACTTTCAGTTAATGAAAAGGTCTCATGAATGTTCATAAAAAAACCTTGTTTGCTATTTTTTTTTTGCATAGACAACATGTCATCTAATAATAAAGAAATTTTAGGAAGCAGAATGTTTTCCTACGTATATTTCCTTTCTTGCACGGTGCATATATCATAGGAATCCATACAAAACAACTAATATCTACCACGGTTTTGACAAAAATTTAAAAGACCTTTATTCTGGACTTTAAGGAAAAGCACATACACATTCCAGCTTAAGCAAACACAATATTTTTTATATGATGACCGGTAAAATGTCCGACACGACTCAGGAAAATTTCCAGGGCCTTGAGCAACATACATAAGTATAAAAAAATTGCAATATTAATTGTACAATTTCAACTAAAAGATATGAAATTTACATGAACAGCTTGTGTGCTTATTACATTATTTGTACAAATGAAGAAGAAAATGTAACATACATGTACTTGTATAAACAATTTCTTAGATTCAAATTCTTACGAAATAGCCCTCATGTATACTGATTACATGTATAAACATACCCATGCAAAATTGTGTGTAGTTGTGAAGGCATCAAAAAATTCCATGGCAAATTCAAAAACATGATTCCCACACACGGGCCCTTTAAAATCACAGCATTCCATCGACTTTACAGTAGACCCACAATTAGGATACTTTTTTTTAATGTGTTTGCTTTATATAAGGGTCTCATGAGAATGGACAACTCACAACTAATGTTGATGACCTACAAACAATGTTCTAAACAAAAAATAGTTCCTACAGAACCCTAAACTTTTGAATGGAATAGTTCATACAGGTTGTAGCTGCAGAACCAAAATGTCATTGTAGAAACAGCTCAATATTTTCACTTTTTTGTCTAAACTGATAATTTATCTGATGTTTCTTGACAATATGCATAAAAAGCTTCCATATATAAACCTGCCTGACATGTGTTGACATACCTGAATTCCTTATTGATGATGCTAAGCAAATTAATATGATAGATGGATTGAAAAACTTGGTCAGTACACGTCTAGCCTTGTTTGACATCCCTGAACATGGGCCTTTGTCAATGTCTTTTTCTACGACACCTGTCGTCTGCTCCTTCTGTGGTTCTTTCATAGTTACAAAGAGAAGAATTCCAACAACAAAACCAGGAATGCCAGCAATGAAATAGCTCCATCTCCACCCCTGACGTAAAAGTTTATTGATTAATCAGTTTTATATTTATCAAGAAATACACATGAAATACTTATGCTATAGCGTGGTCCATTACAAGTTTACAAATAGGTATTCCCCAATGAAGTACTGGGATGCACTAATGTTCAGAAATGTGTATTGCCAAAAGTAAAGTAGGATACAATAGATATGGTCAGAAAATTTAGAATGGTAGTGGGACCTCTAGGTGTCACTCTTAAAAATCTTGAATTGTTAGGTCAGAATTTACATAACACATCCAATGCATGCCCATGTTGAATGGGATTAAGGACAGCTACAAACCCCATCTTTTTTATTTGAAAATCTAAATCATATTGATAGTAAAATTATGTCCCTTTTTCTTTTCTTATTTTTTCTCATGTTTCATATAAATTACAAATATTTATCACAGTTATAAATAAAGGGTCATATTAATTATTATGGTAAACATATAAATTAACAAGAAAACAGTTAATTATATACAAAAAAGTAGGCAAAATAAGACATAAGTCAGATTGTATTAACTTTGTAGACCCCACAGACCTCAAGGTCAAAGGTCATCAACCATGGTATACGACACATCCACTTGATATTATCTACCAATATACTAAATATCAAAAGCCTAAATCAAAGGATAAATAGACAGACGGACGTACAGACTGATCACTATAGGGTATCTGCCACTAAGAAGCCATAATAGTGATTGTTTGTTTGAATATTGTTTAATGCCACTTTCAGCAATTTTTCAGCTATATCATGGCGTCCAGTTTTTATTGGAGGAGAAAGCCAGAGTACCTGGAGAAAACCCCAACCTTTGCTAGGCAAACTGGCAATACTTGTCAATTACGATTGGAGTCGTGTGCACCCTGCCTGTAGTGAGACTTGAACCCGCAATCTCAGTGTTGACAGACCACGTCAGTACGAACAACCTTAACCACTCGGCCACAGATGCCCCACCATAATAATGAAAATAAAACTCTGTGCAAGGTCAGTAATTCTGTCCAAAAAGCCAGGTTTTTATTCATTTCTGACTCTTTTGTTTTTGTTTGAGTTTATTTTATGTCTTATTGTTGATTAATTGTTTTCTATTAACAGCTGAGATACTGTGGATGACAATAAGATAATGGTAATAATTGTTTATGTTGCATGATGGTGAACCAACAAGATGTGCAACTGTCATCAAAATTATATAATACTTCAACACCATTTTCCTAATTACCTGGTTATTAATATTAGCATTTGTAATGAAGTTTCCAAATGCATAAGACATACTGTATCCTATGTATATACCCCAATTATAGATACCAAGTGCTAAAGCTCTGCTCTGTTTGGGGAAAAAGTCAGCAATCATTGATGCAGCAAATGGAGTACAGCCTGCCTCACTAAAAAATATAACATTTAAGCAATAAATACAATAATTATACAATAGTTGCTTATATAGCTGGCATTGTCATGATATCTTGACTGCACAATGGAGAGTGGTATTGCCTGAAACATTGATAATGCCCGAGCCATAGGCAAGGGCATTATCAATGTTAAAGGCAATACCACTGTCCCGAGTGCTGTCAAATATCATGACAATGCCAGCTATATAAGCAAATATTATATTTATTTCATTGGAGAATTAAGAAACCATGTGTAAACCATGACTGTATTATGTATATGTTGCTGCTTGCTGTATGATTTGAATGTTTGGCCTCATGATATATCATTGTTTGGCATTTTTTTTGGCTATACACAGTTAGTTTTCTAAACTTTATGACATTTTTTCCTCATCTGGGTTGTACATGTACATATTTTTTTTAATAAATTTAAAATAAACAGTTTTATGTTGCTTGTTACTGGAGAGGGCAATACCACGATGTGATAATGCCATTGGACATTATCATGGCGTGATAATGCCCTCATGCCAAATTACTGTAAATTAATTAATACCAGCTGACCTTGTTTTATCCAATTGAAACAAACATAATTTTACTGATATGAAATAATAATAATTATTTACCTTAAGACAATGCAATATAATAATATAAACAGGACATAAAGACAAAAGGCAATACAAAGGCTTACAAAGACTGGGCACTATAGTCATTATTTAGTGGGTCATATTAAGAGAAAGCAATATAATAATTATTTAATGGGGCATACACAGACTTTAACATAAAATCACCCACCAGAAACAATGCACAACTGCAGCATAGGCATCATGAAATAATTATTTGGGACATACAGACATTGTCACAAAACTGTCACAATTAAGAAAGCCAGATTACCTTGAGAAAACCTCCAACCTTCTGTAGAAAAACTGGCAATTCTCGCCAATCAAGATTAGAGTCACAGTGAGACTCGAACCAGCTTCCTCAGTGTTGACAGGCATGTGAATAGTAGACTCATTACCATAACTACTTGGCCATCTTATGTGTATGTTTGAATGAATTACAAAGGAAAAACTCATTTACAGTGTTTATAGGCAAGCTTTCCTTATACAAAGGAGGTCACTGGGGGATATAGACAGTTTAGGCAATGCTGTCTAAAATAAGCAGTAAAGTCACAGTTTACCGAGACACAGTCATTATAGGAAATGATGTCATAATGTCCTGGGACATTCAGAGAGTGCAGGCAATTACATCATACATAACTGATGATAAGACAGAATAGGCAATAACGTCATAGGTTAATGGAACATACAGACAGGTTAGGCAATTATGGATATACAGACAGTGTAGGCCATAATGTGAAAAATAACTGGGAATATAGACAGTATAGGCAATACATGTAATGTCATAGTTTAATGGCATAAATGCAAAGGCAATATTGTCAAAAGAAGACAGTATATGCAGTAACAGTATTTATATTACCTACCCTAAGCCAAGTCCAAACCTCAGTATCACAATTTGCCAGTAACTGTTCACAAATCCAGTCAGAACCGTCATAGCTGACCAAAATATCAGGCATGATGCTAACATTATTTTACGGTTGTATTTATCTGCAGCAAAACTGATGAATATTCCTGCAAATGTATAGATCAGGATAAAGACGGGACCAGCTACAATCTGATACTCCAATCCCTGTCCGTTATAATCCCATTTGCAAACGTTCAGTCCATCTTTATTTTGTAAGGCAGTGCAGCTAAAACAGAAAAATATATTCTTATTATTTGAAAAGGTTTTTAGAATGATGGAATTACTGCCTAATGTTCAATTACTCAGAAATGCTTGGTGGCCGAGTGGTAAATTTCCTGCTAAAGGTTTGGGGTTTTTAGTGGGTACTCCAGCTTTCTCTTACAATAAAAATGGAAGACATAATATAGCTGAAAAACCTGAAAAAGTGACATTAAACCTTATTTAAATAATTAATTTTATGGTGCAGTCATTGTAAAATAAAAGTAGCCAAATAATGTCTCCTGGTAGCCTTGTCCTGACTTCTTCAATATTTAGCAATTTCTGAAACAGAGCCAACATATCTTCCTATGTCAGAATTCCCCTCTGCCACACAAGGAATTTGAGCTCTGCCAACATTTTTTTATTTGTTAGCCTATGTGAAATACACATGTTGCTAATATATATACAATATTTGCATATTGTTTACTATATAATGTATTTGAATGAGCCTTAGACACAGGTAGATGTAGGAATATTATTTTTATCTTGCAACCATCAATTGCATTTTATACTAACAACTTTGCACTTCTATCTGATTTCTGACTTTCTGACAATTTTCAGCACATATTCTAGTGATAGCCTGACAAACATATATTATATTGGACAACATGTTGTAAACCAGAACAGAATACTAAATATCCAATCTCTAGAGTCAAGGTCATACCCACTCTGTTCCATAACACTACGCTAAGGATCACTTGCCACATAAGCTTGAGTTTTCCCATTAACTCCGCCCAATAAATCAGTTCAAATCATGGAAATACTTGCACTCTGCATGCATATTTTTTACCTTGTTAAGTGAAATTTATATTTGAAATTGAAAAGTAAATTAGTTTGAAAATTCCTATGTCAGAATTCCCCTCTGCCACACAAGGAATTTGAGCTCTGCCAACATTTTTTTATTTGTTAGCCTATGTGAAATAAGATTAAACAGAATAAACTAATCAATCAATTGATTTCACATTTTTAATAGTATTTCAATGTTATTGAATACATTGATGTAGGTTAACTGAACTATAAACATAAATATTCGTTTATATGATTTTTTTTTTCGAGATTACCTAGGGTGTGCCTCATCTGTAATATTCAGCATTACAAAAATTTTCAAACTAATTTACTTTTCAATTTCAAATATAAATTTCACTTAACAAGGTAAAAAATATGCATGCAGAGTGCAAGTATTTCCATGATTTGAACTGATTTATTGGGCGGAGTTAATGGGAAAACTCAAGCTTATGTGGCAAGTGATATATCCTTAGCGTAGTGTTATGGAACAGAGTGGGTATGACCTTGACTCTAGAGATTGGATATTTAGTATTCTGTTCTACCTGTGTCTAAGGCTCATTCAAATACATTATATAGTAAACAATATGCAAATATTGTATATATATTAGCAACATGTGTATCCAGGATGAGAACAATAAAATTGATTGGGGAAATGAAATGGATCAATGGGTAGACAGCACAAGAATGAAGTGTTGGGTAGGGTCATTAAAGAGTCTCTGACATGTGAGGACATTTGACATATGTTGCAGGATTGTGAAACCATTTTAGGCTTTTAACAAATGCAATTATATTGTTTGCTTTATTGGTTTGTTTATTGTTGAACAACACTTTCAGAAATTTTTCAGCTATATCATGACATCTAATTTTTATTGGAGGAGGAAGCAGGAATAACAGATCAGAAACCCTGATCTTTGGAGGAAAACTAGAAGCCGTCTGCTTTATTGGCTTCAATAAAGTATTCCCAATACCTCCATTTGTGAACATCAAATCACTGACATCTGTAAGCTTCGACAACTCTTAAGTACAACAATAAAAATGGAAGACATAATATAGCTGAAAAACCTGAAAAAGTGACATTAAACCTTATTTAAATAATTAATTTTATGGTGCAGTCATTGTAAAATAAAAGTAGCCAAATAATGTCTCCTGGTAGCCTTGTCCTGACTTCTTCAATATTTAGCAATTTCTGAAACAGAGCCAACATATCTTCCTATGTCAGAATTCCCCTCTGCCACACAAGGAATTTGAGCTCTGCCAACATTTTTTTATTTGTTAGTCTATGTGAAATAAGATTAAACAGAATAAACTAATCAATCAATTGATTTCACATTTTTAATAGTATTTCAATGTTATTGAATACATTGATGTAGGTTAACTGAACTATAAACATAAATATTCGTTTATATGATTTTTTTTTCGAGATTACCTAGGGTGTGCCTCATCTGTAATATTCAGCATTACAAAAATTTTCAAACTAATTTACTTTTCAATTTCAAATATAAATTTCACTTAACAAGGTAAAAAATATGCATGCAGAGTGCAAGTATTTCCATGATTTGAACTGATTTATTGGGCGGAGTTAATGGGAAAACTCATGCTTATGTGGCAAGTGATATATCCTTAGCGTAGTGTTATGGAACAGAGTGGGTATGACCTTGACTCTAGAGATTGGATATTTAGTATTCTGTTCTGGTTTACAACATGTTGTCCAATATAATATATGTTTGTCAGGCTATCACTAGAATATGTGCTGAAAATTGTCAGAAAGTCAGAAATCAGATAGAAATGCAATGTTTTTAGTATAAAATGCAATTGATGGTTGCAAGATAAAAATAATATTCCTACATATACCTGTGTCTAAGGCTCATTCAAATACATTATATAGTAAACAATATGCAAATATTGTATATATATTAGCAACATGTGTATCCAGGATGAGAACAATAAAATTGATTGGGGAAATGAAATGGATCAATGGGTAGACAATTTCTGACAGCACAAGAATGAAGTGTTGGGTAGGGGCATTAAAGAGTCTCTGACATGTGAGGACATTTGACATATGTTGCAGGATTGTGATAACCATTTTAGGCTTTTAACAAATGCAATTATATTGTTTGCTTTATTGGTTTGTTTATTGTTGAACAACACTTTCAGAAATTTTTCAGCTATATCATGACATCTAATTTTTAGTGGAGGAGGAAGCAGGAGTACGTAACAGATCAGAAACCCTGATCTTTGGAAGAAAACTGGAAGCCGTCTGCTTTATTGGCTTCAATAAAATATTCCCAATACCTCCATTTGTGAACATCAAATCACTGACATCTGTAAGCTTCAACAACTCTTAAGTACAATAAACAAATTTTACACATTAAATTCATTATAAAAATGAGCAACAAAAAGGGGACATGATTCTTGTATTATGGTATGAATAGCTTACTTCTCTGCCGTTGTAGCTTCACAACTAAGTGTTTTGTTGTTGCCCCCAACCAGGTCCTTATCACTGAAGGTAGTATTAATCATACAGGCAAGGTCACCAAAGTGTATTTCCTGTGCCATGGCTTTTGCTGTTACACCAAACAAAAACCTGTCTAACTGATTGAGTAAGTAGGTCAGAAGAAACAGGAAGAGGCCCCATGAGTTCTTTATATTTATGGTCTGCCACCATGACCTGTCATCTGCTTCTACAACTGAAAAGGTAAATCACATATTATTGATTGATAATGTGACAGTTTGATTAATCCTCTTAAAAATTTAAACAATATTAATGAGAGTTTATTAAAAACTCCTCAAAATCTTAATATAAATATTATTGATCATGTGGTCTGTCAACAATGAGATTGTGGGTTCCAGTCTCACTGTTGGCAGGATGCTCGGGACTCCAATCTTAATTCAAAAGGATTGCCAGTTTTCCTACCGAAGGTTGCATTTTCTCCGGGTACTCCGGCTTCCTCCTCCAATAAAAACTGGACACCATGATATAGCTGAAAAATTGCTGAAACATCATTCAAACAAACAAATAAACAAACAAACAAAGTAAAGCGTTTTGAAAGTTTAAGTATTCATATGGATATTTCACCTTAAGTCATTTTAAAAAATCATGATTCTTAAATAAAGAGTCATGTCCTCTTTAATAAACTTACCCTCAGGAGGAATACCATTATTTTCTTTTTTCTCCATATCCTCCTCTGATTCTGAAATTGAATGTTATACATCGAATGAAAAGCATGACATTTAAAAATGTGAAAATTAAGCATTTTTCAGTTTTGGTAGACATGCTTTATACATTTCTAAAAATACAGTATAAATGCAGTATAACACATGCTGTAAAAATTTACAATCACATATATTTTTTCAACTAGACTTAAAATTATGTTTAAAAACCTGTTTATATTGAAACTTAACATGGAAACATCCTTATTAACATATAGTACAAGTGAAAAATAATAAATTGATGTTTATCGTAATTAACCATGTTGATACAAAACAATTATTACTAGTAATGTGCATTAGACAATACTAGTACAGCATTGTGCAAAATAACATTTATTAAATCAAAGAAAATTGACAGTTTTTATTTTAATAATACACCCCCAACCCCCATCAAAGGCAGACTCCCCACCCCAAAAAGTATTTTTATAGACACTTTGCATACAGAATCTATTAAGACAGAAATAAAACTTGACAAAAATATATGCTAATAAACAGTACAACATTCTACATGTAATTAGGCATGCAGATACAACAAAAACTAGTATTGTGTTAGTAGGCATACAATTATGCTAAAAGTAAAAACATAATAAATAAATTAATGAAGTTTAAAAGCTTAACATGCATGGAGGACAACCAAAATCTGTTAGTAGTCAAAAAATAAAACCACAACACTGTGAATTCATTAAACAAGAAAAATAGAAATAAATATGTATATTAACATTATTATTAGGCAGATTTGTGTTAGTAGGCAGCAAAACTACTACATCAAATTGGATTTCTTTACAAACCTTCATTTTTAAGAGAGTCATAACCCCTGTGTCGTAGTGATTCCTTTATGGAGGCCATTTTAAATCTGTGTGAAAATGTTAAAACATGAAAAAATATACAATCCACTATCTTGGAAATTACATAGTTGATTAAGGTATGTTCATGTGACTTTGTTTTAATCAAATACTTTATTTTTGTGGGTACTTATATTTTCACAGATCATGTGATGTTGTCAAATTCGTGGGTACTTTCTATTACTGTTTTAAACATAGCGTTTTGGGTAGCTACAATGAGGATACCTTTTTTGAAATCTACAAAAGGGGTCTTTATTGTGCAAGGAGCATGGCACTCTCCAAACACGTTACCCACTATTGTCCATGGCCAGGCTTTCCGTATTATGACCTGATTACCCCAAACTAGAGTGTTTCCTCTATCTGCCAACCGTGGATGCGCTAGGCTACTCTGTGGGTCTAGCACTGGGAACCCTCCCAGTATGGTCCAAGTGTATTGTATTTGAAAATTTGTCAGCATCAATTAGTAAATCGATGGTAGGAAATTTAGTTTACTGGCGATGACCGCCGCGATGTGGAGGCGGAGCCAGTAAACGGATATTTCCAACCATCATATCACTAATTGATGAATCAAATCTTCACTAACTCCATTCTAATGCTATGGCAATAAGAAACTAAATTAACTGACTAAAATGAGAATTATTTACAGAGAAAACGTCTGCACTTGCATTTACTTCTGACAACATTAATCATGGAATTGATGCCATGAAATTATTCACACTGTCCATGCAGAATTGACATTACTACAAGAACTGAATTAGAAAAGGGGATTGAATATGAAGAATTTTCTGTCTTTACAGTCTTGATAGTAAACCACAGACCTAGTGATATAGGAAGACAAAATTACTCATGTTGTTGTAGCATATCAGTTCCTACACCTGACTTTAGTGCATTAATGAGATCAAGATTCAGCTCAATTAAACTGCTGATGGATGAAATAATTGGTGATAAATGTAACAACATATTAAAATGCTATACAGAGTTCAATCCTCTGTAAGGTAAAAACTGACATAATTAAAATTAAACTCTTATCCTTCTAAAATAATTTAAAATATTTGCATTTTCTGGAAAATATTATGCAAAACACTGATGAACATTTTACTGAAACATTTCGTTGAAAGAGGTCACAAACACATTGGTAGTTGGTACATTACCTTGTAAATTATATAAAATCTAAGTCTCCCAGCTGTCAATAATAATGTTGTTATCTTCAGGACTCTCCTATATAAATGAAGAAAGAGTATTAAAATTGAGCTTAGCTTACATGTTTTGTCATAAATATACAAAACTAAAGTCACTCCCATCAGCCTATTATTAATTGTTCACCCAGAAGAAGACATGTACAACTTACTTCTAGCTATATACTAAACAAGATGAGGCTGTGAGATAAAACATTGCTTGTCATGCTTTTGCATGAAAAGGTTTTTTTTTCTGCTTACAGTTTCTCTCTCATTATTCAAGACTACAAGCGTAACATACAAAAACAACAAGTGTGGACACAGAAAAACGTCTCGCCTGCATTCCACATCAGTAACGAAAATAAATTTCGTCATAAGCATTACGAAAAAAGCATTAAATATCAGCAGCGGCCTGTATACCAAATATTGTCACCATACCATGCATAGTTACAGAGGAACTGTCCTAATGCAAAAACTTTGATGTAGTCGCCGGACCGTGAAATTGAGGTCAAGGTCAGGTGACACCTACCAGACAGTCATGTTCTAGTCATCAGCAACTTGTATACCAGATATTGTCATCCTACCATGCATGGTTACAGAGAAACTGTCGTAACCCAAAAACTTTAACATAGTTGCTGGACTGTGAATTTTTTTTTTTTTTATATTTATTTTATTTGTAAACTTCTATGTTACATATGTGCCAGTACAGATGGATTATACACAATGAATTAACATTACATATGTGCCAGTACAGATGGATTATACACAATGAATTAACATTACATATGTGCCAGTACAGATGGATTATACACAATGAATTAACATTTCAGGCAATTCCAAATCTACTGCATATACTGCATGTTAATACAAATACAAATACTTAGTAAGTTACAACTAGTAGTAGTCTGGTTTATACATTCACACACATTATACAACATGCACACACACATACACACGCTCACACAAACCATGTATATATGTATAACAAAGAAGTGGTTTTTTTGGTATTTTTAAAAGTAAAGAGAGAGAAATTAACAGTAAAAACCCAGAAGAAAAAAATAAAATAAATATATAGCAAATAACAGTTAATGTAAATCATTCAAAAGTGGGTGTTGGTTGGTCAGATCTCTGGGTAAACATGCTGTTTCCTATTTTTTTCTCATAAGAAGAAACTTGAAAAGAGGAGTGTAACTTTCATGAAAATATGAAGAAATGATAACTTTATATTTATCTGTCTTTGGTTTAGGGCAATGAATTACTACAATGCAAAAAGAATATGCCATCTCTGCCATGTTTGTTGGAATTTTTCTGTTTTTTCACATTTGGCTGCTATTACCTTTTCTGTTTCATAAAGATTTTTTATAGCTTGCTTGACTCCATATAATGTAATATTTCTGTTAAGGCATCTACTTGAATAAATATAGTATTTTATAGTTAAAATAACTAAATTCTGAGGTATTGCCTGGTTATTTTGGAACATACCAAGGAGAAATGTTTTTTTGTTGTAATTTAAGGTTATATTTGCACAGTGGTTCATCCACTTCTCTAGGTTTTCTAGTAGTGCTTGGACCTTTTCACATTCCCACAATAAGTGTGTCAAAGTTTCTGGGTGTTTTGAACATAAGTTACACTGTGGGTTGGTTATCAGTTTTATTTTATACAGGTAGGAATTAGTTGTTAAAATAAGGTGATTTATTTTGTATTGAAACCACTGAAGCTTTGAATTTTTGGTTATAGTGAAAGGGAGTTTGTATACTTGTTTGATTTCTGACTCTGTTATATCAAACATGGTCATGATTTTGTTTTTACAGGTTGGTTCTGATGAGTTTGAGTTCAAAACTATGTAAATGTCTTTAATCCCTTTTTTGCTTTTTAGAAATATTTCTAAATTCAAAGGAATATATGGGTATGGCACAATTAAAGGGCTATATTCATCCTTTGTAAAAAGTTTTGAGTACTTGTTTAAACTACAGATAATTCCATTGAATTTTAATACTTGTTTCCTTATATCTAGTCTAAACTTTTTGCCAAAATCTTCCAGTGTTGTTATCTCCCCTTTTTCATTTAATAGGTCATTAATTATATGGACTCCTTGTCGAGACCAACTTTTATAAAATACACTTTGTTCATTTATTTTAATATTTTTATTATACCACAAAGGGGATTTTAGATAATGTTCCCACTTAAGGTTTGTTTCTTTTTGGAGAGTCTCTACCCAGGCATAAAGTACATTTTTCCAAAATATATTTTTACATATCTTGGCACAGTTTTCAATATATTCAGTCCATTGTTTATCAAACTGTTAAAATCAATTCCTAAAGAGGAAACATGGTTTTGGAGTTTATCGTTCTGTGTCACTCTCCGGATCCACACAGCCTTCAGTGCACTTATAAATGCTTTTAAATTTATCATTTTTAATCCCCCACTTAAATAATCTTTAACTACAACTTCTCGTTTTACCTTTCCTATAGGTTTTTGCCATATGAAGTTGAAAAAAATTCCATTTATTTTTTGGATATACTTTTCATCTGGATTTGGTAAAGAACTGAACAAATGTACTAGCTTGGGGAGTGCAAATGTCTTGATTACAGTAATGCGACGGATCGGGGTTAGGTTTCTTTTGCCCCACTGATGAAGTAGGGATTTTATTTCTGTAATTTTTTTTTCAAAATTTGTTTTTATTATTTTTGTTAGGTCTGTGTTAAAATCAAGCCAAGATATCTGTATGTAGTTTTTCCCCAACATAAATTCCAACTTTGGCATAGAGTAGCTTGACTATATGTCATACTTCCTATCCATACTAATTGAGTCTTTGTAAAGTTAATTTTTAGGCCTGAAATTTCTGCATATCTGTTTAATTCTTTTAGGGTTTCTTGTAAGGACATTTCTGATCCATCTAAAATTATTGCCGTGTCATCAGCAAACTGTGACAATTTATTTTCAGTATTAACTATTTTTAATCCTTTAATCTTAGTATTATTTCTTAGCTTAAGTGCAAGAATTTCAGCACATAAAATAAACAGGTACGGAGATAAAGGGTCCCCTTGGCGGCAGCCCCGTTGTATTGTAAAAAACTCTGAGAGGTTTCCTTCTTGATTAACTGATGAGGTTATATTTTTATAAAAGACAGTTATCCACTTTTGGATGGATGGGCCAAAATTAAAAAACTTTAGGACTTGTTGCAAAACATACCATGACACTGACTCAAAAGCCTTTTCAAAATCTATGAATAAGAGAAGACCGGGCAAGTTTTTTTTTCTTCAGCTGTTTGTATTATATATATGTCATATAGGATACGTGTATTCTCCCCCATAAACCTACCAATTATAAAACCTGTTTGGTCTGGATCTATTAATTTTGGTAAAACACTTTTGAGACGGTTGGCTATTGTTCAAGAGGCTATTTTATAAGTAATATTTAGTAATGTTATTGGTCTCCAGTTTTTTAGGAATTGGCGTGGTTGATCACCTTTTGGCAGACATGTTATTATACCTTGCTTTTGTGTTATTGATAGCTGTCCATTTTCAAAACCATAGTTTAGAGATCTAATAACAAAATGACCTATATCTTTCCAGAATATCTTGTAAAATTCAGTAGTAAACCCTGATGATCCTGGACTTTTATCATTTTTCATTTGTTTTAGTGTTTTGGTCGCTTCCCCATATGTTATTAAACCTTCTAACTGGATTGATTCATCTTCAGTTAACTTTTGGACAGGGATGTTTCTTAATTCATTTTCTAAATTAAAACTAGTTTTGGGGTTCATGGGTTCAGAGTATAGGTTTTGATAATAGAGCTGAACTTCTTTTAAAATATCTGGCTGTTTACTTATTATTTCTCCATTTTCTTTCTGAATTTTTGGTATAATTTTATTTGTGAAATTTATTGACTCCAAGTTACAGAAATATTTATTTCGCTTCTCTCCTTCAGTAATCCACTGTACTTTTGACCTAAGCATGTTACCTTGCAGTTTCTTTACTCTTAAGTCTTCCAATTCCTTCTTTTTATTTTCGATTATATTTAGTATTTCATTATTTATAGGACTGCTTTCTAAGCTATTAATTTCATTTATTAAATATTCTTCTCTTCTTTTTCTTGTAACTGCCATATGATATTGTTTTTCCTCTTATTTCCATTAGAAGGGTTTCTAAAAACAATTGATCATTTAAGTTAAAAGTAATTTCTGAATTAGGTATTAATGAAACATCTATGTTATTTGTTTTGGGGACACAGTATTGAGTTTTAACCTCTAAAATTTTTGATTTAATTATACAAGTATCTATATACTCTTTATCGTACGGTAGGGAGTTATTGAACTTCCATAATCCTTTACCTCTTTTGAAATCATTAAATACTAATTCAAGAGTGATTATTGAGTGGTCAGACCTATAACTTGATTCTATATTTGAATTCTTTAGGGATGGGAGTAAGTCATCAGTTATTGGAAAGAAATCAAGTCTTGATTGTTTTAGTGGGGACTTCTTCCTCCAGGTGTATCTTTTTAACTCAGGATGCAGTTCTCTGAATGGGTCAGTCATATTTCTTATATCTATAATCTCTAACAGTTTTTCTCTTGCTTTTTCATTGTTAATATGTGAATAGTTATAATAATCAAGGTCTGGATTAAGTACTAGATTAAAATCTCCACAAAAAATGCATGAAGTAATATCAAAGTTATCTACTGAATCTACAAGCCTTTCGTAAAATGAAGGATCATCATTATTTGGGCCATAAATTACGGCTAGTGTAAGTCTGTGATTTTCTATAGTCACATCTAAGATTAAATAATTTCCTCCTGAATCTTTTTTTTCACGATGTACTTTAAATTCAAAATTATTACTGAATAGGATGGAAACTCCCCTAGAACTAGAAGAAAATGAACTAAAATAAGATTTGTAGCCCCATAGATTTTCTATTGTATTTTCTTGGGACTCAGTAAAGTGTGTGTCTTTTAAGCATACAATATTATATTTCTTTTCTTTTAAGTAATTAAAGACATCAGTTCTTTTTTTCATATTTCCTAGACCTTGACAGTTAAATGATAATATCTTAATACTCCCTATAGCGATATGTGGTTACAAAATGTATTGCATTTCTTACCACAAACCCTGACCAACCATATGAGCATAAACTGTAATGAACTTGATATTTTTTTTTAAGCAGCCCCCCAAAGAAAAAAGAAAAGAAAGCTAAAAAAAACATAAGTTATCAACATGACCAGTTTCGTCCAATTTTTCTAAGACTAATTACAATTTTGGCTTTCTGTCTTGTAAGAAACAAAGTAAAAACATCAACTTGGATCTTCTATATTGATGTAGACATAATAGAGGGAAAAGTATACAGTGATACAAAACTGTCTATACATAATATTAATATGAAATTTAAGGTCAACGTCAGGTGACACCTACCAGACAGTCATGTACTAGTCATCAGCAACCTATAAACCAATTATTGTCATCCTACCATGCGTGGTTACAGAGGAACTGTCGTAACCCAAAAACTTTAACGTAGTCACTGGACCGTGAAATTGAGGTCAAGGTCAGGTGACACCTACCAGACAGTCATGCACTAGTCATCAGCAACCTATATACCAAATATTGTCATCCTACCATGTGTGGTAACAGAGGAACTGTCATAACCCAAAAACATTAACGTAGTCACTGGACCGTGAAATTGAGGTCAAGGTCAGGTGACACCTACCAGACAGTCATGTACTAGTCATCAGCAACCTATATACCAAATATTGTCATTCTACCATGTGTGGTTACAGAGAAACTGTCATAACCCAAAAACTTTAACGTAGTCGCTGGACCATGAAATTGAGGTCAAGGTCAGGTGACACCTACCAGACAGTCATGTACTAGTCATCAGCAACCTATACACCAAATATTGTCATCCTACTATGCGTAGTTACAGAGGAACTGCCGTAACCCAAAAACTTTCACGTAGTCGCTGGACCATGAAATTGAGGTCAAGGTCAGGTGACTGACTGTCAAGTACTCATCATAAGCTACCTCTGTACCAAATTTGATGGACCTAGGGCTTGGGCTTACAAATATATGAAGCAAGATGTCAAGTGTTTACGCCGCCGCCGCCGGATTCCAATACATATGTCTCGCCTCCAGCGACTTTCGTCGCAGGCGAGACAAAAACAACAAATGAACATAGTCATAAAAGGTCAATAACTTAGTCTAAGTTGAAGAAAAAATCTTGACACTACACTTCAAACCTTGATTTAGAAATATTATTTTACAAAAAGCCACTGGTTAGAAGCTAGAAGCAAAATTAATTAACCAAAACCTATGACTAATAGAATTTCAGATTAATGCAGTTTTGTCTGCCTTATTTTGTTAATAATTTTTGAAATTTACACTTTTACTAAATTTTTTATATCTACATTGCAAAATTGAAATTTCCATATAAAATTACCAGTAAAGAACAATGACTCCTATAAGAAGTAATCAGACAAATGTTGCTATTTACAGGTTTAGTCTAGCTGTTCTTGTTTTTAATATTTTAAGACAAAAACTGATAAAGCAGTATAAAATTGTCATTAAAGGTCAATAACTCCAATCTGGAATCTACTGACAATTTTGGACCAATTAAATGAGTTGTAGGACGTAACTTATACAGAGGATCAAACTGCAATGTACTGTTTCACTCTAGCTGTCACATACCTTTTTTATTTTCTACACTGAGCATGGTTGTTATGGCATTTTGGCGGGCAGTGTGCTCAACTTACTGACAGGAATTTCTAGTTTTCCATCTGAAGAAGTGGGGGGGGGGGGGGGGGTTGGTTTCACAAGATACTCTAGCTTCCAGCTTCCTCCATTAATTAAAACAGGATGCCATCATGATATTACTGAAAATTGCTGAAAGTGGCATAGAACTTCATTCAAACATTCTATCTGGTTGCTGTTATATCTTTGAAGTTATAATTAAACAAAAAATTGACATTTCATCAAAAATTGTCATTCAGGGGCAATTACTCCTATAAATGAATGGACAATTTAAGAACAACTAAGTGTAGGCATTGCCTTGCTCCTCAATTTTGCCATTTACTATATCAATCTGGCTTATATAATTTTCAAGTTACATGAACAGTCATGTGCCAAAAGTATTGCAACAAATATGGCAGACAAATTAGCAGCAAATGATTACATGAGTTTTAACATACATGTATTTAGATGTTTAGTCAGTATTTGTTTATATAACCTTTGCTCAAGATAACCTGACAAATTCAGAATCCTATCCATATTTTCTGTTTTCTTTTTATAGTTAACCATACATTTTCTATTATATTAAGGTCTAAGGAAGATAGGGGTGGCCAATCAATGGTGAAGATACAGTTATAGATTTTCCACTGTAACCGTGGAACAGTGAGGTGTTGGATCATCCTGGAACAAAACAGTATCTATTCCAAACACTTTACTTACAACTTACCATAAATTGTCATCAAAAATTAACATTACCATTAATTGGTTCAAGAATTCCCACATCATCTCAAGAAATACGACCCCAAAACATACATTTGAAAGTTTTTAGGTCATTGAGGACTTTAAGGCATTCAAGGTTCCACTTCTCAGAGACCTGTCTCCAAATTTGAATGGACTTTTTCTTTTCTATTCCAACCCTTGTTTTATCTGAGAAAATGACTGTTTCCTAGTATTTACGGCTGTAAAAACTTTTAGCCTTAACAACAATATTCTATGCTTTCTATTTACTTCTGATAGTGTTATGGCTTTACAAATTTTAGTTTTTTTTACCCTGCAGAATGTAATCGACGCTGCACTGTATGTTTAGATACTTCAGTAGGTGTTACTTTATTAAATACCTAAGTAAGATCACACAAGGATTGTCAACGATTATACGTTAATGATAGAAAAAGTTGCCTGTCACCTTGTTTATCAACCAACTGTGCATGTGGTCTCCCGCTTCTGTTTTTATTTTCAACAGATTCATTTGATTTAAACTTTTTCCAAATTCTGCCTACATTTAACACATTTATACCAACACATTCTGTGATTTTTTAAGCCTTGTCCCTGTAATAACCTTTTTTAGCCATTTTTTGCAGACAACTTTTTGAACTGGAAACCTGGGACCATTCAAGTTTATTCCATTGTATTAAATATAAATAGGTAAAATAAAATACCTGTCTCTTTTATCAGATCAAGTTTAAATTTTCAGATTACATGTAATTTCTGTTTGTCATTCCAGTTCCAGCTTCTGCCACACTATTCATATTGGTTGTTGTTGCGTAACTTATGAGGTCACATGCCAGCCCAAAGTGCGACAGTCAACAACAATAATCGTAATTGTCATGCGATGAAATTCATTCAGACTGTGTGATTCATAAAATTATTTTTAACACTCTTAATACCGTTTTTATTGTATTAATTCCCTTTCTTGGAAAGAATCAAATGTGTTTATTCTTACAAAGCAAATAACATCAAGATCAAATCTGGTTACGGAAACTAACTTACGGAAATATTTACAGTCTAACTAGCAAAAAAAAAATTCATATATCCATTTAACCCCCGATCCCCAAACGACCATACGATCATCAAGAGTCTCTAAAACATAAAAAATAAAATAAAAAAGCTACAGTTTAAAAACGTACCAAATGTTCTGGAAACTAGCTAGCCGCACACATTTTTTGGTTACCGACAGATCGAACTTTACTTATACCATACGCGCAGGGCAGTAAACTGATAAAGTAAGACGAGCAATACACATAGTTTTGTTGCGCTTGTCGTTCTCATGACTATTTTATCTGTATTAAAGGAGTTGCAGGTATTTTAATGGATATATTTATCCTGACTAAGTCAGCCAGTGGCAGATCTACATCTTCATATATCCATTTAAAACCCCCGATCCCCAAACGACCATACGATCATCAAGAGTCTCTAAAACATAAAAAATAAAATAAAAAAAGCTACAGTTTAAAAACGTACCAAATGTTCTGGAAACTAGCTAGCCGCACACATTTTTTGGTTACCGACAGAACTTTACTTATACCATACGCAGGACAGTAAACTGATAAAGTAAGACAAACAATACACATAGTTTTGTTGCGCTTGTCGTTCTCATGACTATTTTATCTGTATTAAAGGAGTTGCAGGTATTTTAATGGATATATTTATCCTGACTAAGTCAGCCAGTGGCAGATCTACATGCAGGCATTATTTCTCATAAAATGACAAGGGTGGCGCTTTTAGCTATTATCATAATAGGGAGGGAGTGCTCTGGACACATCTTTTGTATCACAGGGCTTATAGTATGGAACGCCATTACTGCCTTATGTATGAAAAGTTCTTTGTATGCGGTGTTTACTACTTTATATGTGGTACAATCGACTTAAATTTATATGCGGTGCTAACTTCTTTATACGCGGTGCTTACATCTTTATGTGTGGTGCTTTCGACTTTATATGCGGTGCTAACTACTTTATATGTGGTGCTTTCGACTTTATATGTTGTGCTTACGACTTTATATGCGGTGCTTACGACTTTATATGCGGTGCTTACACCTTTATATGCGGTGGTTACGACTTTATATGTGGTGCTTACGCCTTTATATGTGGTGCTTACAAACGACTTTATATGCGGTGCTTACGACTTTATATGCGGTGCTTACATCTTTATATGCGGTGGTTACGACTTTATATATATGCGATGCTTACGACTTTATATGCGGTGCTTACTCACGACTTTATATGTGGTGCTTACTTCTTTATATGCGGTGGTTACGACTTTATATATATGCGATGCTTACGACTTTATATGCGGTGCTTACTCACGACTTTATATGTGGTGCTTACTTCTTTATGTGCAGTGCTTACGACTTTATATGCGGTGCTTACTACTTTATATGCGGTGCTTACTACTTTATATGCGGTGATGATCGCCTGAATATAGCTGAAATATTGCTGCTCGGGCGTTAAACACCATTAATAAATAAATAAATATATGCGGTGATGACCTTTAAACGTGATAAACATGTGATTCTATTGATATATTGCTTTCGTCATCATATGTTACACACTGGAATTAACTGGCTTTCGGGAACTTTGTAATTTTCCTTCTTAATTTTTATTATTTATATATTTATTATTGCTGTGAGTGAAAGATTTCAGAAGTCAAAGGAATAAACGTTATGTGTATTATTTTAATAATTTACTAAAATTTAAATAAATGAGCGATTTGTTGAATGTTTTTGGTTATTCCAGCTAAAGAAACAATAGTCATAAATTTCTTGTTTATGAGGGGGAGGACAACGTATTGGAAGACATGGAGAGAGGGGAGAAGGAGTAAATGGAGGGGAAAAGGATCAAAGGGAGGGAAAAGGAGCAACGAGGAGGGAGAAAGGAGAAAGGGGGAGGGAGAAAGGAGAAAAGGGGAGGGAGAAAGGAAAAAGTAAGAAATATAAAAAGGCAGAACTAGTACAAATATACCCTTTAATTTGTACCCGAAAATCATCTCAAAAGTGCAAATTCGTTGATTTTATTGAAAGAGGCTAAAACTATTTATAGAAAACTCCAGTAAAGAGATAAATTGCATCATTCTAAAATGATGAGAGTTTTTACTAGGCTACCTGGCTACTATGCTGTAAGTTTTTTTAAAGCGCAAATCTCTCCCCTCTACATTCCGTTATCACCTATTCACTACGTATCCGTCATATGTCGTCTGTCCGTTGTAAACTCTTTAAACAATATTCTTCTCTGACACCACTTGGCTAATCCAATTAATTCTTTTTTTTCCAAACATGGTAACAGTCGTCCTTAGGGTAACTAGCAGGATGTTGATCCATGCATGTAGAAACAAATAATCAAAGTACAGTTTGCACAACTGTTTCCTTCGTGTAGTACGTAATACCGTAATACCAGTACATTATAAAGCAAATTCTTTTACACTGAAAAATTTGAAAAATTTCCTATCAGTCAAGCTATATTCATAATTACACTTGTCGAAATATCCTTATTTTCTACACATGGAAAGCCTGTAATGCTGACTGCTTGATTTATTACAAACTTCAGTTTAATTTACATGAACATTACACAATTTTTAAAAAAACTTTCCTTATACTTTAATAAAGTTTTCATTCAGCGCCAAAACTTGTAAATAGTAGAGACCTGATCTGGCACTATTTGTACATGATTTGTGCTACATAATGTCTGGGGATATCTTCCACAGTGGTGGTCATCTTGGATTTAGGATCTGCGCCAAAATCTTTAAAGTTTTAGAGAACAATTTCGGGTTCATTTCAACAATATCACAATTCAATTTTCACTTAGATTTCTCCTGGCATTTCAATGAATAAAAATTAGTAAAGTGGCAGAAAACTACCCTGATATCAGGGCCCAGCGCCATAAAACCTACTTGAGTAAAACATTTTTGCTCAGCATGAGAATTTACTCAACTACCATGACAACAAAGGAAAAGGATAGATTTGATTGGATGAAATTGAGAATAAAAAAGTTCTCAGCAAAGAAAATGTTTATGGCGCTGGGCCCAGTTCTTTATAGTGTGACTGAATTAAGTGAAATAGTTTCTGAAAACCAGCTGTTTGTTCTCATTGCCTCTGGGATTCTATGTTCCCCTATTGTGACCATCTTGCTGTTATAGCATCAGCACCAAAAACTGCGAGACTTTGTAAAGGATCATATGAGTTACATTTCTATAAGATACAAGACAATACAATACTATAGAGGTTTGTTAAATTGTTTGACAATTGCAACCTAGGCAGCCGTATTGAATACTGGATCAGGAAACAATTTGTTAAGTACCCATAAATGAACATTTCCAACAAGCTGGATTCCAATATGTCAAGTGGTTTTTGAAGTACAAATTAAAAAATGCAAGACAAGTTGCACTGGACTCTGGAGACCTCTATAGGACAATTTACTTTTAAGACGAAAGTAGTCAGTCCATCGGGTATGTCTGAGAGTTCGGCCCGACTACTTAAGACAATTCAGACCGTCTAAGAGAACCGTCTAAGAAAACAAAAACCAGTGCAAAAGCAACCACTATACATGGAGTATAATAATATACTAACAGCAAAATAAATTCCATTAAATTATAAAAGCACTAAGTAAGTACTACAGTAAGTACTTTTTGTTTACAGTTGGGTTATAAAGTTTAAAACAATAATAATATCAAAAGGTGTAGAAGAAGGCAGTTTTCCTTTCTTGGCTTTTTGTTGAGTCTGTTTTGCCAACTTTAATTATCGTTATTAACTGATTAAATTAAGCTGTCGATTGCCAATTATTAGTTTTTATTAACAGACCTAAACTGGCTGAGATATCTTCATAGACGGTCTGAATTGACTTCGTAGGCGGTCCGAGTTGTCTTCCTATATTGGTCTAGATGTCTTATATTTGTGTGGGGAGAAGAAGACTGAAATGATGACAATTTACGGCCAACGTAGATGGACGCTCAGTAAATAGAATTAATCAAATGCTCCTCACGTGTCAAAAATCTAAAAATTAATAGCTAATATCAATCAAGTTTCCAAATGTATTTTATAAGTACACCTCCTGTATTTAAACTCGTCGCTTACGCGCATTTTATATACTATACGCGAGGGAACTGTTTTACAACATTATTTTTTACTTTGTACATATTTCTTATGGATTCGCAATCTAATTAAAATTACGTCTTTCATTTGCTCCCCTTTTTGCAATAATCGCTTGCTATGGGAGCAAGTCCGACGTTTTGTAATATTTCCCTAAAGTACTTATGGCCATTAAATTACGATTTTTGAGAAAATTGTCAGTTTTTACAGATAACTTGAAAACTATAATTACTGCAATTTGATATTGTGAATTGCGAAATGATCAGCAAGATAATGTAAATCACTAAGTTGGACCAATATTGTCTGAAAAATTCTTACAACAGTTATTGCCCGTTAATGATTTTTTTATGAATTGTTTAGTCTTTGCCCTGTAACGTAAAAGCTGTAATAATTACAGTGAAACTGTATATAGCAAAAATGATCATCAATACAAGTCCTACCAATAGCCACGACCTCTCACTTCAGGAGTTTTTGTCCTTTAATAACAATTTTGTTATGAAAATGTCAGATTTAAAAACAATAACAGCTAGAGTTAAACTGTAATATAGACAATTTATGTTACAGCAGCAAATAATCCTTTTTTACATTCCATTTACAAGCTACAGGTTTTCAGTCTAAATTCCCTTTTTAGCCTATCAGAACATAAGAATTTGTATGTTGCTGTGGAAGTTAAGAAATAACTCAAAGGTTTGAGATTTGAATTGAGATTGTTTTGAGAAATCTAGGCCTGAACATGAATAAATTTTTTAACTACTTAAAATTTTACCTCAAATGTTAAACTATTAAATTCTGCTTGTAACCATTAGTGTTAATCTTACATGCACAAATTCTCAAAAAGTTTTAAATTACAAGCTAGGTTGTCTTATTGTTAAAGAATTTCTAGCATGCTTATTCAAACTACACAGTTAACGACCATTAAAACATTGATTGTAAGAAATACAATATATAAAAAAGGTACCCCCTGTTCACCCCTTCGTTTATGTGTGTAAAAAACAGAAATAAATTGTATAAATGTCATAAATCGACGTATCTTGATTGGTGTTTAATGTTTTTTTTTGGGGGGGGGGGGGGGGAGTAAGCCGGACTACCCGGTGAAAAAAACCCGAACTTCGACAGGAATGCTGGCAATTCTTATTAAAATTGTATCGGGTCGAGCACACCCCACTGCAATACAACATTCGAACCCACAACCTCAGTGTTGACAGGCACGTGATCAATATAGTAGATGATTTATTAACTTAACCACTCGGCCACCAAGGCCCCATGACCGGGATGCAAACTTGTACAACATTGAACACATGTTCTACTCCCCTTAACAAAAGTCATATTTGTCATTAATTAATGCAAACCAAAAAATGAGGAGATGCAAAGCATTTAAATACTTTTACGTATTCCTCACAATGTTAACACTAAACTATGTTAATTTGTTTTTATGAACTTATTCAGATAATACTTTCTGCATATAACACAAACGAAGACACTGTAGTACCAAATCACCTGGCAAGACAATATTGTGATCACAACACATTATTTTAAATATGTCCTAAATATGCTTGTAACACTAATAAAACAAATTAAATTAGAGTCAGCAATTTTCTTTCCTATTTTCGTTTATAGGTTTCCCTATAGGATGTCAGGAAATCTCCGCTTACCGAATGCACCATCAAGAGCACCCCCAAAGAGCACCGACAAATAAATAAACAAACAGTCCGGTTTTAATACGGTGATCGTATGTAAAGTTCTTTCCTTGTCAGTGGAATACAGCAACTTGTTAAAATATGGCGCAACGTCACTTAGAAAAATAAGGCAATTAAAAAAATAAGACGAGCCTATTTTATACAATTTATTTTTTGTTTTCAAACCTAAAGAATAAGAAATTTCTGCCTATTTTTCCTTTAGCAGGAATATCCAAAAGCAGCCAACAAATCGCTCAATTATTTAACTGTTTAGTAAATTATAACAATAGGACACAGCGTTTATTCCTTTGACTGCCGAAATCTTTGACTCATCAATAATAAATATATGAGTAATAAAAATTATGAAGGACAATTACAATTTTTCTCGAAAGCCAGTTATTTCCAGTTTGTAACATATGATGACGAAAGCAATGCATATATAATATATACAAAAATGCAGAATTGGATTACTGTCAAATTAATACGTATTGGTTACGAAAATTTCATCGTCACACGCTAGTACACATGTACTATGTCTATGTCTACGTTTCACCCCGGTTAATGAAGCTATATTTTTATATAGCGGATTTGGCCGAGGGGTCTAAACCGCTGGACATAGTGCAGGCGAATTGGTGCCACAGTGTCACAACGGTGTGAGTTCGAATCCCGCTGAGGGTAAGCAAAAATTTGACAGTGTTAAAAGTCCAATTCTAACAGTGTTGGGCATAATTTGTAGACGTATATATAAATATTTGATATTAACCCTGTATTTCTGATGTTTCAGAAATCCGCTGGATAGATATATTATATGGTTGTCACAATACTTAGACGTTTGTATATATATATATATATATATAGAATCACGTGTTTATCGCGTTTACAGGTCATGACCAACGAAGCATATACAATTTCATCTAACCACCGCATATAAAGTCGTAAGCACCGCATATAAAGAAGTAAGCACCACACATAAAGTCGTTAGTAAGCACCGCATATAAAGTCGTAACCACCGCATATAAAGTAGTAACCACCTTATATAAAGAAGTAAGCACCGCATATAAAGTCGTAAGCGCCGCATATAAAGTCGTTTGTAAGCATCGCATATAAAGTCGTAAACACCACATATAAAGTCGCAAGCACCTCATATAAAGTCGTAACCACCGCATATAAAGACGTAAGCACCGCATATAAAGTCGAAAGCACTACATATAAAGTAGTAAGCACCCATATAAAGTCGAAAGCACCACATATAAAGTCGTAAGTCCCGCATATAAAGTCGAAAGCACCACATATAAAGTAGTAAGCACCGCATATAAAGTCGAAAGCACCACATATAAAGTAGTAAGCACCGCATATAAAGAAGTTAGCACCGCATTTAAAGTCGAAAGCACCACATATAAAGACGCAAGCACCGCATATAAAGAAGTTAGCACCGCATATAAAGTCGAAAGCACCACATATAAAGTAGTAAGCACCACATACAAAGAACTTTTCATGCATAAGGCAGTCATGGCGTTCCATATTATAGCTACTGCTTCGTAAGGTGTTAGTTTTATACGGTCATATCCGTAGATATGTATATTTTAACGCATGAAGTACCGAAGTGCGCACCGAGGCCAGAGACATATAATTATATGTCTCCGCTGAGGCGAATTAAGCCGATTGGGGCGTACAGGGTACTTTCGATGTTAAAATCTCAATATCCACGCAAGAACATATTTAACGATTCCCCCCCTCCGGTTTTAGTCTGAAATGAAATAATTGTTAGGTAGTAATTCCCACCGCAATTTTATTCTTTATCAAGGACATATTGATTGAAATGTTACTAAAATGACGGTTTTTTTTTACAAAGTGTAACGTAAATCGACATTAGGTCGTCACAGTCTTAAAGTCGTCGGGTTTCTTTATCGCAAGATTCTCGTTTATTGCTTCATCAGACAAAGTAAGGAGACGATTCATTTTAAAGCAGAAACATTTTTCCCAAAAAGTGATCCTAGCACTATTTGTGAAATAATCTTATTATAAGATTCTGGTGTTTGTTGTAAAGACCAGGAAAACAATACCTTTTTCTCTCCCGCCGATGATATGTTTTGATAATACCATGCACCATGGCGACATAGGAACAACTCGAGCTAAGGGAATTAATCCATTGATATGTACAATAAGGGTAATATGTAATGACCACACTGTTATTTCCAATCCATGTGTATTTATTGATGTAATGGGCATTGAAAGAGATTGACGACTTAAGGGCACTATCGACCCCCTAATGTTCTGGCATTTATTAACATAATAATAAATTCTGCATTAGGTCATCATGTTGATTTGATATGGAATATAAGTCACAATGTGTATTAAGCGAACATTACACCCATATTAATGATCATTAATCTATTTGCCCTTCCTAGCCAATTTTGTGTGGATTGTTGAATTGTTAAACGTATCTATTCTATAGCAATCTTGTATAATGTTTATATCCCATGACGGGCATTGGTAGCCGAGTGATTAAGGGAGTTAGTCACAACTATTGACTTAGCCTGTCAACACTGAGTGGTTGTGGTTTCGAGTCTCATTGCAGGCAGGGTGTACTGGGTATGATAAAATAAGTTGACGACATTACATCCGACTAGATGACGACTTTCAAACAGTGGTGTCCTGGAGCCGTCAGAACAACCCTTCTGTCTATTTTCGTTTATTTAATCATACAAGATAAACACCAAGAATTCCGAATGATGTGTCATTTGGAGGATAAATGTTTTTTTCGTGTTTTGCAATACAAAATTGTATATGCCTAAATGTCGTCATCTAGTTAAAAAGATACAATTAATTCAAGAACTGACGACTTAATGTCGATTTACGTTAGGGTACTCCATGTGTTAAAATCCTTCAGTTCTTGAAAATTAACAGTTTTTGTTGGATTCACATCGCGATCCCCTATAGATACGAGACATCAATTAATGCCCTTTTATTCTTCTCGGTGCCCAAGTACGATAATTCCCAATAGAAATATTTCTTTGTATTTTTGTTGCCAATATTTTTTTTTTTTTACTTAGTGGTCCTTTTGGGGCTTATTTTTTTGAGTCTTTGAAGAAAACCGTGAAACAAAATATTTGATGAGTATGGTGGATTAGGATGGATTTCGTCCATTGAAATAGGGACAAATTTCCTGTTTTCAGAATAATTTGACATCATCACAGATGGTACTGATGGTTCTAAAACTTTTTAAAAAAGTATGCATGATCAATTTTTTAGATTGTTTAAACAGTTATTGGTACTGTTACCGTATTTTTCGCCTTCTTAATAATGGCAGTGCAGTGTTTTACTTTCTGTTATAATAAACTAATAGCCGTCTCGGTCGTATGAGAACGCCCGAAACAAGAACGCTACCTTGCAGACATTAATATATATAGGATCTTACATTCGTACGAGTGGATTATCGGATTTCTCCAATCGAGATAGTAAAAATTCCAAAATTTAACTATCGAGATTCGAGAAATCCGACAATCCAAGAGTACTAATGTAAGATTCTGTTTCTCTAATTTTAAATAGTAGTAAATTTGCGAAACGAAGTACAAAATCTCCCAACCCCAAATTATACGTTCTTGAGTGGAATACGCTGTAAATGGAAGGTGTTTTGTTTATGACGTCATGAGTTCTTATTGTGACGTTATTATTTTTAACCAATCAACTGCTGAGAACAACAAATTCACTAGTGACAAGAACTATATTTTCCACACCGGTCAAGCGGTTGAAATATTACGTCAAAATTATAGAAAAATATAGGTTCTTAAATTGGTACGAGTGAATTAGCGGATTTCTCCAATCAAGATAGTTAAATTATGGAATTTCAAGTCTGAACTTTGGTGAGGACTTAAATTTCCATAATTTAATTATCGAGACTGGAGAATAAACTTGCAAAATGAAGTAAAAATTCTCCCAACTCCATTACGTCCATGACTTGAATACGCGGTAAATGGAAGGTGTTTTGTTTATGACGTCATTAGTTCTTATTATGACGTTATCAGTAAAATGAATTTCCGATACTGTTGTTCTGTGATATAGTGTTTTAATTAATAAATGGATTGCAAATTCAAATCCTTCTTCTTTCTTTCCGTTCAATCTTGCAAGATATGTCTCCTAAACGAAGTTTTGAGAGATATGTTATTTTTGTCCTCGTTTTTCTTTCTTTTTCTTTCTTTCGCTTCCATTCCGTTCAATTTTGTCCGCCTGTGTATTTTTAGAGATGGGATATTTTATTGACATAAAACTTTATACCCGTATGTTGGAGCTGACCTGAAGTTGTGCAATCAACATTTCAACATTTCAAAACACCGCTGTTGATAATAAAAGTATTTCTCAGATTTCTGGGAAGGCTTGAGCGATTTCAATGGAAATTGAAACACTGATAGAGTTTACTATTCTGAGCATTTTGGCCTAAATAATGAAGCCGAAGCCGCCATTTTGTAAAGAAAATTATTTTAAAACACCCAACCCCCCACAAGAAACGGCATACTTCTCCATTTCAATGCAGTTTGGTGTGTAGATAACTTTTAGTGTCCAAAGTTGAGTGGTATACTATCCAAGACGATTTTCAAAATGGCTTCTCTGAAAAGACATGCAGATAAACGTTCATTTCAATCAAACCAATACAGTTATAAATTATGTAAATTATATAAGTTGCAGCGCAAACTGATCAAATGCAAGATGATAACATTGACGTAATTCTCCGGAGTGACTCTGAAATGGGTTTCAACCCTGGCCAGTTATTATATAACACGTCTAAAAAATTGATTGTATGGTTCAACATATGCACAGGCATGAACTAGGTCAATAGAAAGTAATGTCAATAGATAGTAATCTGTCCTTCTAGTTTGAAGGAAAATGCGGTACGAAGAGATTCTTCAAAATGTGGGTGGTTTTGGAACCTTTCAGAAAAAAGTTATTTTCTTTGTGTGTTTGCCACAAATATTTATAGCATGTACAAGCTTAACACCAAACTTTATACTTGGGGAACACGAACACCGGTAAGTTTTTCATTGACCTGTATTTTACAAATACATCTATTTTGGATTTTAATTTGTGCAACTTTTCTGAGTTTACATTTACTTTTAATTTGTATTACGTCTTTTAATTCTCTAAGCTGATCCAACAAGTAATTTAAAGCTGAGCAAAATCTAACTAAACTCGTTATGAAAAGTCGATTGCATATAAAAGCCAATGCAACCGGAAGTGTGGATTTGAACTTGTGATTAATGCAATAACGACCAGTGTGGATTAGTCATTGTGATTATGATTATCAACAAAAGACAATGTAACCACTATTGTGGATTGATGATTATCATCAAAAGGCAATGTTAACACCATTGTGGATTGGTCATTGTGATTATGATTACCACCAAAAGGCAATGTAAACACCATTGTGGATTGGTCATTGTGATTATGATTATCACCAAAAAGGCAATGTAAACACCATTGTGGATTGATCATTGTCATTATGATTGTAATCAAAGTGTAGATTGGTCATGAGGATTAAGACAGGCCTAAAAGGCAATTAAACTACCAGTGTAGATTGGCATTTGGGATTATGACTGTCATCAAAAAGCAATGTAACCACTTGTGTGAATTAGTCATTGTGATTATGACTGTCTTGAAAATGTAACCGCAAGTGTGGAATGGCTGTTGGGATTAAGACTGTCTTTAAAAAAAGTTACCACAGGTGTATATTTACCATTGTTTTAATGACTGTCTTCAAAAGGCAATTTAACTACCACGGCGTGGATTAGTTATTGTGATTATGACTGTCTTTAAAGGCAATGTAACCATCAGAGTGGATTGGGCATTGGTATATGGTGCAATATTTTTCATTGACGCAAGCTTCACTTCAAATATAACACCAGGCCAGGACCTCCGATATAAGCATTTTCATTGGTTGATAATATGACGCCATTTTAATATCACATGCACATGCTTTTTTAAAGCCGGGAATACATTTTCTTTATAAAATTTAAATATAAATTACATTATAACTTTACGTTTAAATTTTGAAATCTCAATGTAAACTCCGCTAAGAAATGTAAACAATGAACGTCATTAAGAGAATGACGTCATGATACGTTCGGTCTACTTGAACTTATCTGTATTACAAAATGGTTAGTCTAGAGAATGCCCGAACGTCAAATTTCAACGCTCTCATCGTTGAAATCCAATGCTCCTGACCTGACGTTATATCCGAAGGCCGCTTAAACTAACAAGGATATCATCGTCAGGGTACCAGAATAGCCATTGGTATTATGACTGTCATCAAAGGCAATGTAACCATCAGTGTGGATTGGGCATTGGTATTATGACTGTCATCAATGGCAATGTAACCATCAGTGTGGATTGGCCATTGGTATTATGACTGTCATGAAAAGGCAATGTAACCACAGGTGTGGATTGCCCATTGGTATTATGACTGTCATCAAAGGCAATGTAAGCACAGGTGTGGATTGGGCATTAGTATTATGACTGTCATCAAAGGCAATGTAACCACAGGTGTGAATTAGCCATTGGTATTATGACTGTCATCAAAAGGCAATGTAAGCACAGGTGTGGATTGGGCATTAGTATTATGACTGTCATCAAAGGCAATGTAAGCACAGGTGTGGATTGGGCATTAGTATTAAGACTGTCATCAAAGGCAATGTAAGCACAGGTGTGGATTGGGCATTAGTATTATGACTGTCATCAAAGGCAATGTAAGCACAGGTGTGGATTGGGCATTAGTATTATGACTGTCATCAAAGGCAATGTAAGCACAGGTGTGGATTGGGCATTAGTAATATGACTGTCATCAAAAGGCAATGTAAGCACAGGTGTGGATTGGGGATTAGTATTATGACTGTCAACAAAAGGCAATGTAACCACCACCGTGGATTAGTAATTGTGATTATGACTGCATCAAAGGCAATGCAACCAGTGTGGGTTAGTTATTGTGATTATGACTGTCTTCGAATGCAATTGGTCACTTTGGTTGTGACTGTCTTTAAAAGACAACATGGATTAATCCTTGTGATTATGACTGTCATCAAAGGCAATGTAACCGCCAGTGCGAATTGGTCATTGTGATCATGACTGTCATCAAAGGTCAATGTAAACACCTATGTCGATTGGTCATTGGTATTATGACTATCATCAAAAGTCAATCTAACCAGGGTGTTTTAGTCATTGTGATGTTGCCAATCATGTTGGTTATGAAAGAAAGCGAAATCAGTAGAAAGTGTGATGTCTAATTAGTTCTTGGCATATCCATTAGTACTAGTACTTAACATATGGACCATCTTGACGTGCAACAACAATGTCAGTAAATAGCATAGAAACCAGTTTACGTCATTCAATAGTTCATGCAGTATTTATCTTTTAATATAAGTGGTATTGTGACAATATACCTTGATGTGTACACGTTGTAATAGTACTAACAGAGAAATTTCCATGTCATGCTTATGTGTAATTAATTATATATCAGTGTGGGGATTGAATTTTTAAACTAGTAAACAACTTTAAAATCTTTTTAAGCGTCTGTAAATGATATAGCTTTACCACAACAAACCCAATACACTTAAGACATGATCTTAACTGTAAAAACAACTTTCGACCTTTACCTTACATTATTCGTGTCATATTGATAAGGGCTTTGCACTCATTTAATTGCGTGCGTACCAGTAAGTGCGACGGAAACAGCCAAGAGTGGAAAATACGGTTTATGAAATAAAACATATTTATTAACGGTACAAATGGATTGACGGAAATGACAGTCTTAAAAAATCCAAAAAATTAAAGTGATAAAGACCAAAGTTTGAATAAGGTTTTAAAAATTTTCGGCTATGTTTCAGCCAAGTCATATTGCATATATTTTATTGGGAGTGCATTCGGCGAGAATCCTCAAACTTTGAACCTACGACACGTTGTCATTAATTGAAGTTTGAGGTCCTAATATTGCCTAATGACATCAAATACTTGTCATAAAAAACCTTTACCTTTAGATTTTCTCTACAAAAACAAAATATTTTTTGCATCACTGCAGAAGCATGATAACATGATAAACACACCACACAAGCATGATAACATGATAAACAGTAACTTTGTTTTATAGATGCCGTATACCAGAACAAATTGATGACTCATATACCAGTAACCTCAGCGCCATCTACAATGTCACAAAGTGTACTTACACCTATAATTCAACAATTCAATCGTGTTCCAGTTGGGTATACGACCAAAGCGTATACACAGACACGCTCATATCAACGGTAAATATTGTTATGTCATAACTGAAATTTGCAGAAAATGTCCCCAAAATTGGATGTATATACATATGACACGAGCGTCTAATTAAAGTATCTTTTTTTTTACTTTATTTATGACGCTACACTGTCAACCCAGAGCATAGCTGTACATACAATATATATATATATATATATATATATATATATATCCAGCGATCTCTGCAGAATCAACTCTTTATATACGTCTATACATAAACCGTAGAAGTGTAAAAAACTCACGCAAACAACACGTAAAGGTAGAGTTTAAACATCGCAACATAAAATATGTCATCAGCGAAAAAAAAACACGTTTTTTTGTTTTGTTTGAATAAAGTTTATAACGCCACTTTCCGCCATTTTTAAGCTAAATCATGGAGTGCAGTTTTTATTGGGAGAGTAATCCGCGGACTACCCTATATTGTCAATTTTGGTTTGAGTCGGTCATACTATGCACACACAATCACTAGAACACGCAACTTGGTGTCAATAGATGATTTACTACCTTAAATACTCGGTCACCGAGGCCCACACATAAGTTGATAGCTCGATGTCCAAGTGTGTGCAAGCAGTCATCGAATATTGATCACCGAGCAGTCAACATTGGTTAGTTTCTTTTCTGACTTCGAACATGGCGTGCTTCATTCTAGCTTCAGCTTAAAGAGAACGTGAGTTTCCCTGGCGTAGGTTGGTGATTTTCATCTGGTTATCAGCCCTCTGTCTCCCCTCCCCAAAGGAAAATAGACCCAATGATGTAGCTACAGAAACAGCTGAATGTGGTGTTAAAACTCGTTAAAACAAAAACAATTTTTAAACTCAAAATGTCCATAACAACATTATTGATTCTTGCTCGTGGGAAGGTGTGAAAATTTGTCTTTGTTTTCATGCAAACTTCTCTACCAACGAATACACGCAAACACAAGAACGGCTAATCAACATTAAAACAACAGTTAGTTCTCATAGACAGAGTAGAGCTTCAGAGTTAATGGTTAATAGATTTTATACTGGTTTTAATTTTTTCAGTTTAATATGGTGTGTGAAAGACAATTCTATCGCAGTCATCTTGTATTGGCACAACATCTGGGGACTTTTCTTGGAAGTTTTGTTGGAAGTTTCTGTTCAGATACGTATGTTATGTAATTTTGCAAACCATTTTAAATTGATGTTGGCGTTAATTATTAAATATTATTTTATAGATATGGAAGAAATGTGGAATTTTACACGTTACAGACATTCCAGTTAATTGTATTTGAAAATAATCGTTTATTTTGACTCGGCTTTTTTCTGCAAAAATTTTACTGGTACAGAAATTCATCCACCGTACATTAATTTAGAATTAACTATAACAATTTGACAAAAGAATTTTAATCTATATAATAAACGGTATAATAAATTTTAAAAATATAATCAATCGTTTCTCCCCACGCATCAAATTTAACTCGTGCGAGGAACAAGTTCCTGACACTCATTTAATAAGATGCCTATTGCAGTACCTGTCCAAGACACGCAAAACAAAACAGAGGCGGCAGAGGATACTCGAACTAATTGCGGTACTTGATGTTATTTTTGATATTCACTCATCCTATAAGGCTTATACAAACAAAAGCAACACATTTAAGTCAATCAGTAAATATCACTTCCTCCGGGAGTGACATTGCTTATCACAGACATGTCACTACATAATGGCAAATGCTGTACATTCGTCAATACTTGTTATACTCTTGGGCATATGAATCTTTTAATCCATATCCATTGGTAAGGTCGTTGTGCAGGGGCCTAGCTGTCTATACCCGAGTACGCGGCTGAATCCACATGTTTTGACCAAAACAATTGCAATCTATACCTGCAATCAATAAACCGCCCATTTTCTGAACTAAATAAAGCACCTTAGAACTTTCCACAATGTACCAAATTGCATCATTGTTTTCAAAATTTCCCGGGGGAGGGGGGAGTGAGGTGGGGCATACCCCCGGAACCCCTAGTGATTTTCTGAATCAACATTGTAACTATAGTCATGCTAAATTCGGATCGCACACATGGTACCGTTAGTTACCCAATGAATCCAATTCGTACACATTAGAAAATGGCACCGTCAGTCAGCCAATCCGGATCGTACACATCTGAAAATGGCACCATCGGTCAGCCAATCCGTATCGTACACATGGGACCATGACACCGTCAGTCAGCCAATCCGTATCGTACACATGGGATCATGACGCAGTCAGTCAGCCAATCCGGATTGAACACGTGGGAAAATGGCACCGTCAGTCAGTCAGTCCGTATCGTACACATTTGACCATGACACTATTAGTCAGCCAATCCGGATCGAACACATGGACAAATGACAACGTCAGTCAGTCAATACGTATCATATACATGGACAAATGACACCGTCAGTCAACCAATACGTATCGTACACATGGGACAAATGGCACCGTCAGTTAGCCAATTATTATCGTACACTACTGTCAGTCAGCTAATCCGGATCGTACACATAAAAAAATGGTACCGTCAGTCAGCCAATTATTATCATACACTACTATCAGTCAGCTTATACGGATCGTACACATAAAAAATGGTACCGTCAGTCAGCCAATTATTGTCGTACACATGGACAAATGACACCGTCAGTCAGCCCAACCTGATCGTACACATGAATAAATGACACCGTCAGTCAGTCAAACCGGATCGTACACATAGACAAATGTCACCGTCAGTCAGCCAAACCTGATCGTACACCTGAACAAATGGCACCGCCAGACAGCCAACCGGATCGTACACATAGACAAATGACACCGTCAGTCAGCCAAAACGTATGGCGTCGTCAGTCAGCCAATTATTATCGTACACTATCGTCAGTCAGCCAAACCGGATCGTACACATGAACAAATAGCAACGTCAGACAGCCAAACCGGATGGTACACATAGACAAATGGCACCGTCAGTCAGCCTAACCGGATGGTACACATGAGACCATGACACCGTCAGTAAGCCAAACCGGATCGTACCCATGAACAAATGGCACCGTCAGATAGCCAGACCGGATCGTACACCTGAACAAATGGCACTGTCAGACAGCCAAACCGGATCGTACACATGAACAAATGACACCATCAGTCAGCCAAACCGGATCGTAGACCTGAACAAATGGCACCGTCAGACAGCCAAACCAGATCGTACACATGAACAAATGGCACCGTCAGAGAGCCAAACCGGATCGTACAGATAGACAAATGGCACCGTCAGTCGGCCAAACCGGATCGTACACATGAACAAATGACACCGTCAGTGAGGCAAACCGGATCGTACACATAGACAAATGTCACCGTCAGTCAGCCAAACCTGATAGTACACATGAATAAATGACACCGTCAGTCAGCCAAACCAGATCGTACACATAGACAAATGGCACTATCAGACATCCAAACTTGATCGTACACATGAATAAATGACATCGTCAGTCAGCCAAACCGGATCGTACACATAGACGAATGGCACCTTCGTTCAGCCAAACCGGATGTACACATGAGACCATGACACCGTCAGTCACCCAAACCGGATCGTACACACAGACAAATGGCACCATCAGACAGCCAAACCTGATCGTACACATGAATAAATGACATCGTACGTCAGCCAAACTGGATCGTACAGATAGACAAATGGCACCGTCAGACAGCCAAACCGGATGGTACACATGAGACCATGACACCGTCAGTCAGCCAAACCGGAGGTACACATGCGACCATGACACCGTCAGTCAGCCAAACCGAATCGTACACATAGACAAATGGCACCGTCAGTCAGCCAAACCGGATCATACACATAGACAAATGGCACCGTCAGTCAGCCAAACCGAATGGTACACATGAGATCATGACACCGTCAGTCAGCCTATACTTATCGTAGACACGGCATATTTACTGTAATTTTTTTAATCCATATCATACATATAAGCAAATGGCATTGTAAATCAGACAATCCATTCCACAAATTTCTGTTCTTTAAATTAAATTGATATTTTAACAAAAGTTTTCATATTATTAATTAATTTGTATTTACTTTGTTTAAGGAAAACGAATTTTTCGGTTTTTTTAGATTGGGAAGACAACCAACATTCGTTATAAGTGGATGTTTGCTGTTTGTCAAATATTGTTCTACCATGGGCAAATAGTATCTACTTGGTTGCATTTTTGAGATTTTTGAACGGAGTTAGTCTGATTATGAATTATGTAGCTGGATTTGTTTTGGGTAATTCGTAATGCTATTTTCAATATAAATACATATGAAACTATTTCTAATCAGATTCTTAAAGATTTTAAAGCACCGTATCTTCTTTATTAAGAATATCCACATCATGCGTTTTGCCGGACGTTCTAAATCGCGTGCCCCGGAAGTGTAAGCAACATTTTAAATTGTAACAGACTAAATATTCACCCCGCATTTAGTTACAAAATACGAACCCACGCATGGTAGCGGACGCATGCTGGAAGCGTCCTTAAAAATACGAACATATACATAGGACGGTCATTTAATTACAGCCGACCTATATTTCTGTCAATATAAGCCGTCGTGAATCTTAAAACAACAACACAATCTAAATGTACAGATTTAACTGAAAAAGAATTTTTTTTATCGTTTTAGTGCCCTTCCGCAGTACGTAGAATAATATTTAACTGTTTGTTGAATGCAGTCAGGTTTCTTTTAGCCACGTCTTCTTTTAGGAAAACTAAAAAGTTCAGAATTGGGTATTATTTCAGTAATGTATATATAAGTAGATATAGCTCGCCACAATGTTTTTTTTAAAAATCCCCTTTACTTCTTTTTTACCTTTGTTTCCAAATTAAAAAAAATATATATCTTATAAGAAATATAATAAATCCTGGAAAAGGGGGACGGCTTCCCATCCATTAAGGCCTTATTTATCTTGTGTGACTCTGGATTTATGGTTCTCATTTCGAGATAATTTTCTGTGACCTCTGACATTCCATTGTTTATTATCCCTATTGTAACTAGACCCCACCCCATCATTTGCAGGCTGTTACTGTATTGATTGAATGGTTGTCCAATACTTGTATTCAGCGATCTGTATGAGTTTAAGTTTTTTTAATAACTGTTTAATATTTACCGTTTAAAAAAATAATTCACTCACTAAAGGTGAGTTGATGTTACCAATCAATTTATTTACTCACTTCAGTCATATTAAATTGCTCCAAAAATCGTGATCAGTTGTATTCACTAGTTGATGTATATACCCAAATTTAATACGATGAGTAAAAGTGAGTTGTTTTTAACAATCAGCTTATTTCATTGATCCCTGATAGATTGCACAGTAATACTAAAATGATGTTTAAAAGCGTGACATCTTTGCTTTTATAATTTTAACGTGAATGTGATTAATTAAATAGGGCATGCAAGTGGTCAAAAAGAGGATTTTTTTATCCTATTTTTTTCTGTCATCCTATATGGGAATTTTTCAAAGGTGAATCCATTTTTGGACAATACCATTTGAAATATAACGGGAAACCATGTGGACATGTAGACGATTCCATTACAAAAACAAAAACGCTAACAAGCTTAATTTTATTACAATAAATACGTTACCATCATAAATTTAGATATTCTCCCTATTCGCAGCTTGTGAACCGGAAGTACTACAAATAAAATACCCTTTGAGACAACCCCCATTCCCACCTGGCGCATGTGCACCCATACTCTCCATCATTTTTTTCCGGTTTTACCAAACAGCTTGCACGTGAATTTGTTGCAGTCATAGTCTGTAATATACGGAAGAGTTTGTGAAGATTTGTTGTATAATAATTGTATTATTACTTATATTTGTGAAGAGTTCAGGTAATATTTAGAAAAATTAGACTTACTTGAACATGTCAATGTCACAAAACATCGGTGACAAGGAGGAGGACGGAATAGAATAGTCACGGATGAATTTTGGGATAAGAGTGTAGCCCCTGATGCTTCCTTTCTTCCAGGGTTTATTTCTTCCGCCCCTCGTAGCTCGGCCTCTCAGCTTAGGCTTTCGGCGGTTAATAAGGCTACCCATACCATTACAAGACCAGTGGACACCGTGGTAAGTTCTGTTTCCACTTCTGAGACTTTCCCCACGGAATAAGGAGTGATTCCTTTGCCAGGTCAAGGTGGCCTTTAAATTATAGGTACCCACCTCTGCCGGGCTACCCCCCTTATGACCCTTTTTCCTTGCCCCCTGGTTGGCAAGGTTCTAGGGACATGGCTAGTCGGGTGCCTTTAGAGTCTTCCCCTAGTGAAGATATAAAGGCCCTGACATGCTCAATTTCCAAGTTGCAAGCGGTGGTTAATGCCCAATTCTTGCAATTAGGGAATCGAATATCTCTCCTGGAAAATAGGACTCCTTCTTTTTCTGAGTCTTCCAATTTAGTCACCCAGGCGCCTACTGCTATCCAGGAGGAGATAGCATTTCTCTGGCTCCTCGTAGTCAAGAAGCGGTTTTCTTGTCAGAGGATGAGGATTCACTTTAGGCAACAGCAGATCCTAGATCTCCTGTTGCACAGGAAACTCCATCTTCGGTTCCAGATTCTCTGAGGAATCGGGTGTATGCCATTCAGAGGGAGCTTGGTAGCTTCCCTCTTTCCTCCCCTCCTCATAAGACCATTCCACCGTCTGATTTTATGACGTGTTCTGGTCTTGTTAAGGACAACCCTAAGGGTTATAGGTCCTTTCCAGAGTCTGGACATTTCAAGTCTGCCTTCTTGACTATTAATTCTACTTTCCAGGAGTTAGCTTCTTCAACTCCTCAGAAGTTCACTGGTTTTGGTCCTTTGTCTTTCCCAGGTAAGGTCAAGCCGAGGGATTTTGAGATCCACGGTTCTTCCATGGGAAAGTTGGCCCCAGCAGTTGATAAGGCTTTTTCTGGGGTTTTGGGTTCAAAACCAGTGGAGGGTTTGAGGTTATCTCAGGCTTTGTGGGCAAAGTCGGAGAACAACCTCAGACTTTTGTCTTCAGTACTCCAGAATGCTGAGCATTTTTTGGCAGCGGCTGGAACCTTGCTGAAAGACAAGGGAGAGGAGTTTAACGAGCTTAAGGCTTTTCTCCTGCAAGTGGATGGTAGCCTAGGGGCCTCGCAGTTACTGTTGCTTGGCACTCTGGCTAACTTTTCCTTTGCCAAGAGGCAAGAGATTTTAGAAAAATCTCCTGTCTCTGAGGTTTTGCAGGAGTCGTTGTTATTTTCTCCTCTTTTTAAGGAGAAATTGTTAGGGATGTCCTTGGATAAACTTCATACTGAGGTTAACAAGGTCCCTCACACTGTGAAAGTTGATGTTCAACTTTCCGATGGTAAGAGGAAAGTGTCGACGTCTCAGTCACACTCCTCCTCTGCCAAACCTTAGGGTTCAGGATCTCGGCCCACACTTGGTGGGAAGAGATCAGCTAACCCTAGTTCTGCTGTTCCTTCTTCTTCTGCTGGCAAGAAGCGCAGATTTGTGAGGAGGAAGAAACAGCAGAAATGATGGGCTTTCCCCTCCGGTAGTACTTCCCCGGGTTCCCTTGGAAAAGACGTATTTTACTAATCCTCTTCCTGGGATACCAGTGGGGGGCAGGTTGTCTCACTTTCTTCCTCAGTAGCAACTGATTACAGAAGACAAGTGGGTTCTTTCAGTACTACGGAGGGGACTGGGACTTCATTTTCGTCCCCCCATTGTCGTCAGTTCCCTTGGATCTTTCCCAGACAAGAGATTCTGTCAAGAATCGATTGTTGCAGGAAGAGGTGGGAACCCTGCTTCAGAAAGGTGTGTTGGAGGAAGTTATTCCACCAATCAGTCCAGGTTTTTATTCCCGTCTATTTTTGGTTCCCAAAAAGAACGGGAAAATGAGACCTGTACTAGACCTTTCGGCCCTGAATCGGTTCTTGGTGGTTCCCCATTTCAAAATGGAAACCAACAGGTCAATCAGGGCATCCATCCTTCCTGGGATGTGGACTACCTCTCTAGACTTGACCGATGCCTACTTCCATATTGGAATAGCACACAGGTTTCGGAGGTATCTCAGGTTGGTGTGGGCAGGCAAGGTTTATGCTTTCAAAGCAATGCCCTTCGGCCTTTCCACGGCCCCTTTGGTATTTACAAGAGTGTTTCAGACTGTTGTGGCTTTTCTTCACACCCAGTCGATTTTCATTCACTCTTACCTCGACGATTCTCTGGTGAAGAATCAGTCTTTTTCTCTTCTGGAAGAACACACCCAATTTGTAATCCATCTTCTTTTGAAATTGGGGTTTCTGATTTCTTGGGAGAAATCGGACATTCTCCCCAGTCAAGATTTCTTTTTTCTCGGGGAAAGGTACCTTACAGTCTTGGGCCTTGTTGTTCCTCCAGAGGAGAAAATTCTGAAGCTGCACCAGCTAGTGATCGAGATTTCGCAAGCCTCTTCAATCCCTGCTCGACGTTTCCTTCAGTTAGTGGGTTTCCTGATATCACTGATGGACATAGTACCATTGGGTCGTCTTCACATTCGACCTATTCAGTGGTATCTCATGGAGTTTTGGCATCCAGCATCTCAGGAATGGGAAGCTCTCATTCCTGTGCAGCCTCAACTTCTCCCTCATCTCAATTGGTGGTTACAGAGGGAGAACCTACTTAAAGGTTTACCTCTAGATCCCCCGGCTCCAAAACTGACGCTGTTCACAGACGCCTCCCTTTCAGGTTGGGGCGCTTATCTGGAAGGCAGGTCAGTTTTAGGCCTTTGGTCTCCTCTCGAGTTGGAGGATCACATCAATGTTCTAGAGATGATGGCAGTTTTGCTGGCCCTGAGACACTTCATAGAAGTAGTTCAGGGTCAGCCTCTGTTGATAGTCACAGACAATTCAACTGTGGTGGCTTATCTTCAGAACCAGGGCGGAACCCACTCTTACCCTCTGTTTCTTCTCTGCAGAGAGATTCTTCTGTTTTTCAACAGAATCGATACTTCTCTGACAGTGAGGCATGTACCAGGCAGACAGAATCTTATAGCAGATCTTCTATCTCGCTCTCGGAATCCTGTGAATACGGAATGGGAATTACATCCAGCAGTTTTTCAGCAGATCATTCTGTTGTGGGATCGTCCCCACATAGATCTGTTTGCAACCAGTTTAAATCACAAACTGGAAACGTATGTATCTCCTATTCCGGACGACAAGGCGATAGCAGTAGATGCTATTTCGATTCCTTGGAAAGGGATGTTCAGTTACATGTTTCCTCCCTTTCGTCTCCTTCCCAGAATTCTGTACAAGATTCGCAAGGACGGTTGCAAGACCATTCTTATTGCTCCAGCCTGGCCGAGACAGAGTTGGTTTCCAGATCTGCTGCAGTTGTCCTGCACAAATCCTCTTTGTCTTCCTCTTCGGAAGGATCTATTATCACAGTTCAAAGGCAGGAAGCTACACTCAGGTGTTCAGCTCTACGTCTTCACGCTTGGATGCTATCAGGTCAGGAATCAGAAAGAGAGGCTTTTCTGGCAGGGCAACCAAGCGTATCTCTGGATCAGTTAGACAATCCACAGGGGCCATCTATGACTCCAAGTGGTCAATCTTTTGTTCTTGGTGCAACTCGAAACAAATTGATCCTCTCTCAGCCTCTGTACAACAGTTAGCTGATTTTTTCATTTTTCTTTTGCACCATCTACTATTAAAGGTTATAGGTCTGCTATTTCCAGAACTATTCACCTTTCTGGAGGTGAGAATTTTGGAGAAAACCAGTTTTTGTCTCTCCTTATTAAAAATTTTTACTTGGAGCGTCCCAAACAGAGACGTTTGGTTCCTCCTTGGGACTTGGCTGTAGTTTTGAAAGCCTTACAGCTTTCTCCTTTTGAACCTTTGTCCTCTACTAGTTTCCAACATTTATCTGATAAATGTTGTTTTCTTCTGGCCTTAGCTTCTGGACGAAGGAGGAGTGAGATTCATACTTTTTCAATTTCTGAATCCTGTATGCGATTTACAGCCGACAAGACTTCAGTGACACTGTTAACAGATCCTTCTTTCCTAGCCAAGAATCAATTGGCAGACAAAGGCTCTGGGATTATCACCATTCCATCCTTACATGCAGTGGCCGGTGATAAGACTTTGTGTCCAGTTAGAACTTTGCTGGAATATTTATCTAGGTCTTCTAGCCTGAGAAGACCTAACTCTACCCGTCTATTTATACCTATTAAAAATGGAGTGCGGGATATTTCAGCAAAAACCATTTCTACTTGGATTTGTCAAACTGTTCTTATGGCTTACAAATCCTCTCCTCCTAATACTTTATCTAAGCATAAAGTTAAGGCACATGAAGTAAGAGCGTTAGCCTCCTCCTGGAATATTTTTAATTTCTCTTCTTTATCTGAGGTTTTGTCAGCTGGTTATTGGAGGTCAGACAGTACCTTCTATAACCACTACTTGCGCTCTATGCCCCATCATTGTGGCAACCTCTTTGCTTTGGGACCTTTGGTTACTGCTCAACAGGTGGTGGTTCCCCCCAATTTTGAGGGGGATTCAGCATTACGTTAAATTCAGTTTATATCTAAATTTATGATGGTAACGTATTTATTGTAATAAAAACTCAATTTTTAGAATTAAAATTTGGTTTTGTAAAATAAATACTTACCATCATAAATTGAAGGTCCCTCCCACCTCCCCTTCATCCCCCTCTGGGAACTAGCTGTTTGGTTCACAGAAAATGATGGAGAGTATGGGTGCACATGCGCCAGGTGGGAATGGGGGTTGTCTCAAAGGGTATTTTATTTGTAGTACTTCCGGTTCACAAGCTGCGAATAGGGAGAATATCTAAATTTATGATGGTAAGTATTTATTTTACAAAACCAAATTTTAATTCTAAAAATTTAGTTTTAGGTGATAAACTTTGTAAATGAATGTTTACTTCATGTCCAGAAAGCAATATTTTAGCTCTATTCACCAGGAGATCAGGGTTACCAACAATAGATCAACGAGAAAAGAGATGAATTACCGAAAATACAATTGCGTCTAACCACGGATACAAGAGTGAAGTATCGAAAAGAAAAGGAAAATTTACCCTTTTGTAGCTGATATAATGAGCCTGTCCTTTCCCGAAATCGACAATAAGACAATTTAGCGTTTAAGGAGCGTGGAACTCGCGAAACATGTTACCCATTGTGCGCCAAGTGAGTCGCTGACAACCTCTTGACGGCCTCTCATATCCGCCACCTGGGGACGCGCTGTGCAGCTATGTTGTCAAGCACCGAGAAGTTCCCTAATTATGGTCCCAGACATGTGGTAATAACATAAACCCTAACGTGTTACTACAAGTAACAGTTAGAAACACACGATTTCAATATCGTGGATTCAATATCTTTGTAGTTGAACGTTACAGCAAATTCAGTGGTCCGATTTATTATTAAATACAACATTTTTATGAAGTAATCGCGTTAAGAATGTTACCTACCTGATCGATTCCGAAATTTTTATTTTTGGACTCTTCTTAACTGCAGTTTTTTTTCAGTGGCAATCCACATTTTTTGTTTTTTTTTTAGGAAAGTACATATCAATGTTCTTATTAGATATATGTTACCCAATTTGCGCCTGGTCAAGCTCTGACAGCCTCTCAAAGAGAAGGCCTCTCCTATCCGCCACCTGGGGCCATACATGTTACCCATTGTGCGCCAAATAAGGCGCTGACAACCTCTTGACGGCATCTCATATCCGCCACCTGGGGACGCGCTGTGCAGCTCTGTTGTCGAGCACCGAGAACTTCCTAATTATGGTCCCATACATCTGGTAAAAACATAAACCCTAACGTGTTTAAACAAGTAACAGTGAGAAACACTTGATTTCAATATCGTGGATTCATTATCTTTGTAGTTGAACGTTACAGCAATTTCAGTGGTCCGATTTATTATTAAATATAACATCTTTATGAAGTAATCGTGTTGAGAATGTTACCTACCAGATCGATTCCGGCACTTATTATTTTCTGACTCTTCTTAACTGCTCCTTTTTTCAGTGGCATTCCACATTTATAGTTTATTTAGGAAAGTACATACCAATGTACTTATTAGATATTCTAGTGTGTTACCCACTGTGCGCCTGGTGAGGTTATGACAGCCTCTCAACGAGAAGACCTCTCCTATCCGCCACCTGGGGACGCGCTGTGCAGCTATGTTGCCGAGCACCGAGAACTTTCCTAATTATAGTCCCAGACATGATGTTACAACATAAACCCTAATATGTTACTACAAGTTATAGTGAGAAACACTTGATTTCAATATCGTGGATTCAATGACTTTGTAGTTGAACGCTACACCAATTTCAGTGGTCCGATTTATTATTAAATACATCGTTATGAAGAAATCGCGTTAAGAATGTTACTTAGCTGATCGATTCTGACCATTCTATACTGCTCTTTTTGTTTTCCGGTGTCAATTCACATATTTTAGTTTATTAAAGGAATTTAGTGCCAATGTACTTTTTAGATAAACTGGTTTCGTCTTATATCAATGCCATGTTTCTTTCTGTACGTGAAACGTCAAAATAAAATCTGGGTAACCAAGATTCTCTGTCCATAAATATTGATGTAAAAAGTTCGGTACTATTTTATTGTACAGTCTTCGCTCTAAGTTATTTATTGCGCTCTTCTGTTTTCATCGGTTTGAGCTATACACTATGTCACACTCTATCGACTTGTTGTATGAATACTATGTAATAGCTAGCTGATAGTAACGTCAGGATTCTACTTCATTTATTAACTTAAGCCTTAAGACCAATTATCCCTAAGCACCAAAATAACTGGGACGTGACATGTCTAATGACTGTTTGTTATGATTGACCACGGTTGCCATGGTAACCGAGGCGGCCATTTTTTAACCATTTATCATACTGCGAAATAGCCTATATTCAATTCCCAATTTGTTAAGCAAAAAAAATTGCATATTCAATATAACGTTTTATTTGCTTAATTCAATACCTCATTTACAATATTCAAAACAGTTTCAAGACTAAACATAAATGTGTAGTCAGAACGAGGCTATCGAATATGTCAAGAAATCATGCATTTTTTCTGGAATTTTTTTACCAAAAAATTACCATTTTTGCCACTTTACTGACTCCATTTTCAGAAAATGCGCAAATCACAAATACTCATCATGAATATAATTACATAGATTAATGATTAATATTCATAACTTATAAAAATCTCAATGGGGTAACAAAAGATGTCTATAGAAAACACTGTCAAAGTTGGTTAGTATGGTCACTTGTGAAAAAAAGCCATTTCTGTATTGTTCAATATTCCGAAGAAACTACTGTTTCTTAAGGTTAAATTAAATCATCCTTAATTATTATTTTAAACAGACATCTATAAACTTAAACTGACATTGTAATCATTTCAGGGTACAGTGTCTCAAGGTCAAAAATTGAGCTGAAAAATATGAAAATCTCGAAGCAAAATCAATTTTAAGTGGCCTTGAGAACAACACAAGTGACCTTGAAAGTTTTCTAAGGTCATAATATGTTGAAAAGATCCTTTTAGGTACATGTGATGACAACAATTGTTATCTTGGCTCATATTATAAGTATTTTCATACATATATTAAAATATCGAAAAAATTGACGTTTTTGTCTTATTACCATGGTAACCAAATTTGACAGTGTTTTCTAAAGACATTTTTTCTTACCCCATTGAGATTTTTAAAATTTTAGAATATTAATTATTAATCTATTGGTGCATTTTCTGAAAATAGAGTCAGAAAAGTGGCAAAAATGGTAATATTTTTATCCAAAAATTATAGAGAATAATGCACTATTTCTTGACATGTTCAATAGTCTCCGTCTGATTACACATATATTTAAAGTGTTAAAGTGTTGTAACTGTTTTGAATATTGTCAATGATATATTGAATTAAGCAAATACAAAAATTCTATTGAATATGAATTGATTTTCCCCTGAAAAATTGGAATTTGGAATATTGCCTTTTTCATTGTATTTTAATCGGCCCAAAATGGTCTCCACGGTTACCATGGCAACCGTGGTCAAATCATAACAAACAATCATTATTTTATGATCAAATGGTCAATTTCAACTTATAAAATGAAAATCAGCAAAATCTGACATGTCATGTCTCACCCTATATGGAAATCCTTTGATCCTTATGGAGAATTGGTGTTAGGACAATACATCAATTTTGAGGGTGGTTTCAGTACTACTACATCATATGCATCTTTATTGTGCAATGTTACGTAGTAGCAATCTTAGTCCGATAACCTATTTCATCGTTGTATGCTGTCTATGAGCTTTTCTTTGTTCATAAGTTGTGCATTATCCTAGCTACCATTCTTTTGTACCACGTTTAATAGAGGAATTTTAAGTATAATAATTATATTAACAGCCACAGAAATGGTTATTCCCAGCAAAAGAATGTCGGTTTCGTTTTGTATATGGATGACTTACACACTTGGAGAATACATAATGGACTTGATAGCATATTATGAACGGGACTGGCATGGTCTGGTCTTATATACATCAATACCGATAAGTGTTTATTTATTGTACTGGCTGTACGTACTTTATTTTATAATTACCGAAAACGTCTCTAATTTTTCACTATCAGATTGATAAATACTTTTAAAAATGGGCCATTGGTTGTGTGGAAAATTGGAGTTTTCTGGTTGCTTTTGGTAAAAGTTCAAAATTTTCATAAGGAATTTTAATATTTGCAGCAAAAAGTGCCGGTAAATTTATGTACCCTTAAACGTGTACTATGTTAGATCTCTATATAAAGGATGTGTTTTCAAAACTTCATCAAACAAATTGTGTTTATAACGTAAATTTTCATTAATTGTATACCTCATTTTATTTGCAAAAATAGTTGTAAAGATAATTTATACAAGTATCTGTATTACCAACATAACGTATTGTAAGTTAGTTGGTGATAGGTGATTAGTTTACCTGCACAGTCACCAAAATTAATAAATCATTTGTCTTAGTCCCAGATATTACCTAGTATATTGGTAATACTTATTTTTTTTGTTTCAATTCGAGTTTCATGCTACTTGAAGGAAATTTTTTAACTATATGATGGCGTGCAGTTTTTATTGAGAGACGAATTTGCAGTACCCGGAAAAATCTCCGACATACAGCAATAGAAATGGCAATCCTATTCAATTAATGTTGGAGTAGAGAGCACCCTGATTGTAGTAAATCTTGCACGCGCAACCTATATGTTGATATGTAGATGTAGATGACTATGTTAACCACTCGTATACTGAAGTCTCTAAACTAACTGTAATGGTGAATATTGAAGAATTATTTGATTGCACATCACATGTTTATAAATTTCAGCATTTTGCCAGAATCTCCTAGATGGCTGGTAGTCAAGGGGAAGTCCAAGAGAGCATTTGACATTTTGAATAAAATGTCTACCGTAAACAAGTTTAACTTTATTCTTGAAACGAAAACTATTGAAATCATTGAAGGTGACCAGCTACATTCGTTTTACAGATCATTAAGGGCAGTGATGGCATCTAAAACACTGCTACTACGTATTCTAATTTTGGCGTTCAATTGGTAAGTATACATACAAAGCACATTTCCAAACACTATTACCGGATATAGGTTCAGGTTGACCAACATCTGTTGAAACCGATTGTCATTGTAAACAACTGAAATCGCTACCTTAGCAACAGATGTGCCCGCATCTGTTTAATTATGATATCAAGTTCTAAACACGACAATATAGGTATAACATGATGCTATTATATTACGCTCTTTGCACCTTCATCCATAGTTTCTCCATTTTCATTAACATTTAACAAATCCTAGTTATTCTAACATTGCGCTCTGATTGGTTTGAATATTTGCATTACTTCGTTATCATCCTATATAAAGTTTGCAATAAATTGTCGGTGAAACAGAAGAAGAGATTAATTATTCAAAAATACTGAAAATACTGTAGTATACTCGTTTGTTTGAATGGAGTTTAAAGCCACTTTCAGCAAGTTTTCCGCTATATCATGGCGTACAGATGTTATTGGGTAGGAGGCCGGAGTACCCTGAGAAAACATACGACATTTGTTAAGAAACTGTCAATCATTGTCAAATAATCTTAATTGACAAGGATTACCAGTTCTATTTTAGATCGTAGGTGAAACAGAAGGGAATTTAATGTTATCCAGCACCTTTAAAATACTATAGTCTACTCGTTTGTTTGAAAGGTGCTTAATTTTTCAGCTATGTCACGGCGTCCAATTTTTTTTTCGAGTGGGAGCTGGAGTACCCTGAGCAAACCCACGACCTTCAGTAGGAAAACTAGCAATTCTTGTCAAACAAGATTGGAGTCGAGTACACCATGATGCAGTGAGTCTCGAATCCAGTGTTGACAGACGCGTCATAAATAAAAGACTATAACTACCTTTAAGTTATTCACTTATCCACGCATGCTCGTTGATTATTGCTGAAACCCGTGCCTTTGCTGTTTACTACAAACAACGGAACGCATGCTATTACGCCTATCTAGTTAGAAGTCTTCGTTATTGTTTTTTTTGTTGTTGTATAATTTGGGTGTTTGATGACGTATGTTAATTTTAGCGTTCGTGACTTTTTATAACTAATGTCTTTGTAACTTAGTAAATGTACATAGATAGTGTTCTTTGATTTATCTATACGAAAGCCCAGGAAGCTCATTCAAAATTCAAGATTCAAGGTAAATTTCTAAATTCGAAATTTGGAGTTTCAAAAATCGAGATTCGAAATAAAAAAATCAATATTTAAGTAACCAATTATATTATTAGTATTTATATCGCCACTCAATCAGAATTATTCTCTTAATACTTGACCACTCACACCGTGTAAAATGCTGTTGAGGAGGAAAAGATCACAAATATTTCAGTAAATTTTTCCATTTTATTTATTCTAAATATAGCTGTTATATGATTTTCTTGCTGAGCTATTTTATAACAACGATTCGAGTTTTTACTTTGGTAATGTTTATGTATAAGTTTTCCTTCGATTGTGATTGAAACACGATTTATGTAATAAGTACCATCCAAAACGACGAAATACAGCCGAGTTCCAGGAATGATAACACCTGAAACATGTTTTGACAGCAGTAAACATTATCTTGCACATAAGTAACCGTACTTCCCTTTCGCTGTGAAAATACAATGAAATAAAAACCAGTACTATTCATGCTATGCCTTGGAATAGATTAACACCCCAAGAGGCGAACCAGATATACGTTTTTTTAACTTTGCATGGGATACAAATAACTTTAAAATTACTTGTAGCAAATATGTTTTATTCTGGCCTGGAAAATTATGGTAAAGCTCGTCGTTTCTACGGTTGTTCTACAGATATCATTGAACTCCCTCGTATAATTCTCTCAAATCATCAGAAACCTAGTAATATTAATGATTCAAAGCGGCTGAGCAATGCGGACCAGTCGGAAAGCATTTCCCTGATTTGACCGTTAAAACCGCGATTTTCTTGACAGAGAAACAAGTGGAGATAATAAAAAATTTAACGACCGCTAGATGGCGCAAAACAAATGTTTTTTCTTTCGTTTTCATGACCTTGCGGAAAATGCATGAAATTATAATAAATATTGAAAAGAAAAATATGGAAACATGTGAAATATAATTTTAAAACTATTTTAGCTGTATTTGTTATGTTATGATATGTTTTAATGCAAATTAAATACATAAAAATCGAGGTTAACTTTGGTTGTGCGTAGTGACCGGAAGATGGCGGCGACTACTGTTTACAATTTTAAAGCTCGGAATAATCTGACACAATTGCGTATTAGGTACTGAATATTCATTATGACTGGTTACTTTTAAACTAGATGATATGAAGAACCGACGATAAAGGTAAGAAACAGCTTCTTATTGTCGTTACTGCGCAGTCGTCATTCATTTCGGGGGTCCCCAAAAGCACATGGTAGCTTGAAAAATTCTCGTTATTTGTAGTATTTTTGCCCATTAGTAGTCAAAATAGCCACCTATACTATGATAAAGGGATCTGATTTTGTTAAATTATTTAATTTTCTTACAAAATATTATTATTCTATTCATGAAAAAGTAAAATTTGACCCAAACCACTTGTAAATTTGACGGACTGCAAAGTCGTTGTTATACAACTTACAAGGAGATCAGAGCTGTCCAAGGTTTGTGATAATTGCTAATTTTACGCCGGAAACTTTGGTATTATAACTCTTTAGATAAGATTATGAGTTATAGTGACATAAAATACTAGACTGTAGTATTTATAGTACAGTACTGCCTTACAAAGGAACATCAGTACCCATCTACTGCATACATATCACTATAACATGAGGAAAATTTAAGAATTGTGTGCAATATAAAATTATTTGAAGATTTGTCAACTTACACACTGATCTGATATGATGTCAACAGAGACAATTGTAATTATGTCTCTGATGTTAATAACAATTTTGAAGTAGGTGCATATTTGCAATATATTTTCTGTTCCTTGCAGCTGAAATGAAATTCTTATAAACAACAATTTTCTTAAAAGAACAACATAATGTTCTGAAAAACTGTTGTCTAGTTAGAAACATATGTAATTAAAAACTTTAGAAGTGCAATGCAGATTTGTGTTTCAGTTCTAATTGAAATACAAGATTTTATAACACCCAATAAATATTACTCATCTTATGTGAGTATTGTATACTTGTAAGTAATGAACTTTTAAATTTTACTACATTTTGTTAAATTAGTTATCCATAATTTCTGTTTTATTTTAAAATTAATATTTGATTAAACTTTTCTTTAACAAAGTGTGACATGATTTATTTCTACATTTTGTGCACTTGTTTATAATTAAAAACAACCTTTTTACATTCTGCTAATTGCTTTTGGTTCTAAATGGGACTAGTATAGCTAATTGATTAATATGTTCCTGGTTCTAGTTGACCTGTATGATGAAATATATTTTTATTGAGGTATTAAAAAAACTAAAATATAAGAATAAGTTAGTTCATCAACTAATATATACTGACCTAAAGACTTGCCACAAGTCCCTTTGATTTTTTTATAGTAAAAAGATAATTTATTATCAACAACTTCTATGCTATCCACTTGTGTACAAACCTTGATAATAAAAATGTAATTCTCCAACAGCAAAAAAATATTTTAAAAAATCAAAGGGACATGTGGAAAGTCTAACTGATACATGATGAATCATAATAATTTTGTTGTTAACAAGCTTAAGCCTATCCATTTCTTGTCTATTTATATTACAAACAGGGAATTGAAGGAATCTATGATCACTTTTAAATATAGACAATTTTTTTTCTATTATGAAAACTAACCCACCTTATTAGAATTTAGCCATGCATGTATCGCTAACCCTTTTATATAAGCCAGTTTAGTGTGAAATAAATTTATTAACTATTCCAAATTGTTTTAAATTTAAAAATAATTCCAACCAAAGCTAATTTTAAAGGTGTCAATAAAGAGTTATAAAAAGTTTTAATTTCAAAATTTAATTAAGTTACTTAAAATTTCTGTAAATGGAGAGTAAAACATGACAGAATGAAAAAAAAAATTATGTATTTCCGATTAAAAAATCGTTTCCAATCCGTCATTTTGAATTATCTCCCTTTAAAATCGCCAACTTTTGAGCGAACAATCTGACACAATTGCGTATTAGAACTGCTAAAAATCAAATGATGGGTGCAAAATGTAGCGTATGTTTAATTCTATTATTCTTTTCATTATCTAGGCGCTTCCACATCGTTTCGATTTGTGGTGCAATATTTTAAATCGACGCATTTCACTTCCACCATTTCTTCGTCGTCATTTTTCAGTGAAATTCTTCAAAATTTTACACATTATGTCATATTTGATTATAAAAATATGAAAAATCAGATATCCGAGGATCAAAATATTGTCAGAATATGCCAATACCACAATTTTTATATGCGTACGAGTCCGTTTTGCAAGCTAACCTATCGTGAAATAAAAACGTCAAATTTTCAAATCGAAAATCACGTGACCTTGTCAAGAAATTGGAAGCTATTATGAGAAATGCTTTCCGACTGGACATTTGATAGCACAATTCAACAATATAATCGAAATTAAACTATTTACCTTGATAGCGAGCACAGCTCGCAGAGGGCAGTGAGCTCTACGGCAATTACGTGTCAGGTGATCAAAATGAAACCACGTGATCAAAATCTGCTTAATGCTGATATTGCTTTTTTTTCGTCCGGAAGTTGATAACGTCAAAAAACTTGAACAGTGAATGAAGAAGCACTATAACCTGGTCTCCTAGTGCAATATTTTTCATTGACGCAAGCTTCACTTCAAATATAACACCAGGTCAGGACCTCCGATATAAGCATTTTCATTGGTTGTAATATGACGCCATTTAATATCACATGCACTTGCCAATCTTTTTTTTTTCTGGGAATACCCTTTTCTTTATAAAATTAAATATAAATTATATTTTAACTTTACGTTTAAATTATGAAATCATAATGTAAACTCAGCTGAGAAATGTAAACATTGAACGTCACAAAGAGAATGACGTCATAATACGTTCGTTCTACTTGAACTTATCTATAATACTAAATGGTCAGTCTAGAGAATACTCGAACGTCAAATTTCAACGCTGTCACCGTTGAAATCCAATGCTCCTGACCTGACGTTATATCTGAAGGCCGCTTAGGCTCATGAGGATATCATCGTCAGGGTACCAGAATAAGAAGCACTAATGCTAAATTTAATTTTAAAGAAAGACGTAAAAATAAATTTGCCAACGATAAAAAGTTAATGTTATATTTAAAAATAACAACAAAAATTTCATACTATTGTTTGCACTCTCTAAATCGATCTTTAAAAACTGACAATCAAATTACATTTCATGTGACGTCACCATTACAAAGAAGGACGTCACGTGACGACTGGAATGTAGTTGAGGCACTTTTAGGGTATTCGGGAGTAACGTCAATTATGAAAGCGCATTATATATAAATAATAAAGGACTATATTGTTTGTGCTCGCATTTTGGCAACGCCTACTCCATATTAAATTATAACGTTAATGTCATGATCACTACATAGTGTTGGTGGTCAATCACTTAACGTGTTGTCGTCCGTCGTCGTAAACAATTCTTTAAATCTTCTCTGTTTAAAATTGACTTAACTTTGTCCGAATCATGAAACTTGCTATTATGTAAAAATATATTCTACGCAGAACCTGCTGAAGAGATTTTATAAACATTCCTAAACTGAAATGGACATAAAATTATTGTGCATTATACTGCTAATGTACGATTGCCTGCTTAAATGTGTCAATTGGAAGAACCAAAAGTTTTTTTTGATATTTTTTTTATGAATTCTATGTTTAAAATCAATAAATGTACATAAGAAGTATTATATAAGGACACACTAGGAAACAAAGTATAAACAAACAGTTCTGAAAATTGCTAAAATTTAAAATAACATTATGTTAAATCCACAGCCAATTTAAAATTTAATTATTATTCAGTTTAGAATACAGTGTACGTGACGAGTCGTGTTAAATAGTTTTCGAAACAAATTAAGATTTGGCAAACAGGAAAAATCATGAAAGTCTAAATTGCCAGTTAAGACAATATTTTACTTATTAACTTTGCAAAATTTCAAACCAGGAGTGAGAAGCAAATACTCGGTGTTTAAAAAAAATAAGGCATAACACGAATGACCCTTTCTTTATAGTGTATTAGACTAATTTGGTAATGAAAATATTTTAAAATGTCATGTTTGGACAGGTGAAAATATAGGTCATAGTGATTTAAATAAACAGTGTCCCTATAGTAGAACCGAGATCTATTTAATAACCAAGATTTATTGGAGTCCTTTGGCATCATATGAATACTTTAACTGTAATAAAATAATGAGTCGTACCAAAATCTGGAAAATGGACTTTTTAAAATATCAAGTTTCAAATTTCTTACTTTAATTGCAATTTTTGAATCTTGAGTTTCGAATAATTTATTTGAATTTCGAATCCTGACTATGGGGTTTGGAATATTTGCCTCGGTAGCTTCAGAAACAACACCCTTAATTGATTTAACTAGTTGAGTACATTCATTATCTTATTATTTGTAGGTGTGCTTTGACTTTAACGTACTATGGGATTAGCATGAATGTAGGAAAACTTGGTGGAGATGTTTATATCAACTTCTTTGTTTCAAGCACAGTTGAGTTAATAGGCATAGTAATTAGCAACATAGCCGCAATCAAAATGGGAAGGAAACCGTTACATATAGCACTCATGTTGATTGGAGGAATAGCCTGCTTATCAACAATATTTACATCTTTATATGGTAAATTTGTATTTCATACGGTAAAAAGGCTTAATTATTGATACCGTAATGGGTATATTTTATTCAAACTAATACTGGGAAAGTACCGAGATATAGCGATCAATATACAAACTAACATGATAATGAAGTTTTGGTTCTACAAGTAATTGATCTCGTGAAATATTCAACTGACAGAACAAATATAGAAGTATTAGAAGATTGCATAACTGTTACAATAGAATGTATACTTAAAACCCAGAAACAACTACGTTTTGTTTCAAAGATGTTTGCCGTATGTGTAGTTACGTGATTACTATATTTTAATCCTATATTTACAGCGCCACATGCGTTGACCATAACTCTCGCCATGATAGGTAAATTAGCCGTTACTGGTGCATTCTTCATCATTTACCTCTACACAACGGAGTTGTCCCCGACAGTGATACGAGGATTTATAATGAATTTTTGTTCATGCCTCGGGAGAATTGGTTCAATGAGTTCATCATACATAGGAGATCTGGTTAGTATTGACCTATCTGGTAGGCCGCATGCGAGTAAAGCTGAAATTCGTCCCTTTGGTTGGTCTAAAATTTATTGTTTTGTTTGTTTAATTGTGGTTTTACTCACTTTCAACAATTTTTCAGCTATATCATAGCGTCCAGATTTTATTGTGAGAGTACGCTTGAGTGCCTGATTAGAAAATCTGACCTTTGGGAATTGGGGTTGGAGTCGACACCACAGTACATGTATCGACATAACGGTAATCAATAAAAGATGAATAACTACCTAGAAAAATCGATTACCAAGGCCCCGACTATGTGCTACTGCATAATATACAAATTATTTTAACAACACATGTATTAAAATTCACAGAAGAAGCAATAAATAACATTTAAATTGAAGCGATTTAATGACGTTAATAACAACATTTAGGTTTCTAATTCAAGGAAGTTGGAGAAAACCGTGTTTACCTTGTCTTGTAGCTATGCAAGGATATTTCAAGGCTTCATAAAACAGAAAATTTAAGATGAGTGACACAAAGTGGACTGAACATCAAGTGAACTGAGGTGCTCGAGAAGGGTTAGCAATTCTTACCACACGTGGCACTCAAGTTCATGATCAAATTGCGTCAAGGACGAATAGACCGGAGGGTACAACTGTGCATACAGATCATGCGTCTTTATTGAGACGGACACTTTAATGTGATTAAAGACAACTGAAGAACTTGTCAAAAGTGAAGTCCAACGCTAATAACTTACTTTTTATTGAATTCTTTGCTAAAACAATCCAGACATTTACAAACCCTGATACACCGTATTTATTAATGAATATGACTTAGCATTCAGATGCTGCCGAACAATTGACAAAAATAAAATAACAGTTCACAATTGGAAATCAGTTTAAACCATCTCATTTCTAGTACAATTGACATTTCAATCGATGATTATTAACTTTTAATCTCAAATAAAAAATGATCAACAACTTAGTCGAAGATAATCTTTGGAACGAAAACCATTCACTTAAATTATGACACGAATTGACCTTTTTAGGGTATACTAGTGGACAGTAAATTTGGTCGTGCGTTACCACTAATAATATTCGGATGCGTAAGCACAGCTGCAGGATTGCTTTGCTTCTTACTACCTGAAACAAAAGATAAAGCTCTACCGGAAACAACCAATGATGCTGAGAAGATGGCAGGGTAAGGAAAACAATTGAAGTAAATTAAGTTGCTTTTAGCCACTTTTTAGCAACGGCCTTGATCTGTGGCAAATTCCCAAGTCATCTCCAGCATTAAATACATTTCTACCTTTCATCAAAGATAAGTAAACAAACAAATAACAAATAAACAAGGCATATTTAATATACAATTACATAGCAGAAATATCTTACTATCCTCTCCCTGTCGGCTGTGCCTTGTTTTCAGTTAATCTTGTTTGCGAGAGTTTGCAACGTATATGAAAAAAACCTATTCACAGTCATTAGCGTATTACAGAAATACCGAACAACGAACAACGCGAAAACTTTCAAAAAGACAATCGACAAATCCGAAAAACTAGGAAACTCCTGAACCAACAACCAAAACTATAGTAACCACAGCAGTGGTCCTGACTTGATACAGGCATTAAAAAAATAGTGGGTTAAAGCAAGTTTAATGGCATGACAACCCCCACACCCGCTTCAATTACTGTAGTATGCGAACTGGTTTGTTGATTAAAATAGATGGGTATCATATACCACTAGTCAGTAATAGGTGTATCCAATGATTAACATAGCAAACACTCTGTACACTGAATTCAAAAATTGGGAAAACTATCTGCAACCATATTTTCAAACGAGAAGTGGTATGTATAGTAAAACTTATTAATGGCACGGACGAGTCGTTTTCTCTTGTAGCATTTTTTAAAGGTTTACTCCGAAGAAATTGGTGACGTTTGCAAAAATACTCACTACAAGCTCTTGCATAATTGATCAATTGAGAAATATGGACACTTTATATGCGGGAGAAGTTGGATTATTGCTGCATAAATGAACATTTATAATTTTGAAATTATAACCGTTTAGTTTGTCGTAATTTCTTGTGCTAAGATGACCATTGGTGTCATATTCGAAGTGTAAGTCTAAAATTGATGTAGATGAAGCTGTGTCTGTAATTTCGGTAATGTCAAGTTCTGAAGATATATTAACTGAAGCCACTCAGCAAATTGAGGGTTGTTAAGTGAAAGGGCATCGTCAATATGTCTATATGTGAAATTAAAAGACTTAGCTTCTGCTACCTTTTGTCTTTAATAAGACGTGGAAGAAATTCCATTGCATAAGACTACAGGAACAATTCGGCAAGGAGTGGGCCATAGTTTGTACCTATTGGAATTCCGATTGTCCGTTAAAAACACATCCTCCAAAAGTTACAAATATGTTGTCCATTAGAAAATACATATGCAGATTATGCGGCGGTGGTTGTCGTTGACGCACGCGCCGATCCAGTTCATCCCACAAATGTTCAATTGGGTTAAGATCCGGAGATCGTGATTGCCAACGGATCACATTGACACTCTGCTGCTCTACAAAATCTGCTGTGCTGTATAAGGTCGGACATTGTCGTGTTGAAAAATTTCTCTTGGAATGTTAATTACGGGCAATAAATGCGGCCGTATAATTTCATCTCTATACCTAACAGCGTTAAGATTGCCTTGGATATGTATCAGCTGTGTGTTTCTGGCGTAAGAGATAGAGGCCCACATCATAACACTACCTCCACCAAAATTGTCTCTTTCTACGACACAGTTTTGTGCAAAACGTTCATTTGGCGCCTGTACACTCGTATGCGACCATCTCGCTTTTCAAGCTGAAAACGTAACTCATCGCTGAACCACACTCTTCTCCAGTTCTGTAAATTCCCTTATTCGGTGGAGTTGGCGTCTCAGTGTTGCTCCGACCGTAAGCTCTTTTTTACCCGCAATCCATGAGAGCGTAACCGATTGCGTACTGTCTGTAGTGATAAACAGCGCAACTCGGGGACGTTTACAGCTGTTTATGTTGCAGCAATAGTCCTGTACCGTAGATGGAATAATCTAATGTAACGATCCTGCGCCCGAGTTGTAACACGCGGACGCCCTGAACGTAGTCGGTCTGTCGTAGTACCAAGCTGGTGGTAACTTCTCCAAAGGCGTGAAATTGTGCTACGATGAACATTGTACGTTCTGACAACAGCATTCTGTGATTCCCTGGCCTCGATTCGTCCATTAGCGATATCCCGGGTAGCAGCATCTAACCTTGGCATAGCGTCACCTCATCAGAATTTTATATTACTAATGCAGTCAAGAAAAGAAATAGCAGGGTTTTATACCGATTGCATGGGTTAAAAAAATACCCATGATTTGCACTGAAAGTCGACCCTGTTTTTAGCAAAGGGTAATTCATAGTGTGTTCCAGATTTCGACCACAGTCGTTCACGGGTGGATGGAATTAAATGTCTTCAACTGAAAACCTTTAGTTAAGGTGTAATTAAGATGTTGTGTATATATATTTGAATATTTATAGATTATTTGTCAGCAAAAAACATGATTTAAAAAATTTATCCAATGTTGAGTATATGTATTATGTTGTCAAATGATGTTTGCTGATCGTTAAACGTTAAACATTAATATTGATCGGCCTTTATCAACAATAAAAAGTTGTAATATTTTTCAATCATATCATTTTTATTCATGTTAACACAATTCCATTGTATAATTAAATATTTTTTATATTTTTATGTTATATTTGCATATTTACAAAATCACAGCTTTTTTTGAGAATTGTTAAATTTAAAAAAAAGTTCTTTTTCAGTGTTCTTGAAAATGTGGAACAGAAAGACGCGGACATTAAGCTTATTGAGAACAGAAACACAGATTTGTCGTGATGCGACAATTGCTGTTACGCATCAATGAGCAATGAACCAAGAAGTTATCACGTCTTACTTTAACTGAAATTCACGTCTATAGGATATATTTTGTTTATTGATAACCTTAATTGTTATGGTTAAGCAAGTTCGATATAAGTCAATTTGGTTTATTAAGAACAGTTAGTCCGTCCAGGGACAGTCTATACTAAGTATAGACTGTCCCTGGTCCGTCAGACCAAGGGCATTAAATTACTTTAAACATATTTTATTTATATTCATATATCAGTATATTTACGAGAAAATACAGATAAATAAATAAATTAAAAAAAAAAATAAAAAAAACAAATAAATAAATAAATAAATATATAAATAAAAAATAAATAAAAAAATACATGATGATAATTACAATGATAATATAATAATAACACAAATGGATAATGATGATAATAACAATAATACTGAAAATAAAAATAATTATTATTTTCATCACCGTTTGTACCACTATAAAACTAGCATTAAGATTGCAGTAACAGAAGAAAAAAGGAATGTAGAATAAAATAATTATTAAGAATCTAAAAATCGCTTGCTTTTTAAAATGTAATCTTGCACCTTAAGAAATATTTCAATATCTTGTTGGAGTGATAAAGATCCGTAAAAAAGGAGGTCCAAGTCAATTAGCATATGAAAATTCAAGGGGAAGATAATGTGTTTTCGAAGGATAGTATAGTTTTCATAGAACAATAAGAAATGACTGGTTGACTCTCGAAAGCCACATGTACAGTTAGGGTTGTCAACCAAGTTTCGCTGAATAGGTGCTCATTCAATGAGCTACGTTAAATGCGCAACCTGGTATGTAAGACCTGCCCTATTCTACTGCCAACGTTATGGTATACTGGACGCTTAGTACTTTCGGGTTTTCTTTTTTTATATTTTTGATTTAAATATATTTAGCGATTTAGAGTTCCGAACTTCTATTGGGAGGCTATTCCATAGTTTAATGGTAGACGTAAGAAAAAAGATTGAATACAACGATGTTCTCGTTCGGACGTTGGTAATATTGTGTGTCTGACATGTAAAATGTTGATGGAGGTCGGGCAGAGTTTCCTTCAAAATATTGCACAGATACTCAGACGTCTCCCCATTAACCATCTTATACATAATTATAAGTTTTAAGAGATGTTAGCTGTATACCTCCCGTTACTATACGCATTGCTTCAATCTGAACACGCTCGAGTTTATCTACTAAGATCTGTACGTTATTGTTCCATATAGCGTCAACGTAGGTCTGATAAATGAAAAATATATTTTTTCTAGTGTAAATCTTTCTTAGACAAGTCGAACCAGACGTTGCTTGAGAAATATATACCTAATATATACCTTAGTGTTTGTGCCTAGATACTTCTTGCAAACTAACATTGTTCCTTTGCAATGAAGGATGCATCTGTATCGTCTCGATTTTAGCCACTGAACAGACCATTGATGTACATGTATTTTATGTCGCTGTGCAGTGATTCCGCGGCTCTTTGTATGTTATCAACTAATACGTAGAGACTAGTATCATCGGCCAACAATTTAATACAAGCATCGATATCAGCAACAATATAATTTATATATATTATAAACAATTAAGGGCCATGTAAAGAACCTTATGGAACACCAGCTTTCACTGGTTTCCACTTAGAAAGGCATCCATTTAATGCAACTCGCTGTGCTCTTCCGTATAAGTAACTGTCGGACTATTTTAGAAGATACCCTGATACACCATATTCATTCAGTTTATACAAGAGACCTCGACGCCAAACTTGGTCGTCATCAAGGGCCATAAAACCCAGACAGATGTTACAATTTTATTATCTAATAAAAAGTTATATAAGTGTTTGTAAATAACACGTTCCATGCACTTTGAGAGTATAATGAGCAAGGATAATTTTTTACTTCCATGGTATTACCATTTTTAAAGACCGGAGTTACGTTTGCCATTTTCCAGGCGGTTGGAAAAATGATTATATTGTCGGTGTTTAAAATTAAAACAGTTTTTGTTGTGTAAAATATGTGCAATCATGATTTGAAAGATATCACACAATATCCGCAAGGAGATCAATAAATACAGACATAACTATAATATCGTGATGTTATAAGAAGACAAATCAACGAGGAGAAAACAATATTTAAAAGTACTTATGTATTCAAAACTAAATAAATAATAATACTGTTACACAAAGATACAGTTGTTTCTCAACAAAATTACTTGTTTAATAATAAATGAACGATTTGCAAAATATTTGTTACGTATTTTTGAAAAAAAAACAAATAACTTTAGTTAGAAAAATTAGTACATAAATAGTAGATAGTAGAAAACCGAAATCCATTGAATAAAAAAGTAAACAGACGAAGCACGCGAAATGAAGTATTCGAATATATTCCGTCTAGTCGTGTGAGCGAGGGATCTTTTTTTCAGTAAATCGGACAAAACAGTCAATTTCCAGCAAGTATCAACTTAAGAAATTTCCAAAAGAGACACGAGAAGGCAAACACTGATACTTGATAGCGCCCGCGTTAAGATTTCAAACACAGCTTTTTCCAGTTGGTCAATTAGGGCGATAATATAGTGACAAAATACAATTACTGACTCTGATATTGATCGCCATCGAGATTTCTCAAACAAAGAAAATGTAATATTCACCGAACCGCTAGGCGAGGTGAATATACATTTTTGAAGGTTTTAGAAATAACGATACGGACCGCATATCAAAGTCAGTAACTGGCGAGGTAAATATACATTTTTAATGGTTGAGAAGTACCGATGATGAACGCATATCAAAGTCAGTAACTGTTTCCTTATATGTATAAAACCAACAAATCTTTCCTATCGTAGAACATCTATAAGCATGTGTGCAGTGCTGTTGAAAAGAGTTTGTGCTACAAACGCATACATAAATCATATCGGAAAAACAAGATAATATTAGATTCCGCTTGACCGTTTGTGCAGCGGATAAAAATAACCATATTATGATGCAATTTTAGAACTGTTGCGAGTTAATACGCAAAATTAGTTTATAAACCAATCAAACGCGCAAGATTCTATTCATGTAATAGTATATAAATATTACACATGTCTGACAGGTTGACAGTAAAATTGTCACCTTGAGGAAATACTGTATTTTCGAAAGTTGACAACTTGTAACATTTATTTTATTATACCGAAAAACTATTCAAACCATGAACAACTGTATTCAATAATGGAATTTAATTGACGTAGTAATGGTAATGAAACAGCAATTTAACAATAAAAATTAACTAACAATCACACCACCACATTTAATTTCAGTTTATGGTAGAAAAACGTTTGTTGCTTGACATTATTGTCGTCTGTTTACAACGGAAATGTAAAAATAGATATTACGCATGCGCGAATGGTACAGTATAATTTTCGAACATTCCGTACCTATGATAGCGGGTGACAGTATTTTTCCGACAGTAAATTTTTTTTGACAGTACTTATATGTCACGGTGGCCTATGGATGATTAACATTGTAAATAAAATTCAGGTATATTAACAAAAACAATTAAATTGTAAATTATTTTCTGACAAGTCTAAAAATTAATTTGAATATTCTTTTTGATTTAATGATTTTCACATTGTATGAAGAAGATGATCTCATTTACTGATGATAATTAACTGTAAAAATACAATTACTAAAACGAAAAGCTGGTGCATTTGTTAGTTTATGTTAAAAACCATAAACAATGTGACGTGACAAAATATAAAGGGAGATAATTCTTAATTGATTGGATGTCTGCTTTACTTCTAGCGAGCAGTATTTCAGCTATATTCAGGACAGGAACAAGTTAACAAACAATAAATCAACGAAAAATGGGGGTGGGATGGGTCACAGGGAATAAAATTTTGACTGCCACTGGAAAAGTACGCAGTTTTGGGTAGGGGCGGAAAATTTTGCCTTTTGTAGCGGCTACAATGAGCCTACTCTTTTTCGAAATCTACAAAAAGGGTCTATATCGTGCAAGGAGCGTGGCACTCTCCAAACACGTTACCCACTACGGTCCGCGGTCAGGCTTTCCGTATTATAACCTGACAACCACCCAACGAGAGGGTCCCCCCTATCCGCCACCCGGGGACGCGCTGGGCTGCTCTGTGGGTCGAGCACTGGGAACCCTCTCAGTATGATCTCAGAGGTAATTCTTGCTATTTCTTGCTATAAAGCGCGGAATTTATGAATATATAGTAGGTCCGTCCGACCAAAGTTGTCGGTGTAGGACGTAAAAAACTCCCCAAAAAAATATAGTATAGCGGGAAATCTTAGAGTACTGGTATGGTACCCGTCGTTATGTATAATCTCCCTGTTAAGATCAAGCCAATATTGTTCATAAATAGTAAAGACAAAATTATCCAATGAAAAACGTTGATTTAGATGTGTATGTACTAAATATGTATTTTGGCTTAATGAAATGTTAAGGTTTATTCAATAGCAAATAAACCAATTTAATTTCGATTTGATACTTGAAAGTTTGGTAGTTATATCAGAGTTATCCCCCTTTGTCCAAAGTGTTTAATATCTGCAAAAAGAAAAAATGTTAAAAATGATTTATGTTTTAAGTTTCATGTTTCAAGGAAAGAAACATGCGCGTGAGAAAATGTTGAGGTAGCAAATTTTAGCTCCCGGCCACAGTTGCGGTTTTGCTGGCAAGCTGAAAGGACAGAATATTTATTGAATATTGAACATTATAAATATTTGACCCAAATCTACAATCTAAATTTATTCAATCAAGAGATATTGAGTACTTATATTGAACACGAAATTTGTGTGCGTTCGGACAATATTTAGTGGATTTTATTTGAAGTTTATCGTAAACTCTTTCATCACAATTAAACTACAAAGACACGTGCTTTCTTCCAGAGGACGAATTAGGAGATACTATTAACACCCTACACTAGAACAATTTGCACCGCAACTATTGTATACAAGGAATTACGACAAATTGCATACTGTAGATCGGTTGAAAATTTTTATAAAAGGCAAAAGATTGCCGAAAGTGCCGCTACTCATAGAAACGTGCTACTTAGACAACCAAAGGTGTGGCAGGTTATAGACACGTGCTGCTTTCTGGAGCATATACCAATTGTGCGCCTCGATACTCTTAAGTGATCAATTTCTATTCTTCACGGAAAATAACTCTAAATCATTTTGTTCTCCTTGAACAATTTATACTAAGGCCAGAGCTGTTTGAAGTATTTTTACATTTATAAGACCGTTGGTACTGTTTTATCAACCAAGTTATAGACATTTTGTTGGTAAAGCGCCTAGCAGTTAAAAAACAGACTATTGCCAAGATTTTCTTCAAACCGAAGATTAGAGATGCCCAAAAGGAGAAGTGAACCAAAACAGAAAAGAAAGTCAAGCCGTCAGTCTACAAGTCCTTATGCAAGGACAACAAAGTCCGGGGCACCCAGGAAAAGGAATAAAGATCAGACAGCGGAGCCATGTGTCCCAGATGCACCGGAAATAGACGATGTCAATGTCAACATCGGTCCCATCCCTGTTGTTCAAGGAAACACACGTCCTCATATTGGTGAGTTTATTGATAATGAACTCCTAGTACAAAATGAACAAACGCGCATTCATTCATGTGATTTATTAGACAGGGTGGATGGTTTAGCTCCATGCCACAAAGAACAGCGGGCAAATATAAATGATTGGGTTTTGACAGCTAGTTGTCCGGACATTATAATGACTGCGGATTTAGATATAGGGTCGCACATTCCCTTACAGATGAAACAGAAAATATGGAACAATGAATATATTAACTTTGCCTTGTTGTTAAAGGGAAGTTCCGAATTGATTCAGCACTTTGAAGGGGGTGGGCTTTATTTAGATCCAAATACGGGGTCGATACAATCCAAACCGAATCAGGTGAGGGAGTTGGTCCCATATATTTCAAAATGGACCGATGCGTTCTTAATTTTTATTAATATCTTTATATGCAAACATCAGTCAAAAATTTTTGAATTGTTGAAATACATGTCAATAATTAGAAAAGCTGCAGCTCGATGTGCTAGTCATGACTTTTCTTGGAGGGTGTATGACGAGCATGAGTTCCGCATGAGAATGGCCCAAGTACCTTCAACTTCATGGGCACACATAAATTCTGACTTATGGGCATTGACCATGTTAAAACCAACATTGCCAATGATTGTTCCCCCAGTGAATGATGGTTTTAATCGGACTATACTGGGTCAAGGTAATCCAAGACAACATATGATGCCCATTAGTAGAGCCCCGTGTTATGATCATAATCGAGGTCAGTGTTATAGGACACGTTGTAAGTTTTTACACCATTGTGCAAATTGCTTTGGGAAAGATCACATAAGCTCTAATTGCCCTACAAAAATGTCTAACCATGCCTTTCTTGGCAGAAATAAGCAACAAAAGAAAGGACAGTTTAGTCAGCGACAGATACAGCCTGGGCAATTCACCAATAAAAACTGAGGTCCTGGAAAAACTTTAAGAGGGTTATCCTTGCACAGAGGCTTCTGAATTTGGTTTTCATCTTCATTATAAGGGACCTAGAGCCCCTAGAGAAAGTAAAAATTTATAATCTGTTGATGATCATATGTCCATGGTAAGAGAAAAAATATCTAAAGAATTAGCATTAGGAAGAATTGCTGGCCCATTTACCTCCCCCCTATGTCAACATTTAGAGTTTCTCCCATTGGTGTCGTTCCTAAAAAAGCTATACATGAATATCGTTTGATACATCATTTATCATATCCGGATAACTTATCAGTTAATGATTTTATTGATCAAAATTTATGTTCTGTTCAATATACAAAATTTGATGAGGCAGTTTCCATGGTTCAGAAACACAATGTGTGCAAAAAGCGATATTCAGAGTGCATTCCGTTTACTAAGAGTATGGCCGGGAGACTTTGATCAACTAGGTTTTAAATTTGAAGGCCTTTATTACTTTGACAAGTGCTTACCAATGGGCTGTGCCATCTCTTGTGCCTTATTTGAAAAATTTTCATCATTTTTACAGTGGATTGTAGCTAAGAGAGCTAGGAATAACAATATTCTTCATTATCTTGACGATTTTTTATTTATGGGAAAATCAGATACTAATCAGTGTTTCTACAATTTAAATGTTTTTCTTCAAACATGCTTTGAGTTGGGAGTTCCCATTGCTAACGAAAAAACAGAAGGCCCCAAAACAAAAATTTCATTTCTTGGTCTAGAAATTGACACAGTTAGTATGCTAGTTAGAATACCACAAAGCAAAGTATTAGAAATAGTTGATAAAATCAAGAGCCTATTAAGTAAGAAAAAAGCTACATTAAAAGAAATTCAATCTCTCAATGGGTCTTTAAATTTTGCATGTAGAGCCATACGACGTCCATTTCTTAGACGCCTTATAAATCTAACAGCTGGCCTTACAAAACCTAATCATCATGTCAGATTAAATGCTGAAATTTCACAGGACCTCACCATGTGGCTAGATTTCTTTTCTCATTTTAATGGAATATCTGTTTTTAATGACAGATTTTGGGTTAGTAATTTTCATTTAGAGCTCTTTACTGACAGCTCGGGTAAAATAGGCCATGGTTTTGGGATTATTTTGCAGGGAAATGGGCATTCGAAAAGTGGTCAGCTTTATGGATAAATACAGGCTTATTATCAGATATAACTCTTTTAGAGTTTTTTCCTATTTTGGTATCAGTATTGACATGGGGCAATCTCTTAGGTAACAAGAAAGTCCTGTTCAGGTCAGATAATGAAGCAGTTGTTCATATAATTAATAAACAGACTTCCAAATCAAACTCGGTAATGGTCCTGTTGCGGAAATTTACTCTGGTTTGTTTACAATTCAATATAATGGTAAAAGCAGAACATGTTAGTGGTGTAAAGAATAGTATAACTGATAGCCTTTCTCGCCAACAGCTGGTACGTTTTCGCAGACTAACAGGGAACCAGGCAGATCCCAAGCCAACGCCTCTATCACCAGATATACGGACACTCTTAGAATTAACACCAAGTGCCTTCTAAATGCAAGCTTGTCAACAAACACACACAAAGTGTACAGGATAGCATTGAACTCTTTTAATAAGTTTCGTTCCTTTGTAAAACTTCCTAATGTTTGGCCACCCCCATTAGAACATATTGTCTTCTTTATATCCCACCACTACGAACAGGGTTCAGCAGCAAGCACAATTGCAACCTATTTGTCTGCTTTGTCATTCAGTGAGAAAATAAACTCGTATAACATCCAACCAGGCAACAAATTTGTAATCACAAAATTAATTTCAGGATAAAAAAATTTGAGAAATAAACAAGATTCAAGACTGCCTATTACTTTTCCCATTCTATCAAAACTACCTCATGCATTATCAAATGTATGTAAGCAAGTTTATGAAAAATTTTTGTTTAAGACAGCTTTCATTTTAGCCTTTTTGGGTTTTTGAGAATAAGCGAATTTGTATTTAACCAGGATAGCCCAGATAAGACATTGAGATTTCAAGATATATCTTTGGTTGGACAGTGTCTCCATGTCAACATTAGATATTCAAAAACTGATCAAAAGGGCTATAATTCTACTTTAATAATAACACAACTCACTAACTCTGAAATGTGCCCAGTTAAAGTTTTGAGTAAGTATATGAAAGTTAAACCAACTTCAACTGATTATTTATTTTGTCACAGCAATGGTACCCCTTTAACTCGATATCAGTTCTGTGCAGTGCTAAGACATTGTATAAAGTTTTTAGGGCTTAATGCAAACAGCTACAAGTCCCATTCATTTCGGATTGGAGCAGCTACACAAGCATCATTAAATGCAGTCGATGACGAATCAATAAAAGCTATGGGTAGGTGGAAGTCCCAATCATATAAAAAGTACATTAGAATCTCATCAAATTCATTATTTAAGTAATCTTGCGTTTTTACCTCCATACTTATTTTGTAGATACTTGGATCATTGGTTCATACATTATTCATTGGGCCAAACAAAGGGCTTTAAAGGTATTAGACAGGCATATTGGCTTGCAAAGTAATAATGTACATATTACTTGGATGGGGCGAAAGGGTATGAAATGGGGGGATTTAAAAACAATTTTTTATTCTGAACTGGAAACAAAAGCTGCACCTTCTGTTGTTATAATACATTTAGGTTCAAATGATTTATGCCAACAAAAGTTTTTATTTGGTCAGACTTATTGCCAAGATTATTTTGGAAAGGGGCAAAGAATATTAAAAAAATCGAACTTAAGAGAAAAAGGGTAAATAGGGAAGGTAGAAATGTATGTTTAAAAATGGGGGGAAGGTTTATAAAACATACAGTAGATCACACTACACCAAATCTTTATTGGGAAGATGGAGTACACATGAACGATTTAGGAAATGATATATTTTTACATGAATTGCAAGGGGCATTGGAATGTTTTATATCTTCAGATGTCTGGTTCTTTTAAGAGGAATGGTCGCAGAATTGATTTCAGATGTTGGGCTGTTTTGTAAATTTGTTAATACAAATTTTAGTGGCTGGATTCTGGCACGCCCAACCTATTAACAGGTTATTACACCTTGCCTGGTAGCTTCCCTGGAAGGTGAATTTGCTTATTTTGGTCTCTAGGGTAGACCCAACATTTCATTAGCTTTGGCTCCTAAGGTGGGCCCGCTGTTATGCTATTTGGCCTCCAAGGTAGGCCTGCAAAATTGCTTTTCGTGGCCTCTAGGGTAGGCCTGCAAAATGCATTAGCTTGGCCTCTAGGGTAGGCCTGTAAAATGCTTTATCTTGGCCTCTAGGGTAGGCCTGCAAAATGCTTTATCTTGGTCTCTAAGGTAGACCTGCAAAAATGCTTTGTCTTAGCCTCTAGGGTAGGCTTGCTAAATATAAATTTGCACTAAGGACCTCTAAGGTTAGGTCAGCTTAAGACACTTTGTCTTGGTTTTATCCCTTGAAGAGTGTCGTTCGTTAAGGCATTTCTATTGGTTTCCCAAGAATGCCACTTTATAGTTAAAATGCTAGAGTCCAGTCCAGTTACTTGCTGCGGCCATTCCTCCACAAATTCATTAATTTCTAATGTAAATATTACTTATTAAAGTTTTATTTTATATTACATGTTGCTTTTAATTTAAGCCTGAAATTCACGTAATTGGTTTACTTTATCAACTTGTTGGTTTACAGAGGCAGTGCTTTGTACACATGATCTAACTGTTCCATATTGAAATCTGATTAGCTGATCAGCTGGGTCCCAGTTCTGCTTTGTTTTATATTACCAATCAAATTCTTAAATTAACTATAATTTAATAGTTATTTCATAAAAATGAAATTCTGCTTAAACGAGCGAGCAGCAAGTTGACATATCCTATAGTCTCCTTAAGTCGGTCATCTCTTTAAATCGGTCGGCCATTTTGATCGCACTTATTACATGACGTAATACTCAAATGACGTCACCTTAGTTTTCTTAGCGTACAAAATAGTCAAGTTTTTTCTTTAATGGAAAATGGATTTGTAAAGGTAAGTTTAAAACAAATAATGAAATCATTAACTAAAAGCCGCCATTTTGCTAGATCCTTTTTTGTCCAACTTCAAATGGCCTAACTAAAGGTTTCCCGAAATTCCTTGTTAGCGGCATTGTGGGAAGTGTTTACATTCCATTCTGGGTCAACGTCCAAATAAAAATCCTATTAGGTCAAGCAAATTATATTTTTTCTTCTTTTCAAAATATCAAGCTCCTTACACACTGTTAGCGTTTTTGCTGAAAATGTAGGTGTAAAATATAGCCAATAAAATAAAATAATAATAACGATTGCAAAAGACATGCTGACACAAATTTAGTCCAAAGATCCTAAAATCTTGATAGTTTTAATTAATTTCCCTTTACAAATTTATATTTCTAAAAATGGGGTTGTGCCAGTATTAAATTATTTTCGGAATTGTACATGAAACACATTTTAAAAATAGACTGGGGCATAAATGTTTCTATGCTGATTAAATTAATTATTTTTATTATACTGTTACAAATTTGTATTTGTATTTTGCATCTCCAAGTCAACAAAAAATTGGAGTTTCCCTTTAAAACCAAACACATTTTAAGTTTTTATATTAATTTTTTCTTGTCTCTTTCAGCTAAATCCTCTATTTACCACTGATGGCAGATCAAAGTACAGAAATTATGATCCATCTGCTATGACCAAAGCGTATGTGGCTGTACTTGATGAGAAGATGTTTGTTCGAAAAGCGGCCTAGACATATGGAGTTCCTTAAGGTACAGAGTTAGTGGGGATGTTAATCCAGAGTGTTGCTCCATGGGCAAAGATCCACTTTTTTCTTGAGGAAGAGAGCAGAATGTTATCCCATTAAAAGGAAATTGCAACTCTGGCATATAGTTACAACCGCCAAGAAACGATCGATATTGCGACAGATTATGTTATTATGTTGGGGAAAAGGATGAGACAAGACAAGCCCCTAACACTGAACTGGTTGTATGGATTTATGAAACGATGGCCAGATTTACATCTAGTCAAGCCAAGAGTATAAGAGGTGTCAAGAGCAAAGGCAGCTAATTTAAGTAACATAACAAAGTATTTTGAAGAACTTCAGAAGACCTTAAACAAGTATGACCTCCAGAACAAGCCTCACCTAATATATAACGTAGATGATAAAAGGTTTCACTCTGAACCCCTCACCACCTCGCGTAGTGTGTGGAGTAGAAACAGCACCGCAGGAGGTTACATCTGGTAAAAGTGAGACAGTTATCGTAATTGTAGTGCCATTGGAAACGATGTACCTCCCTTTTTCATTTTTACTGGAAAGAAGATGAATGCCGACCTGCTACAGAGATCTACTCCAGGAACTGTTGGGAGAGTATCAGAGACAGGCTGGTCAAACGTTAGACGTTGGATGCTTTGGGCCTTTACAAAACATTTATAACAATTTATGTCAATGAAGTCATTCGAACCAAATTTATCTGCAATTACCAAGTTTTGGCATGTAAAGAGTACAGTAGCGCACTTACCAACAAAAATATTCACAGTTCTTTTCAGAAGTGTGGTATTTAACCATTTAACAAAGACACAAAAAAACACTTGCCTATACACCATCGGAAGCTTTTAGTATCTGTATTAAAAGTGTGGTTGATGTTATAGGAGATGCGGGTGGAGAAAAGCAGACTGGAAGTGAAATAGATGTGAGTATAGTTGTAGTATTTAGGAGTAGAGAGGTAGTGCATGCGCGCAGTGAGAGTGTTGTGATTGAAACTCAAAAGGTAAGTCAAAAGGGAGAGAGCAGGGAGAGAGATAGTGTGACAGTTATAGCCAGTGCAGAGGAGAAAGAGAAAATAGACTTTTTTCAATGCAGAGTTGAAGCTATCAAGATCGTAAAAGGAGAAAGACAGACTAAGAAGAGAAATGTCTTGAGTGGCATTGTGAGTGGCAGGACTGTGACAGAAGAAGAGGTGTTGGAGAAAGTGAAGAATCATGTAAGCAAGTACTCTAGAAAGACAGATTGTGCTAAGAGTAATGTGGAAGGTTGTACTGAGAAAATTTCTGATGAGAAAGTCAGTGGTAGACAGGCTAGAAAAGGAAGGAAGAGTACATGTAATGGTGATAGTGGAAACGTAAAGTAGTGAGAAAGAAGTCTAATGTGATGCAAGTCTCTCAAAAACCAAGTCCTAGTGGTGTGGTCTTATATTTGTATGCAAGTGAGGATTCTGATATTGATAGTGAATATGAGTCAGAGATAAGTGATGAAAAGAAATGTTGCGTGTTTAAATTGTTTATGCCAGAGGAAGCTAAGAAAAGTGTAAGTCTTATTATTACAAAGTGGGCAAAATGTGATAAATGTGATCATTGGGTGCATTTGATATATTGTTGTAGCGTAAGGGTACAACCAATTGGAAAAGCGCACCTGACTGTTTACTGAAACTGACATGTTTACACTTTCCAAAAGCATAATTTATACATGAAACTTCGAAACTAGAGGAGCCTCGATGACAGACTAGTTGAGGTAGTTAGTTATCTAATATTGATCACTGAGGTTGCGAGTTCAAGTCCCACTTCAAATCGTGATGTATTCGACTACAAGCATAATTGACAAGAATAGTCAGTTTTACTACAGAAAATTCGGGACTTTCAGAGTATACTTTAGCTTCCGCCTGAAATAAGAAATGAACCCGTTAATATGGCTGGCAACTGTTTAAAGTGGTCAAAACTCCATTTATATAAACAGAGTTGTTTTTCGTTTCGGACGTGTTCTTTTTCTGTGACTTATGCAAGAGACCAATTTGCGAAGATGGACAAATACCCCTTTATATGGACGCACTCGATAAAGAAAAACTCAGTTTGTAGGTTCAAGATATCTGAGTGACCTCATTCATGTTCCTTTAACAGTATCTAAAGCTATATAATGGAAGCAATTGTGCCAAGTTTCATGGAGATTGAAAGAGGATGAAGAGGTCGTCATGGGTTGTGCATATTTACACGTATACTAAATGCCAACCCCGCTTGGGAAAATAAGTTTGCTTGCATTTTTTCATTATTCTATATTTTACCTTTTTATTACGAAAATTCCGTAGAAAAAATGTAGATACGATAACCTGTCCATGTTTTATAATATGCCTCTGGTATTAAGTTATTACAAATCGTCCTTGACTTTTGCTACGAGTTTTACAAATATGTCCCTGTTGAGATCACTTAAATACCGAACCCGTTTAGATTCCTTACATTACATTTGACAATATCTAAAGCTATACAAGGGAATCATTTTAACAAGTTTCATGAAGATTCGGGAGAAGAGGGTGAAGGGGTCGTCTTGGGTGGTGCATTTGTTTATTCTTTCGATATTTAAATTTGATACTGTTGGGCTCCCTTGCATACCGATTCAGACTGTCCAGATGCCTTAAATTCTCTTTTGACAGTATCAAAGACTATATAATGGAAGAATTTTTGTTTGTGAAGTTTCATGAAGATTAAAAGAGGCATAAGAGGTCGTCATGGGTTGTGCATATTCACACGTAGTTACTTTTTTACAATTTCGATTTTCAAATGTGTCCCTGTTGGGCTTCCTTTCATACCGAACCCGTCCAGATGTAGTATGTAAGCAATATTATACATCTTTTATCATGTATTTGATATTATGTATTTTTTTAATTATATAATAATGTTGTGTTTAGCATTCACTATGCCAAAATAGTGGCCAGGGTTGAAGACATAGTGCACTCCCCTTCTGGTCGTGCACCATGTCTTAACCCTGGCCACTATTTTGGCATAGTGAATGCTAAACACAATATTATTATAATTATTATACTGACTGTCTTGACTTCGAAAATTATAACAAGAAGAAAAATAGGGCATTAATGAAACATTAAATGATACCCCGCCACGTTGTGATGTACAGTTTTCGTTACGAAATTTATTGGGATCGTCCTTCCCAAACCTGGACATTTTCAGGCTTTCACCGCCGCTTTTGTTTGGTTTTGTTTTGTTTTTGTTTGTTTTTTTGTTTTGTTTTTGTTTTTGTTTTTCCATTTGCAGACGTTCTACGTTGAACGGCTTCTTCCGTTGACTAGGATAAAAATATTGTTTTTAAAGCGCAGCAGTGATCAATCATTGATTACAAGTTAACCCCGCCCATTCGCGTGAATTACAATTGATTGACGTCTAAATCAATAGTTTTCTTAGGCAGGTGGAGAAACTATGAAGGCATAGTGCACGTAGCACAATTCGTTTAGAAATATATGTCAAAATAGTAAAATATTTCTATTAAAGGACAATCGTACAGAAAATATAATAATATCGCATATCGAACTTTCTGCTAACAGCTGGAATGTCAAATATCGAACCCACTGCTAACTTCACACTTGTGTATTAAACACATATCAACAGACTAAATGCCCTGTCATTGTTGCATCATCAGTAATTTGGTTTTTGTAAAAGGTCAGTGCGATTTATATTGAAATATTGACGTGTTGCAAAGTTAAAATTTCGATTAAAGAGAAAAAAAAAGAATAGAAGATTAAGGTAGGTATTCAATAAAGAATATGCCAATGACACAAAACAACTCATGAGTAAACATGAGGAGAGACAACAACAAACATACAAATAAAAATCAAAACTGAGTTACACCAACCTCACTAAATCCGGTCGGGAGTTGAGTGCTCCGGAAAGTTAAGCATCTCCTGCTTTATGCCGCATGCGTGGCATGCGCATAGTCTGACAAGTTAAAATACGGCATGCATTCGGTGAGTCATATCCAGGTGTAGTCATAATCCAGTATGAATGAGGGAAAGTGGTTACGATAAACGGAACAAATTAATAGATATACACAGATCTTCAGTTATCGACCAAATTATGGTACGACCGTAAAATTTTCTAATAGATGGCGGTGAACCCCTGGGTAAGTAACTTTTCTGCCAGTAGACATTTTGTTATAAGAAAACCATGACAGGAAATACGCGCTCATGAGTACCTGATCTATTAAGAGGTTATACTTATATGCAAGTGCTAATGGAATCAGAGTTGTTCTTTATAAAATATGTTTTGTCACTACTTAAAGCCATATATTTATATTATAGATTGCCCTTCCTTTTTTCGTTTTAGTGAAGCAAATTTGATTTAATTCTTTTAATTTTTCTTGTAGCTTATTATGAGGAATATTATTATAAAGTGATTTAAGTCAAACACAGAATGAAGTTATTCTGACAGATCTTTCGATTTTTCAATATCCACAACACATTTACGCCATGCGTCTCTGGAGTAGATTGTTTCACAGTATCTGTGAAGCCAAATATTTTACTGCTAAACAAACAGATGTTAACAGTTTGGAAAGAGGTTTAGTGGAGCAATTAGCAGACCCAGCAACATAACGTTGTTTACAAAGACACTTGTAAAATTTAAAAATCCAGTAAAGTAATGAAAGATCAAGTTCCTTATCATTCGTCGAAATGATAAAAGAACTCAAAACAGATCTATGATTTTCCAGGGTTTCTTGATTTGCAAGTGCCGTCAGTAAATGTTGTGTTGCCAGCTAAACTGTCAACACCTAATTGCTTTATCAAGCAGTCAATCTAATGAGTGTTGAATACTTACAATATTGTCAGGTCCCTGGTCAGCCGGTATAACAACATATTTTTAATGGTGTGACAAGTGCTGTAAGACAAGAGGGTATCTAAGGACAGATTTAGGAAGATTGGTCATAGACCCATTGAGTGGTTTTACTCCTTTTGTGTTAACACGAAACAATAGTAACTGGTTGATCTTTAAAATATGGAGAAATCTTAGATATCACTGATTTGTGATCTAAAATATTGCTAAGGTTAATGGCATCAATATCATTGTTTACAAACGATAGTTTAAGGAAGAACCGGGTGTTTTTTATGCCTGGTGTTATCTTGGACTAAATAAAAATGAAAAAGCCGCACTGTTAAAAACGTGATTAGTTACCGGGTTATGTTTCTTATTGCAAAAACGGGAAGTTAAACTATCATCATCAAACCAATGTCTTATACATGTTTAAATTATATACAAGTTATGCAGTGCGAACTGATCATTTGACGGCATTGTTTTAATGAAATGCAAACTGATAACATTGGCGTAATTTTCGAGTGACTAGTCCATGTTTCAAGATAAACGGTGTCTGAACATTTATTTGTTTGGTTGATTATTAATAGATAAATAATCTTTTTCTAATAGTTTGACGGGAAAATGCGGTACGAAGAAATTCTTCAAAATGTGGGTGGATTTGGAACATTTCAGAAAAAAGTTATTTTATTTGTGTGTTTGCCACAGATATTTATAGCATTTACAAGCTTAACACCAAACTTTATACTTGGGGAACACGAACACCGGTAAGTTTTTCATTGACCTGTATTTTATAAATACTACAAATTTTTCTTCTTTAAATTTGTGCAACTTTTTCTGATTTAACCTTTACTTTTGCATTTATTTTACTTCTTACAAAAAGCTAACATGATCTGTTAAGGCATTTGAAGCTTTTTGTCTATTTCTTCCTCTGTCGCTCTACACTGAGTCACTTCGACTTCCTCCTCCTTAATCTTTCCTTTAAATACATCGTGGTTATCTACGTTCTATTGCCAAGACAATCAAAAATATGTCATGCGTAAGTAATTAAACACAAGTGAACCATTTTATTTACCGGAAATAGCGTCTGCGCTTGCCGTTTACGTCTGATACATTAATCGTAAAATTGATGCCATGAAATTATTCACATGGTCCAATCACAATTGACGTTACATCAAGTTTTATATTTGAAATTAGTTTATTCCGTCCACATTAACTTACTTGTACTTCTTACAAGTCTGCTTTACTTTAACTCCCTTAACGCCAAATTTACGTTTATCACGTGTACTTTACTATTTCGCCCTCTACCCTACTCCTTACACTATACTTTACTCACTCCACTTTAACATAAGTTTTACATTACTTTTACTCCTTCCATGTATTCTTTATTTGTAAACCCAAAGTTGTCTGTACCTTCACTCAATCCTCTTTTTTATTACTAATTAATGTCTACTTTAATTGTACATTCTCTACTTCTACTCCACATCTACTTAATTAACTGCCTCTCTTTACTCTACGAGACTGCTACTCCCACAACATCTAATAAATTTGTGTATCCCGTCTCGCACTTTTACTTAACCTTCACCCCCTATTTATACTTAAGTTTTAATCAGTCCAGGTCAATTACCCCGACCTCTCATTTACTAGAAATTTCACCTGATCCACTTCTCTACCCCTCTACACTTTAAGATAATTTTATTCCCCCCCATCTTTATTTTTTAATTCCTACCACGTATATTCAAATTGACTTTTCTATAAGTTTACTCTATATGTACCCCATTCTTGTTATTTTGTTTTTAGTTCCTCGGGTTTAATTTACTTTTACTCCCCCTACGTCTGCTTTACTGTCACTCCATCATCCTATGTCTACTTTAAGTTCGCTTCCATGATCAAAGTCTACTTTACTTTAACTTCCTCTATCTACGTCTACGCAACTTTATTACCTCAACTACTAATTTACTTTTACCCCCCCCCCCCCCGTCATCTACTTTATTTCTGTCTCTCACGTCTACTTTGTATTTACCCCGCCTCGTCTACTTTATATCTCTCTCACGTCTACTTTATATTTAACCCGCCTCGTCTACTTTATTTCTGTCTCTCACGTCTACTTTGTATTGACTCCGCCTTGTCTACTTTATTTCTGTCTCTCACGTCTACTTTATATTTACTACGCCTCGTCTACTTTATTTCTCTCTCTCACGTCTACTTTGTATTTACCCCGCCTCGTATACTTTATTTCTGTCTCTCACGTCTACTTTAAATTTACCCCGCCTCGTCTACTTTATTTCTCTCTCTCACGTCTACCTTGTATTTACCCCGCCTCGTCTAATTTTTTATCTCTCTCACGTCTACTTTATATTTAACCCGCCTCGTCTACTTTATTTCTGTCTCTCACGTCTACTTTATATTTACTACGCCTCGTCTACTTTATTTTTCTCTCTCACGTATACTTTGTATTTACCCCGCCTCGTATACTTTATTTCTGTCTCTCACGTTTACTTTATATTTACCCCACCTCGTCTACATTATTTCTCTCTCACGTCTACTTTGTATTTACCCCGCCTCGTCTACTTTATTTCTCTCTCTCTCTCTCATGTATACTTTATATTAAACCCGCCTCGTCTACTTTATTTCTGTCTCTCACGTCTACTTTGTATTGACCCCGTCTCCTCTACTTTATTTCTGTCTCTCACGTCTACTTTGTATTGACCCAGCCTCGTCTACTTTATTTCTGTCTCTCACGTCTACTTTATATTTACCCCGCCTCGTCTACTTTATGTCTTTTACGTCTACTTTATATTTACCCAGCCTCGTCTACTTTATTTCTGTCTCTCATGTCTACTTTATATTTTTCGCCTAGTCTATTTTATGTCTGTCTCTCACGTCTACTCTATATTTATCACACCTAGTCTACGTTATTTCTCTCTCTCACGTCTACTTTGTATTGACCCAGCCTCGTCTACTTTATATCTCTCTCACGTCTTCTTTATATTTAACCCGCCTCGTCTACTTTATTTCTGTCTCTCACGTCTTCTTTGTATTGACCCAGCATCGTCTACTTTATTTCTGTCTCTCATGTCTACTTTATATTTACTACGCCTCGTCTACATTATTCTCTCTCTATCACGTCTACTTTGTATTTAATCCACCTCGTCTACTTTATTTCCGTCTCTCGACTTCTTTGTATTGACCCAGCCTCGTCTATTTTATTTCTGTCTCTCACGTCTACTCTATATTTATCACACCTCATCTACGTTATTTCCCTCTCTCACGTCTACTTTGTATTTACCTCGCATTGTCTACTTTAATTCTCTCTCTCACGTCTAATTTATATTTACCCCGCCTCGTCTACTTTATTTTTCTCTAACGTCTACTTTATATTACCCCGCACTGTCTACTTTATTTCACTCTCTCACGTTTACTTTATATTTACCCCGCCTCGTCTAATTTATTTCTCTCTCTCACGTCTACTTTATATTTACCCCGCCTTGTCGACTTTATTTCTCTCTCACGTATACTTTATATTTACCCCGCATTGCCTACTTTATTTCTCTCACTCGCGTCTACTTTATATTTACCCCGCCTCGTCTACTTTATTTCACTCTCAATCGTCTACTCTATATTTATCCCGCCTCGTATACTTTATTTCTCTTTCTCACGTCTACTTTATATTTGTCCCTTCGTCTACTTTATTTCACTCCCTGCACGTCCACTTTATATTCATCCCCACCCGCTCCTAGTCTACTTTATTTAACTTCCTTCACGTGTATTTTATATTCACCCCTCGTTTTCTATATTTCACTCCCTTCACGTCTACTTTATATTTACCCCCTCTCGTCTATTTTATTTCAACCCCTTTACTTCGACGTCATATTTTACCGCTTGACTTTCACTCCGGTCATGCCTCCTTCATATTTTACCGATTGACTTCTACTCCTTTCACCTCTACTTTATCTTTTGCTTGATTTTCACTCCCTTTACGTCTACTTAATATTTTACCGCTTGACGTTCACTCCAGTCATGTTTACTTTATATTTAACCGCTTGACTTTACTCCAGTCATGTTTACTTTATATTTTACCTCTTGACTTTCACTCCCCTTATGTCTACTTTATGTTTTACCGCTTGACTATCACTCTATTCATGTCAACTTTATGTTTTACCGCTTGACTTTTACTCCCCTCAAGTCTACTTTATGTTTTACAGCTTGACTTTTACTCCCCTCATGTCTACTTTATGTTTTATCGCTTGACTTTCACTCCCCCTATGTCTATTTTATGTTTTACAGCTTGACTTTCACTCCCCTTATGTCCACTTTATGTTTTATCGCTTGACTTTCAATCCCCCGATGTCTACTTTATGTTTTACAGCTTGACTTTCACTCCCCTTATGTCCACTTTATGTTTTATCGCTTGACTTTCAATCCCCCGTTGTCTACTTTATGTTTTACCGCTTGACTTTCACTCCCCTTATGTCTACTTTATGTTTTACAGCTTGACTTTCACTTCCCCATGTCTACTTTATGTTTTATCGCTTGACTTTCACTCCCCTTATGTCTACTTTATGTTTTACCGCTTGACTTTAACTCCCCTTATGTCTACTTTATGTTTTACAGCTTAACTTTCACTTCCCCATGTCTACTTTATGTTTTATCGCTTGACTTTCACTCCCCTTATGTCTCCTTTATGTTTTACCGCTTGACTTTTACTCCCCCCATGTCTACTTTATGTTTTATCGCTTGACTTTCACTCCCCTTATGTCTACTTTATGTTTTACCGCTTGACTTTCACTCCTCTTACGTCTACTTTATGTTTTATCGCTTGACTTTCACTCTCCTTATGTCTACTTTATGTTTTACCGCTTGACTTTCACTCCGCCATGTCTACTTTATGTTTTACAGCTTGACTTTACTCCTTTGACGTCATCTTTATGTTTTAAAACTGACTTTAACTCCCTTCACGTCTACTTTACAAAATGTGATATAGTCATGGTTTTTCAATATTGACATTGACCTTGAACAAAGGCATGAGGGTAAAGGTCAGGTCAAATTCCAATTTTTGGTATTGAATTATGTACAGATCTAATCCTTAACCATCAAACACACAAAACTGAAACCGTTATCAAAATTAAGATCTTGTTAAGGTCTTGAATTGTGACATATTTTGAATGACCCTTTATCAGAAGTATCTGTCCTAATTCAATTTGAATTGCTATACATGTATATAGTAAATTTTGATTTCACAGTAATTATAACACATATCGACATTGGATCTTCAATGTTGGTCGTCATTGACTAAAAAAGGCCACACGTTTAATTATGGTCATCTTCAAATTGTCTATATCATATAAGATACAGAACTGAAATCATGACCAAAATGTGAATACCTTTAATGTCTTGAAGCGTCGTATATCTTAACTTTCGACCTTTCCTATTTTAACTGACATCTCATAGTTCTTTCATCTTTGTTTATGCACGGGCGAATTTTTAGAGGTTAAATTTCAAGGTCATTTACTACAGGTAGATTATTTTTAGTTGCATTAAGTAGAAAGCCTTTTATGCCCAATAAGGAATAAATGTATAGTATACTCTTCCAATCCCTTGTACTAAAAGTCAACGGTTAACTGCGGTGGTCTTTTGCTCGACCGCGTTTGGTCTAACTTATGCTGCTTTTGTAGAACCAAAAGGTGCAAATTGAATTCAACAACTATTTTCCAAAGTTGATAAGTGTTTTGAAATGCGGCGGTTTATTCATTTTAATGGTGCTATTTTCTACAGTAGATTTTGACCTAAATGTTAGAACGGAAGGGTAAGTTAGGAAAAGTCGATTGTTGTCGAGTTGAAATCCTTGGGTAATGTCGTCTGCAGTTAAGGCGGGAAAAGTATTTTTATTTTGTTTATTAGGAGAACTAAGAATTCTAATATGACGTGCTTTAAAGGCTTTGAGACCACAACTGTGGTAAAAAAAAAGCTATGAGCAACACGCGCTGAGAAGGGCGTGTTTTAAATGGCTGTTCCAATTACAAAACTGTAACTCCCACCGGAAAGCTATTGCATATGACGTATAAATCTTATAAATAGCGACACGCGCTATAATTATCCGTTGCAATATATTGTGCGTTACATTGACAGGACAGCCAGTTTATGGCAGAAATGATGTTTTCTATAGGCACGAAAATATTATAAATGTACTCTAATTGTCTTATTGTAACATGAATCCTTTGTTCTTTTTTGCGAATAAACAAGAGACGACGAGTATGTATGCTCTAAATTAAAACAGTTGTATAATATTGCATGAAAGGTCACGTGTGCCTGTTAAACTCAAGGGAAAATAGCCATGCAATAACCAACTACAATTAGATCCGATAATGCACAGTAACACTCCGCCTTAATTAAGTCAAATTTTATTGATTTTCACTGCAAAATGATAGCACGAGCTTCCAATATTAGCTTTTTATTTGATTAGTCGAATTTCGGTCGCACCATAATAAACACCGCCCTCTTTATTTATAACCAATTATTAATGGGCGGGATCTAGGGGCTTATTCATGTTACAAATCATTTATAGCACCGCCTTCCTCGTTAGACAAATACACCTTCTCACCGCTAAAGCGTTCGAAGGTGTATCTGTCTAAATCAGAAGACTGTGCTATAAATATAACTTAGAATAGAAATAAATATAATTCACGGAGGCTGTGAATTATTTCTTAAGCATACTACACAGCCAGTTTTCTTTATAAAGCTTAATGTTATTTTCTCTACACAGACTAACCATCTTTGAACATCATTTCCGGGAATATAGGTGAAATTCCAATAAGTAAAACCTGTATCTTTCCAAATTATTTTTTTTCTCTATTTATTAAATAATTTTTTTTTTATTATTCGGAATCAGTTTAGATTCACTTTAGTAATTATATATTTACATTATTTTATATCATAATATCTTGAAATAGTATTTGATATAAAGAATAATTTAAGTAATTGAATGAGTTTCTTTAAAATAAATTCGATAATATTACTTAAGATAATTTACGTGTTTTACTTAAGCAACAATTCGTTTCTTTTGAATTCGTTTGATTTTCACTTGTATATAGTATCAATGTTCTCGAATCCTAATGTGTTATAACAATATATTGAGAGGTTTGTTGTAAATATTATGTAACTTTTACACTGGTGTTTGGTATTATTATTTGGTACATTTTCCCGAAATAATGATATTTTTAGATGTTCTGATTGTGAACGTTAAAATTTATTTCTTGATTGTAAACTCGATTTTGTTTTTGGGGGAGGTGATGGAGTGTAGAGGAGAGGTGATCGTTGAGAGTTTATTTTTAGTGTCGTGCTACTAGCACTTTCAAAACCACTTGAAAAAAGAGACGACACATTGAAAATGCTAAAACGGCATATTGTTTCTTCTCAAGAAGGAATAGAATAATTTTACCAAATGAACAACTTTAAAAACATGTGTGTATATATCTTTACCACAACGAACCAAATTGAATAGGCATTATCTTATCTTTGTATGAACTTTTTATCTTTGCTTTACATCATTCGTGTCCTATTAATAAGGACTTTAGCCTTATTTTAACTGCATGCAGATCAGTTTGTGTGACGGAATAAGAAAAGTACACAATAGCTGAAAATTATACGGTCTACGCAATTAATTGATTGATAACACATTTGTTATGTTTGGTGGGCTTGTTTTTCAACAGACTGTCGGCATTCCAATGTACTAGTATATATCTGCTCTCCTTCTTGCAGACTTATTTTTATCTATATGTATGAAGTTTTATACAAAGGCTTCTTCTAACATGAATAAAAGATTAACACTCTCCTTTCAAAGTTCCGCAAAGTTGGTCGTCATTGACCAAAAAAGGCCACAAGTTTAATTATGGTCATCTTCAAATTGTTTATATTTTAGAAGATACAGAACTGAAATCATGACCAAAATGTAAATCCCTTTAATGTCTTGAAGCGTCGTACATCTTAACTTTCGACCTTTCCTATTTTAACTGATATCTCTTTGTTTACGCACGGACGAATTTTTAGAGGTTAAATTGCAAGGTCATTTACCACAGGTAGATTCTTTTAAGCTGCATTAAGTAGAAAGCCTTTTACGCCAAATACGTTTGGTCTAACTTATGCTGCTTTTGTAGAACCAAAAGGTGCATATTGAATTAAACAACTATTTTCCAAAGTTGATAAGTGTTTTGAAATACGGCGGATTATTCATTTTGATGGTGTTATTTTCTACAGTAGATTTTGACCTAAATGTTAGAACGGAAGTGTAAGTTTGGAAAAGTCGATTGTTGTCGAGATGAAATCCTTGGATAATGTCGTCTGCAGTTAAGGCGGGAAAAGTATTTGATTTTGTTTATTAGGAGAAATAAGACGCATACTACACAGCCAGTTTTATTTAAAAAGCTTAATGTAATTTTCTCTACACAGACTACAATCTTTGAACATCATTTCCGGGAATATAGGTGAAATTCCAATAAGTAAACCCTGTATCTTTCCAAATTAATTGTTTTTCGCTATTTATTAAATAATATATTTTTTATTATTCGGAATCAGTTTAGATTCACTTTAGTAATTATATATTTACATTATTTTATATCACAATATCTTAAAATAGTATTTGATATAAAGAATAATTTAAGTAATTGAATGAGTTTCTTTAAAATAAATGCGACACGGGTGATCATATTTTGGATATTCACGATGCCCAATTGATTATCCTATTTATTATATAGATCAAAATTGTTTTCGTAAAATTTTAATGCTTAATTCTAAATTTTATGAACGGCGGATGAATATCTGTATAGTACAAAACCTAAAAACATTTTGGCGGGAAAAAACTCGAGAGTGAAAATAAACTATATAATTTTCACATGTGATTTACCGTGATTTCTGTCATCTCTATCTATATATGTTTTTATATTAAATTTTAAGTTAAACTGAGAAGAAGGATTGCTGGAATTAAGTAATACTTGTCAATGAAACAGAGTAATTTTGACTGCTAGGTGAAGTGTAAACTGTAGTTTCAGAGACAAGATCCAGCATTAGATCAACTAGGTTTTCCGGACATTTCCCATGGACAATATTATAGAAAAGGGCAAGTTTTTTCCGTTCCCGTCTACGCGCAAGGGGCTACTATCTAGTCTCTTGAAAAATAGAGTCTGAACTGGCATACATAGTGAGTACAGTGATAATTATCCCAGCTTGGAGATGAGATTTTCTGCATGGTTAGTATTTGCTTGACTAAAGTTGTCGCACAACTCGCAGGAACATTCTAAAGTTGGAAGAATAAATGCGAGATAAATCCGCTCCAAGTATTCTCGATTAAATTTAAATTTCAGCTTGCGCAAAACTTTTAACTGCATGCTTGTCATCGAAACGGAATATTAAACACAGGTGTTTGTGAGAGACAACTAGGCCAATGGAACGTTATTAAATTTAAATAAATCGAAATTATGAGTGTCGAGCTTTAGTGCTGAATACCATTATATACGTTTTTCCTGGGTTTAGTTTGACTAACCAATCATTAGAACACAAAGATATATTTTCCAAATCTATATTAACCAGATTGAGTTTGTTCATTGTGAGCAGTATGCACCATTGAAGTGTCGTCAGCGTAAGGTTTACAAAAACAAAATAATAATAAAATTAACTGGTCATATTTTGAGATTTCCCATAGTTGTACTAAACGAAATTCCAACGAAATTTAAATTTATACAAATTTAATTTAAAAGAGGCAAATTCATAATGTGACCTAAACAATTATTGGTGAAGAAGCCTAATCCTTTTATTGCTTCTTTTTCATCCTTTTTAAAACTTGTTCTCCTGGATATGTACTTCCATATGGAAATGTGCGTTATTTATTTATGAAGCAATAAGAGTTTTCTCGCTATTCTTCACGCAATATTAATTATATTTCCAGTTGCTGACTTTGATAATTATTTTGTTCAGGGTTTTGTCGTGACTAAAATTGAACATGATTTTTCAATTTGATTCTAAATTTCTTTAATTTGTAGAGGTACATATTCCTAAAGTTATTTTATTAAAAAAGAGACAGTTGTCAAAAATTGATTGGAAAATTAGTTCGGCTTGAGGAAAGAGTGACAAGTAATTTCAAACCTGTACATATTTTTAGCTGTCGAAAGGGTGAGAATTGGTACATGTTCAGCAGCTTTAATAAAACTAAAATTTGTATGTTTTTATGTTGCTACAAAGCAGATAGCTACATATGCTACAGGCGAAAAGTTCTAAGTTAAAAAAAGCTTTAAACAATGCCCATTTAAGTTGGTCGCATTCAAAGTTGTTCTGTTTCCGTGCTAATATTAATACGTGTTGCCTTTTTGGGGCCAACAGTTAAAAGAAGACAAGAAAAATGTTGATGCAAAGCATCAGTTCGCCGCCGATTTGTTTACGGGATGCATTTTAAAGCATGTTTATACCTTCGTTACAGAGGTTATTTTTATGTTCTTTGCAATTATGTTGTAATGCGTCAAAGCTTAAAGTTAATATTTTGTTCAATATATACATTAACAGCATATACTTTAGACCCAATAGTGTGTTTTGCTTAGAGGCTGTATTATAATCAAACGTTTCGAACCTTGAATATGTGTTTTTCCATCTGTTTGCATTTGCTTAAATGCAAAATACATATCATCTCGACAATATGGCAATTATTAGAGAACATAATCTCAATTTTTAAATTGGATTAAAAAATTGTATGTGTAGAGGACCAGAAGAATATAAAAAAAAACAGTCAAGTTGTTTTTATATAATATAAAAGCTTGTGTAGCAGACATCTCAAATTTTCAATCGAACTGAAACACACAATTTCTAAGGACTATCTAATAAACATTCGCTTAGAAAGAATTGTAATTTCTAAACAGAAGACTTTTAACTTTTCCCCCCATATGGTTCTATGTAAAGCTAAGTCCTGCTGTTGTAGCTAATTTGAATTGCCGATTTCTAAATTTGCGCACATGTAATCTTTTGTCATAAATAACAAATATACTTGAATTAAAACTAATATTTAAGTTGTTCAATTAAACTATTGACATAACCTTTAATAATTGAATCTTACAAATGTCGGCATACTCCGGAATTGTATAAACAAAATTGCCTTTTATTCTGGTTTCCGATTTTTCAAACCTACGCTTTCGATAGAACTATAACCGAATTATATAGTACCAGGATACAATGGTCTCCCTCAATTATTAACTTCCGTAAATATAATATCAACAAATTTATTATTACATGAAACTTTGATATTACCGAAGCATTTTTGCAGTCAAAACTTAGCTATCATCTTGTTTTTTGTTAAATGATTAACATTCTTGTAGAAAATTTCTGTTCCTTTATAGTAACTAAGTGTACTTAGAATTATTTTCTCCTTTATCCATCGTTAGCAACGAAAGTGAATACAAATATATAGCCGCCCAGAACCTTCTGGGCGGCGATAATAACTCTAGTTACAACTTCCGGCAAAAAGTCACAAATTTATTTTCACAGTGTCCATAATTTGTATATACGTTTGCAAATATACTTCATAAGACAAAGGCTTTTGACGTTTGCTGAATTGGTCTTTGTCGTATGGGGTACTACAAAAATCTACCTCGGGTACATAATTGTATACAAAAATGTAACTCGGGTACATAATTATATACAAAAATGTACCTAGGGTACCTCGCCGAGAAATTGTAAGAATAAGACCAATTCATCGCAAGTGATATCCATTTAGAACTAATTAATGAATCTGTTACGTAAAAAACACATTCACTGCCAACAAGACGATTTCGATACTGGGATACTCTAAATTTACGCAGGGTACAATTTCTCGCCAAATTAAACACCGATGTACATTTATGTATGTACCCAAGGTTCATTTTTGTAGTACCACATACTACAAGACCAATTCAGCCTCACTGCGGGCAAGGTGCGCATGGCTCTAGTCGTATTTGACAAGAATTGCCAGTTTTCCTACCGAAGGTCGGGCTTTTCTTTTCTGCGGTACTCCAGATTCCTTCCCAATAAAACTGGACGCCATGATATAGCTGACAAATTGCTGAAATGGCGTTAAACATCATTCAAACAAACAATGAATATGTTTTGCAGATGCCGTATACCGGAACAAACAGATGACACATATGCCAGTAACCTCAGCGCCATCTACAATGTCACAAAATGTACTTATGTCTATAATTCAACAATACAATCGTGTTCCAGTTGGGTTTACGACCAAAGCATATACACAGACACGCTCATATCAACGGTAAATATTGTTATCAATACCAAAATATTTCAAGAAAATTCTATGTTTTTATTACATAAGCATCTAATTACCTATTTTTGTTAACTTTTTAATATATCGTTTAAAGTCAATAAACAGCCGTATCTATTGGGGCAAATGTGGAATATATACTGTATCTATACAGCGGTTTCAGAAGCATCAACTATTAATATACCTCATTTCAATAAACCCAAGACTAAAAGATTTGAGTAGATGAGATAAAACTGTCAAACCTTAGCTTACGCTTCGAACTCGCGGTATTAAGCCACTGTGTCTGGATAAGTGATGTTTTCAAATATCACTTAAAACATACTTATAAGCCTTACACCCAAATATGTCAGTAAATCAAAAGTGGTATTTGAATAACTCAAATTTCAGCAATTAGAGTTTTTATCGGGGGGAAGTAAGCCGAAATACCTGATGAAAACCCCTTGTCAAATATGGTAGGAATTGAGCACACCCCAGTCAACAGTAGGGACCGTAACCTCAGTGTTGACTGGTTTTTGTTAGTAGGAATTGAGCACACCCCTGTCAACAGTAGGGACTGTAACCTCCGTGTTGATTGGTTGGTGTCAGTAGGAATTGAGCACAACCCAGTCAACAGTAGGGACCGTAACCACAGTGTTGACTGGTTGTTGTCAGTAGGAATTGGGCACACCCCAGTCAACAGTAGGGACCGTAACCTCAGTGTTGACTGGTTGTTGTCAGTAGGAATTGAGCACACCCCAGTCAACAGTAGTGACCGTAACCTCAGTGTTGACGGGTTGAAATCAGTAGATGACTTACTACCGATGTTCAAGTTGTATAAAGAGTTATAGAATACTCATCAACACCATGTTCATTTAACAGTAACTGTGTTAGTTTCAGAAAATGTGTGCTTTATTGCAACCTTAACTAGCCAGTTTACTGACGAAGATCGATAAAATTACAATCAAATGTTTCCTTTAATTGTACTCTAACTTTCGAGCACTATATATATGTTTTAATAATGTAAATAAAAAATCTTATTAATTTTTTCTAGTGGTAGAGTGTGCATTAATGCAAACATGTAAATCTGGAATAAACGCCAACACAAACGATCGGTAAACTTTAAAAGGATAATATCTTCAAAGTCTACCAATATATATATGTATAGATAGTACAGAGCGCAACTCCGTAGATTTCATAGTAACATGATGTTTTTCAGTTTAATATGGTGTGTGAACGAAAATTTTATCGCAGCCATCTTGTTTTGGCACAACATTTGGGTACCTTCTTTGGAAGTTTCATCGGAAGTTTCTGTGCAGATACGTAAGTTTTTTTCACAATTCAAATTGGTGTTATCTTAAATTATTTAACATGCTTAAACTAACATTAACGACATAGGCGGAATTCAATTCATGTAAGTCAATAAATATCACATCATCCGCGAGTAAAATTGGGGCTTCGGTGGCCGAGTGGTTAAGGTAGTTCGAGGGTGATTCGAGTGCACCGTTGAAGTGAAGACACGTTTTTTGTTTGTCTCCGAGTTCTTAGCTTATATTTCTGTTTGAATAGGATTATAAAGGATTAAAGAACTGGAATTTATAGACTTTGAGCATCATTGTAAGTTTTTTACATTTGTTTTTCGGATACAAGACGAAATTAAAAGAGATTATTAACTTTTATCTGTCCATTTGTCCCGTGGGGTTGGGTAAAGTGAAATTTAACAGTTAAAAATGGAAACGCTACCTAGACCACTTATTGCAAAGATAAAGAGTATAACTTAAGGAATACGTCAAATTCCTGAACAGATTATACGATTTAATATGGTTTGGGTCTGTTTACGCCTAATTAACCGCGAAAGGTGTAAACAGACCCAAACCAAATTATATCGGATAATCTGTTCAGAAATTTGAAATATTCCTTATAATTTAATTTTAACTATAAATCTTATCAATTTTTGAGGTAAAAACGTCGATGACGTCGTGGAACTATTTGAATTTTAACGGCGTTAGAATAGGTTATAGGTCACGCAAGTTATTTCTTATAATACATGTGTATAGGTTGCCCGATTTGAATTGACCAATCAGATTTCAGCTTACAAAGCAAATTAAATTATAACTTTCAATAGAATACAAAATATTGGAAATAAAATGAGGATTTCGTTAGTTTGGACACGTGGAGAAGTGAATAATATAGAAGTGAGACACAAATCCAGATACACAAAAGAAAGGGACAATAAACGATTACAAACGTGGAAAACAGAAAAGCTAGCAGAAGTATTATCAATAACTGATTATTCTGTGGATGACGATGAAATGCTAGACGAAGAAAGTACGAGTATGAGTAATAATGAAAAGGATGAGGAAATCAATAGTATTATTATCCCGGTGGTAACCCCATCTCAGGTAGACACAATACCTGAAACCCAGGTAACGACCGATAAAACAAACAATATACATGTAATTACACAGAATACAACACTAGTTGACAGTACAAAAGCTAAAACAAAAAACATATCAGAAGTGAAAAGTAAGGAACCTATTGCAGACATGTCTATAATTACTGGAAAGAGTCCATGTAATGATACACATTACGAGAAAATTGTTGTAAGTAGATTGAGCGGAAAAGGGGAGGTTGTCATAGGAAAGGTTAAAATGAAAGATACTTTAGTTATTTGGAATCACGGCGACAAGTCAGGATTACGACATATAGGAAGGTCAACAGAATACGAAGAGCTGATCCATCAAGTAAATCGATTCTGGGATATAAGAAAAACTAAGGATGAAGAACTCAGATATTTTATGAGATACATTCGAACGTTTGAACGGTACGCAGAAAAATACAAGTTATGTCCATGGTGTTTTGTATAAACTAAATACTATTTCACAAACTTTGTACATATAGCATACTAATTCCGTTCGTGGGTATATTGCAATTACAAAATCTGGTGTGGTACCCATCCGTTTTTGTTGTGATTTCTGCGACTGGACATAAATAGATCTTGCTGTATTTACATGCTATTTTCAGATGATTAGAAGTAATAAAGATACTATAAAAAGTTTCTATAAATCCGATGTTGCAAATTGAAATGATGGAAATTGACACTATGGTTTGTTTTATTTTGTTTAACTGTGATAATTGTACATAGAAGATGTCGATTCTCACTGCAGGCAGGGTGTACTCGACTCCAATCTTAATTGAAAAGGATTGCCAGTTTTCCTACCGCAGGTCGGGGGTTCTCTCCGGGTACTCCGGATTCCTCCCCCAATAAAAACTGGACGCCATGAAATAGCTGAAAAATTGCTGAAAGTGGCGTTAAAACACTATTCAAACAAACAAACAATACATAGAAGTTGATCATAATAAAGATAAAAAAATGTAGGCCGTCTACTATTGATCACGTGGTCTTTCAACACTGAGATTGCGGGTTCGAATCTTACTGCAGGCAGGGTTTACTCGACTTCAATCTTAATTGACAAAGATTGCCAGTTTTCCTACCGTAGGTGGGGGGTCTCTCCGGGTACTCAGGCTTCCTCCCCCAATAAAAACTGGATGCCACGATATAGCTGAAGAATTGCCGAAGTGGCGTTAAAATATCATTCAAACAAACAAACGAGTAAAATTGTAAATCAGTCAATGCCTTTCACGGGAGACATAAGCTAATGTCACTGCAACTCTGAGTGTCAATTTAAATAAGTCAATCCGTATAATACACAAGTCTTCAAAGGTCACTGTAAATAGTTTAATCCATGTCATACTACAAGGGAAAGGGCATTGTGAATAAGAAAATCAGAAAACTTTCTGTTGTATTTAACTAAACATTTTTTTTATTAAAGTGTTCATATTGTTAATTTAAACAGTATATACTTTGTTTAAGGTAACAAGTTTTTCATTTCTATTTTTAGACTGGGAAGAAAACCAACATTCGTTATAAGTGGATGTTTGCTATTTCTGTCAAATATTGTTCTACCATGGTCAAATAGCGTTTACCTGGTTGCATTTTTGAGATTTATGAACGGAGTCAGTCTGATTATGAATTATGTGGCTGGATTTGTATTGGGTAAGTTGTATATTTGCATTAGAATTTCTTATAGGGATGTTTATTTATATTGTTCTAAAAAATTAAATTCTTTGTAGTACCTTATCTTCTTTACTAACAATATCCACATCATCCTTTTCTCGGAAGTGTTAAATCATGTGCCCAGAAGTGTAAGCGACATTATGATTTTATAAGAAAAACAGCTAAGAAAACCGACCGAACAACAAGAACCAAAAGTCAAGGGACAATGACAAATCCGGATATAGACAAACATACACAACTCATTAAATACTTACCTAGTCCGAGAATCCTCTGTCTTCCAAAGCTTTTTTTTGTCCCCCGCAAAAAAGGTTTCACGACAGGTTACCTGCGCTGTGACAAAAATAAACACATACCTAGGGCGGTCATTTACTTAAGAAATAGATTATTGCGAGCGGGCTTTATGGGAATTAGAACATGGTCAAACCTTATATTTGTCAATATTTTATACCGAGCGATAGCGAGGTATAAAATGAAGACAAATATAAGGTCTGACCATGTTCTAATTCCCATAAAGCCCGCTCGCAATAATCTATTTCGATTCTAATATGTCTAACAAATGTTTTAAAATTTCGAAGCGGTTCTAAGAGGACGCTTTCAGTGGTAATATTGTTGTTTTGAAACTAATACGATATATCCCAAAACAGTATGTTAAAGCAAATAAAATTGACATAAACATATATTCTCGTCATTTTATTGAATGTACGTACCTTTTAAACAAAAATATTGAGAAATCTTAACGAAATCGTGTTCCAGTGTGAAATTTTCAGTTCAGCGTAATATGACGTCGGAATTCTAATTGTGACGTCATATTAATTCGAATGTAGAATTGTTAAAAAAATATTGTATCGGGAGTAGTTTAAATCATATAAATCTCAGAATTCAGACTAAAAATAACTAATTTAATAACAATAACGATAATTATGGATAACACATAACAAACGGCGTTTGTAAGTCCGTTTTTTCATTTACACAAAACACTCAGTTTACGCATGTGCGAACTAAACTTATTGGAATTTTGACACGGCTTTGTCTACATAGCTAAAGCAGGACGTCATATTAGAATTATTGTTTAATGTTGGCACGTGCTCTGTTTTAATCATTCACAGTCGTTGCAACTCATAACACAACCATACAACCTGACAACTTACATGCATATCTTTAAACAAAACATTGTAATTCTATAAATTGAATTTTAACTAGAACCCGCCCTGTCCACCAATTGCAGGTTGTCACTTATAATGGAAAAAAAATTGCTTGATTCATAGATTGAATGGTTGCTTAATGTTCAGCGAGTAGTATTTCGAGCTATATACAGGACAAGTGGATGAGTTGATGTTTTTTTTACAATAATTCAATTTTGAGGGTGGCTTTAGTGCGCATATTCTTTCTGAAATCTATACATATGCATCAATACGTAGTAATAGGAATCCAAGTGCAGTTGTTCACTGACATATTCCGTTGATGTACCGTTTCTATGAACTCCGCTATGGTAATAAGCTGTGCATTAGTTAGCATGGGCCACGGTGGCAGTTTGGTTAAGCTAGTTAATTATCTACTATTGATCACGTGGTTTGTTAAGAGAAAGGTTAACAGTTCAAGTCTTACAAGGTCAAGATGTGATCGACTCCAACCTTATTTTACAAGGATTGCCAGGATTGTTAAAGGTCGGGAGTTTTCAAGTCCTCCACAAATAATAACCGAGGCCATGATATAGCTGAAAAAATTTTGAAAGTAGCGTTAAACAACAAATTAAACAAACGAAAAATTGGTCTAGCAACGTTTTGTACAGCCTTTAACAGAGATAGTTACTGAGTGCCTTTGTAATAGGCTGAAGTTTATAATGAAAAAGATGATTGTTATATTTAACAGCAACAGAAATGGTTATTCCCAGCAAAAGAATGTCCGTGTCTTTTTGTATATGGCTGTTGTACACTCTTGGACAATACATCATGGACTTGATAGCATATTTTGAACGGGACTGGCATGGTCTGATCCTATATACATCATTACCGATATGTGTTTATTTATTGTACTGGTTGTACGTATTTTATTTTATTACCGACGTCTTTAACTTTTAACCACCAGATTGATAAATGCAATTTCAACATGGTCTAGTGGTTATGTGTAAAATTGGAGTTTATGGTCTTTTTGGCAATAGTTCAAAATTTTCCTAAGAATGTTTATAGTTTAAAGAAAGAGTGGCGGACGTTTACCTGAAAATTTCCTATCTACTAGTAGAATCTTTATATAAAGCACGATTTTTCAATACTACTGTCACCAAACTGTGCTTATTTTAGAACTTAAATTTGCATTAATTGTGTATCTCATTTTATTCACAAAACAAGTTTGAAGATAGTTTATACAAGAACTTGTATGGAAACACAAAGTATTGTAAATGAATTTGTAGCTGCCTATTTATTCGACTTCACTAAAATTAAAAGAAATTATCTGTCAGATTTCCAGATTTTACCTAGTATACATATAGATAGGTTGTTTTTTGTACAACGTAGTTTAATGCAGCTGGAAATAATTTTTCAGCTATATGATTGCGTGCAGGTTTTATTGACTGGAAAACTGTAGTAACCGGTGAAACCCCGACATACAGGAGTAGAATTGGCATTCCTTGTCAATTAAGGGTGGAGTTTACAGAGCTCAGTTTGCAGGAAGGCTTGAACTCGCAACCTAAGTATTGACACGCCGGTGATAAAAGTAGATAACTAACTGTATGAATCACCTTGGTTCCCCATGCCTTTAGGCTAATGCTAATACATTTTATTGAAGCGCCATTTGATTGCACATCACATGTTTATAAATTTCAGTATTTTGCCAGAATCTCCCAGATGGCTGGTAGTCAAGGGGAAGTCCAAGAGAGCTTTTGACATTTTGAATAAAATGTCTACCGTAAACAAGTCTAATTTTATTCTTGAGACGAAAACTATTGAAATCAGTGATGGGGACCAGTTACAGTCCTTTTATAGATCATTAAGGGCCGTGTTGGCATCTAAAACACTGCTACTACGTATTTTAATTTTGGCGTTTAATTGGTAAGTACACACGTATAAAAACATAGTTTTTTTCCACAACCTATTACCGGATATTGGTTCAGGTTGACTAACATCTGTTGCACCGGTTACAATTGTAAACAATTTTGTAATCATGTTGTTTAATTACGATTTCAATTTTCAACACCACAATTGGCACAAATGATGTTATTCAAGCTACTGAACCGATATATGACAATAGGGTGCAATTCCTTTAAGTTCTTTGCCCAGTAATCCGTAGTTTCTTCGTTCCCATTAATACATAACAGATCCCAGTGCTATAGCAAGAGCTCGAATTGGTTTGAATATATGCAGCACTGTGATATCAACCAATGTAAAGTTTTCAAAGATCTTAGTTAAAAGAGAAGGAAATTGAGTGTAATCAAACACGTTTAAAATACTGTAGTATACTCGTTTGTTTGTTTGAATGGTGTTCTACTTTCAGCCATTTTTCAGCTACATCATGACACCCAGTTTTTTAGAGAGGAAGCCGGAATACCTGGAGAAAACTCACGACCTTGTTTTGGAAACTGGCAATTCTTATCGAACAAGATTGGAGTCAAGTACACCCTGCCGGAAGTGCGATTCGAACAGTGATGACAGGAACGTGATTAACAGTAGACGAACTACTATAGCCATTCTGCCAAGCATACTGTTTTTATTTTCACACAGCTTTGCTGCAACCCGTGCAATTATTGTTTACGACAAACACTGGAACACATACTATCACGCCTAGGTTGTAAGATGTCTTCATTGTTGTATTTGGTTTGTTTATTGTATTATTTGTGTGTTTAATGCCATGACGTATTTTACTTTTAGAGTTCGTACGTTTTCTATAACTCACGGCTTTGGAATTTTGTAAATATGCATGTGTTGTGTTCTTTTGAATTGCCTCGGTATCTTGAGAAACAACACCCTTTATTGATTTAACTAGTTGAATATTTAATAATCTTATTATTTGTAGGTCTGCTTTGACTTTAACGTACTACGGAATTAGCATGAATGTCGGAAAACTTGGTGGAGATGTTTACATCAACTTCTTTGTTTCAAGCACAGTTGGGTTAGCTGGCGTAGTTATTAGCAACTTAGCCGCAATCAAAATAGGGAGAAAACCGTTACATATAACACTTATGCTGATTGGAGGAATAGCATGCTTGTCAACAATATTTACATCTTTATATGGTAAATTTGTATTTCATACGGTTAAAAGGCTTAATTATTGATACCGTAATGGACACATTTAATTAAAATTAATGCTGGGAAAACGCGATATTTTGTATTTTCAACAATACACTGTCGTTATAGCGACCAATATACCAACTTACGTGATAATTCTGTAAGATATGTTTAGGTGTATTTAATTGATCTCGTCACGTATTTAATTGACATCAGAGTTACAGAAGTGTTAGAAGATTGCTTATAACTATTACATTTTGATGTAAACCAACAATTCAGAAAAAAAACCACCATGTTTTGTTTCAATGATGTTGTAACAACCCACTTTGTAATAACAACGCACTTTGTAATAATTTTTGAAAAAGTTAAATTAAAGTTGTCAAACTGTATGCATAGCACTGTTTGGCTATTTAAGTCATACATTATTATAAAACTATTCGGGAACTTTAACTATTCAGACTTTTTTTTTAACTACTCAGACTTTTTTACAAAGTGCGTTTTGTTGACTAACGCAGTTCGTAATACATTGTAAATATGTAATAACGCACTTTGTAATAAAATAAGAAAAAATTACTATACGATTGGAGGAGTGTGTAAGTACCATTATTTGGTAATCCAAGGACTGAAAATGACTTATTAGTTAACAAGATATCGTTGAGATGGTACCCATCTCTGTGGGCCCCTCCGACCTTGACGTCAAGGTCAAAGGTTATCAACCATGGTATGCGACACATCGCCTTGATATTATCTACCCAAATTCTAAATATAACCTACCTCAAAAGATAAAAAAGTTACAGCTCGGACATGAATCTGTCGTTCAGAAAGCAATAATGTGACCTTAATGTCAAAGTTCAAGGTCATGGTCAACAACCACGGTATGCGACACATCGCCTTGATATTATCTACCCACATTCCAAATATCAAAGACCTACCTCAAAAGATAAAAAAGTTACAACCCGGACATGAATTTGTCATTCAGAATGCAATAATGTGACCTTAAGGTCAACGTTCAATGTCAAAGGTGATCAGCCACGGTATGCGACACATCGCCTTGACATTATCCACCCACATTCCAAATATCAAAAGCCTACCTCAAAAGATAAAAAAGTTACAGCCCGGACACGATTAGTCGGACGGACAGACGGACAGACTGATCACTATAGGGCGTCCGCCACAAAGTGGCTGTACCCTAATTATTTACCAAAAATATTGGTTGGGGGAGTTTTTTACGTCCTACACCAACAACTTAATGCCCTTGGTCGAACTGTTACCAAAAATATGCGGGAATTTTAACAACTCAGACTTTTTTTACAAAGTGCGCTTGGTTGACTAACGCAGTTCGTAATACATTTTTAATATGTAATAACGCACTTTGTAATAAAATAAGAAAAATTTACGATACGATTGGAGCAGTGTGTAAGTACCATTATTTGGCAATCCATGGACTGAAAATGACTTATTGAAATTACGAAAGTAAAAACTACTTGATTTTGTTTACAAATTACCTTGTGTTTCTTAATGCACATCCTAATAAATTGTGAAAGTGTAATAACGCACTTTGTAAAAATATTACAAAAAAGTTGTAACGAAAAGTTTTGTTAGCATCATATGGAAATTGAAAGATAGATAAATTGCATGCAATCATGTGAGCGATATAGAGAAAAAAACATCAAAAAGTGTATAGAATCCTATAGCTACTTCCTTAATTGTCTGGAGTAAACGCACCTAAAGTTGTTTTGGTCCCCCACTGAAAAGCGTAGACAGGAATCCGTCTGTCCGACTTAGTAAAAAAATATAAATAAACTACAACAGTAATGTTATAAGATATGTATGGAATCATAATGACTTTTTAAAAAAGGGAAAATTAAAAAGAGGATATATAATATATATGCATAACACAAAATCACAATAACTTTAGCTTGATATACAATGCAATGTATGGCTTTTTTAAGACAAAATGAATTTGTAGTTTTATTTTCTGGAGTTAAAACTACTTTGTTCAAAGGCGAAGCCAGGCTGAGTCCATCCAATTATCGCGTAACTTATGCATGATTACAATTTAAAAAAGCTTGAATTTTTTTTTACTATACTTGTAAGTAGCCATTTTGAATTATAAACTTAAATATGAAATACAATGTTAGACATCGTATTTATCTACATTTCATGCGTGAGATGTACGGCCAAATAAAGTATTATAATTATTGATTCCACTGACAATATAAATGCACTATGTTTTGTCCACAGTCAAGGTGTAAAAGTATTTAAACTTCATATTCTCATTAATTTCTATGTTAAAATGAAAATGCAAAATCAAAATAAAGAGTTCAAGATAACTTTAATCCGTCATTTTTCATATAATTTGTACCATAAAACAGGTAATTGATTTTTTGTCAAACATGTAAGCAAACAATTTTTATCCATTTTAAGATTTCATGGACGATTCGGCAGAATGCATTTAGGGAAAACATGAGCATTATTTACTTGCTTTTAATTTGTGATTTACACAGAAAGTAACGAAAAAAACATAATTTTGCGGAATAAAATCTGGCCTCACTTTCATAAAACATCTCAATTTGAGATTTTCATCAAATCCTTGAGATTTTTTTCAAATTCAAAATTTCACGCAACCTGATTGGTCAATTTTTGAGTTGAGGAAATCTCAAATTTGAGATGTCTTATGAAACCCGGACCTGGATTAGAGTTATTTATTATTTTCATGAACAACCACATTAATATTTTTTTACATCGGGAGATTTTGTGAAATAGTAGACTCAGGGCCGTGTCGTAAAATCCACCGTTTTGTCTATGGACAGCTTTCGAACATCCCACACAACAATCAGTCTACAAAGCGTTGGACGCCAGAAGATGCTGGGCAGCACCGCTAGTCCGACGCCCCATTGGTCCGACACCACATTAGTCCGACACCCCATTGGTCCGACACAACATTAGTCCGACACCCCATTGGTCCGACACCCCATTAGTCCGACAATCCATTGGTCCGACGCCCCATTGGTCCGACACCCCATTAGTCCGACACCCCATTGGTCCGACACCCCATTAGTCCGACACCCCAATAATCCGCGACGCCCAAAATAGTTCGACACTCAATTTGTCGATTATCCCATTTAAAAAAAATGCTTTCTCAAACCATGAGCGAAGTTCGGTTAGTGCACAGATTCACTATTGGGCATTTCTAGCTGATTTCGTAGTTGAAACTTTTTTTGCAAAACCTCGTCAGAAATACTAGGCGCTGTTTTGCTAATTATTTCCAATTTTGTATAATTTTTTTATCAGTTATTATTTCCTGATATCACAAAACATTTATATCAATATTTTATTTTTTGATATGCAAAAAATAAGGAATAAATAGTAAAACGGCACCTTAAATACAAACATGTCGGAAACTAGAACATAGAACTTATTGTTTTAAGCAACGACAAGGGTACCAAGATAGTTTATTAGGATACAAGCCGAATACAGAAAAGGGTATTAATATAACCTTTATTATGTACAGGGATTACAAGATACATATTTTTTTCGGAAGGGGGGTTAAAACCCCCAAACGTCGGGAGGAAAGATGGTGTGATTGTCAATTAAGCTGGATTCGAGCACGCCTTGCTCAAACTCACAACCTCAGTGTTGACATAGTAGATGATTATTTTACTTGCAGGGGGGGGGGGGCTTGGTTTTTTCCTAAAAAATATTTTGAAAATGATTTTTGATGAAAAAAATATTTTGGAAGCAGAGGGTAAGAAAAAAAATATTCTGAAGAAGGATTTCTGCTATATAAAATAATGCTAATAATGAAAAAAATATTCAGTCAAAAAATAAAAAAAATTTCTGACCAAAACAAAAAACCAAGGCCCCCCCCCCCCTTTCAAGTTAAATGGTCCGTCCCTAACAAAAGAAGATTGTATATTATAAAGTGTATATAAACTGTTCATTCCTATTAGGGGAAATATATTTTATTTTCCATTTCAATTAGATATATGGTAATGAAACTTGCTTTTACGCGTATCAAAGACAACAAACATTGTTCATTAAATCGACAACTCTTTTGCTGCATATAACCCGAAACATAGCAGATGGATACGGTATAGTTTTTTGCTAATTCGAAAGTTAAATGATTAGTAGGAATAGCTTGAGCAGTAAGATTTTGATCAAACTTATAAAAATAATATTATATAACTTCTTAATGTTAACGTTCACTCCATTATGTTTTTTTTTAAATTATTGTTGGTCATATTCAAGAAACCATAAGTGACATTCCGCTTTAAATTTTTGCAGGAACAAAATGCCGCATTCGGATTTGTTTGACACAAATGTTTCTGTTTTAAAAATAATTCATGAGGGGTATGATGTTGTATTAATTTACACATAGGCTGGGTCTTTATATTCGAATATTTTTTTTACCGACGGAGCGATACCGAAGTAGAAAATATGAATATAAAAACCCATCTCATGTGTAAGTGAATACAACATTATACCCAGAATGAATTATGACAATTCTAATATGACAAAATCCTGTGTTTTCCTATTCAATCGGACCCTATAGGCAATCATTTTCTAGTCGCCATTTTCACGATGAAACATTTTTTGTCAAGAAATCCTTTCAAAATATTTTACCATAACGTGCCCTCGATAGTCTTATTTATTGGCCATTATTTTAATCAGAACTTCAAAATTCAGCCGTTACTATTGTGACGTCTCTTTGCGCGTGCGCGAAGTGGGGATATATCTGGTATTTTCCCCGTATCAGTATTATTCCTTGGATTTGATTAGTCAGTTACACGTTTTTACAAAACCAATATACCCTGGTGTTGCTAACCGTTAGTTGCAAAATTTTATGCGGAAATATGCACAAAAATGTATACCTGTAATTTTCCTTTACACACACTTGTTTATTACCGGTATTTTAAGCCATATTGTCTTACCGGTCCGCTATTTTGGAGTGTAAAACGTTGGTTCATGCTTTATTTTGGTGTGTTTAATTTTGGCTCTTTCACCGAAAGCGCCAAATAAGCCAAAATAAAACTACAACCAAAATAACCTGATTAACGGTAGTACGTAATATGCGTTTATATTAGAAATAGTAATTGGTTAATTAGAAATAAGAAAAGTCAGCTAACTTGCCCGACGGGCAAGTCAATTCCAATATTTGGTAGCCCTTCTTTATTTTTACTTGCCATACACTCGGACAGCTCCCTTCTTATACAGTCAGGGGTCTGGGTCCAGAAGCTGGGGTAAATTCTCCTGCATTCTGGGCTTTTCTGGGCAGATATATTTTTTCAAATTTCCAATTACCCTTTTTAAACCAAAAAATTAACTTTCTAGGGAAACAGGAATGTAAAATTCCAAATAAATAAACTTAGTCAATTGTTAAATACTAACCATTCTCTTCAATGCAACACCTCTTTACAGTATAAGTATAATAGGTTATTTCCAGTGAATTAAATTGTTTCTGTGTACTTATTCAAGAACTTTCCTTTTTATTTTTTTTAAAATGTAACAAATTTTATTAATAATTAAATTTTTGTAAGACTGGAACAAATAATTTTTTTGCATTTACTTATCTACCAAATTTAAACCATAAATTTTTATGGTCCTATTTGGCAATAGTTTGTTTTTGGTTAAGTATGAAACGTCTATCGGCGATTCTACTGATATTTGTAATTTTATAATCCGAGAATCCAGAATCCTCTGCCGTGCAACGCCTTTTTAGACTTTGATAGGGGCAACGGCAAAGGATAATGTGGGTAGATAATATCAAGGCGATGTGTCGCATACCGTGGTTGTTGACCATTACCTTGTCCTCAAGGTCGGCGGGGCCCACAGAGATGGGTACCATCTCACCGATATCTAGTATAATAATAAGTCATTTTCAGTCCTTGGATTACCAAATAATGGTACTTACACACTCCTCCAATCGTATCGTAATTTTTTCTTATTTTATTACAAAGTGCGTTATTACATATTAACAATGTATTACGAACTGCGTTAGTCAACAAAACGCACTTTGTAATAAAGTCTGAGTTGTTGAAATTCCCGTATATTTTTGGTAAATAATTAACTAATAAGTCATTTTCAGTCCTTGGAGTACCAAATAATGGTACTTACACACTCCTCCAATCGTATCGAAATTTTTTCTTATTTTATTACGAAGTGCGTTATTACATATTTACAGTTTATTACGAACTGCGTTAGTCAACAAAACGCACTTTGTAATAAAGTCTGAGTTGTTAGAATTCCCGTATATTTTTGGTAAATAATTAACTAATAAGTCATTTTCAGTCTTTGGAGTACCAAATAATTGTACTTACACACTCCTCCAATCGTATCGTAATTTGTTCTTATTTTATTACAAAGTGCGTTATTACATATTAACAATGTATTACGAACTGCCTTAGTCAACAAAACGCACTTTGTAATAAAGTCTGAGTTGTTAAAATTCCCGTATATTTTTGGTAAATAATGAACTAATAAGTCATTTTCAGTCCTTGGATTACCAAATAATGGTACTTACACACTCCTCCAATCGTATCGTAATTTTTTCTTATTTTATTACAAAGTGCGTTATTACATATTAACAATGTATTACGAACTGCGTTAGTCAACAAAACGCACTTTGTAATAAAGTCTGAGTTGTTGAAATTCCCGTATATTTTTGGTAAATAATTAACTAATAAGTCATTTTCAGTCCTTGGAGTACCAAATAATGGTACTTACACACTCCTCCAATCGTATCGAAATTTTTTCTTTTTTTATTACGAAGTGCGTTATTACATATTTACAGTTTATTACGAACTGCGTTAGTCAACAAAACGCACTTTGTAATAAAGTCTGAGTTGTTAAAATTCCCTTATATTTTTGGTAAATAATTAACTAATAAGTCATTTTCAGTCTTTGGAGTACCAAATAATTGTACTTACACACTCCTCCAATCGTATCGTAATTTGTTCTTATTTTATTACAAAGTGCGTTATTACATATTAACAATGTATTACGAACTGCCTTAGTCAACAAAACGCACTTTGTAATAAAGTCTGAGTTGTTAAAATTCCCGTATATTTTTGGTAAATAATGAACTAATAAGTCAATTTCAGTCCTTGGATTACCAAATAATGGTGTATTACGAACTGCGTTAGTCACCAAAACGCACTTTGTAATTAAGTCTGAGTTGTTAAAATTCCCGAATATTTTTGGTAAATAATTACCTAATAAGTCAATTTCAGTCCTTGGATTACCAAATAATGGTACTTACACACTCCTCCAATCGTATCGAAATTTTTTCTTATTTTATTACGAAGTGCGTTATTACATATTTACGATTTATTACGAACTGCGTTAGTCAACAAAACGCACTTTGTAATAAAGTCTGAGTTTTTAAAATTCCCGAATATTTTTGGTAACAGTCTGACCAAGGGCATTAACTTGTCGGTGTAGGACGTAAAAAACTCCCCCCAACCAATATTTTTGATAACAGTCCGACCAAGTGTGATAAGTCTGTCCGTCCGTTAGACTTATCGTGTCCAGGCTGTAACTTTTTTATCTATTGAGGTAGGCTTTTGTTATTTAGAACGTGGGTAGATAATATCAGGGCGATGTGTCGCCTACCGCGGCTGATCACCTTAGACCTTGAACGTTGACCTTAAGTTCACATTATTGCTTTCTGAATGATAAATTCATGTCCGGGTTGTAACTATTTTATCTTTTGAGGTACTAGGCCTTTGATATTTGGAATGTGGGTAGATAATATCAAGGCGATGTGTCGCATACCGTGGTTGTTGACCATTACCTTGTCCTCAAGGTCGGCGGGGCCCACAGAGATGGGTACAATCTCACCGATATCTAGTATAATAATAAGTCATTTTCAGTCCTTGGATTACCAAATAATGGTACTTTCACACTCCTCCAATCGTACCGGAATTTTTTCTTGTTTTATTACAAAGTGCGTTATTACATATTAACAATGTATTACGAACTGCGTTAGTCAACAAAACGCACTTTGTAATAAAGTCTGAGTTGTTAAAATTCCCGTATATTTTTGGTAAATAATGAACTAATAAGTCATTTTCAGTCCTTGGATTACCAAATTATGGTACTTACACACTCCTCAATCGTATCGTAATTTTTTCTTATTTTATTACAAAGTGCGTTATTACATATTTACAATGTATTACGAACTGCGTTAGTCAACAAAACGCACTTTGTAATAAAGTCTGAGTTGTTAAAATTCCCGTATATTTTTGGTAAATAATGAACTAATAAGTCATTTTCAGTCCTTGGATTACCAAATTATGGTACTTACACACTCCTCAATCGTATCGTAATTTTTTCTTATTTTATTACAAAGTGCGTTATTACATATAACAATGTATTACGAACTGCGTTAGTCACCAAAACGCACTTTGTAATTATGTCTGAGTTGTTAAAATTCAAGGAATATTTTTGGTAAATAATTAACTAATAAGTCAATTTCAGTCCTTGGATTACCAAATAATGGTACTTACACACTCCTCCAATCGTATCGAAATTTTTTCTTATTTTATTACGAAGTGCGTTATTATATTCCCGAATATTTTTGGTAACAGTCTGACCAAGGGCATTAACTTGTCGGCGTAGGACGTAAAAAACTCCCCCAACCAATATTTTTGATAACAGTCCGACCAAGTGTGATAAGTCTGTCCGTCCGTTAGACTTATCGTGTCCGGGCTGTAACTTTTTTATCTATTGAGGTAGGCTTTTGTTATTTAGAACGTGGGTAGATAATATCAGGGCGATGTGTCGCCTACCGCGGCTGATCACCTTAGACCTTGAACGTTGACGTTAAGTTCAAATTATTGCTTTCTGAATGATAAATTCATGTCCGGGTTGTAACTATTTTATCTTTTGAGGTAGGCCTTTGATATTTGGAATGTGGGTAGATAATATCAAGGCGATGGATGTGTCGCATACCATGGTTGTTGACCATTACCTTGTCCTCAAGGTCGGCGGGGCCCACAGAGATGGGTACCATTTCACCGATATCTAGTATAATAATAAGTCATTTTCAGTCCTTGGATTACCAAATAATGGTACTTTCACACTCCTCCAATCGTATCGGAATTTTTTCTTATTTTGTTACAAAGTGCGTTATTACATATTTACAATGTATTACGAACTGCGTTAGTCAACAAAACGCACTTTGTAAAAAAAGTCTGAGTAGTTAAAAAAGTCTGAATAGTTAAAGTTCCCGAATAGTTTAATAATAATTTATAACTTAAATAGCCAAACAGTGCTATGCATACAGTTTTAATTTAACTTTTTCAAATATTATTACAAAGTGGGCTGTTACAGATGTTCACCGTATACGTGTTTACTATTTTTCATTTTATATTTACAGCGCCACATGCGTTGACCATAACTCTAGCAATGATAGGTAAATTAGCCGTTACTGGTGCATTCTTCATCATTTACCTATATACAGCGGAGTTGTCCCCAACAGTGATACGAGGATTTGTAATGAATTTTTGTTCATGCGTCGGGAGAATTGGTTCAATCTGTTCATCCTACATAGGAGATCTGGTTAGTATGGACCTATCTGGTAGGCCGCATGTAGGTAAAGCTGAAATTCATCCTTTTTGTTGGTCTAAAATTTATTTGTTTTGTTTCTTTAATTGTGGTTTAAGTAACTTTTAAGCTATATCATGATGTCCAGATTTTTTGGGGAGAAGACGCTGGAGTACGTGATAAGAACAAACGAGCTAAGACTGGAAATTAAGTTGGAGTCGAGCACACCTTGCCAAAGTCATTTTCTTTTCGAATGTACAACATCACAGTATTTACACACCGATGATAGAAGAACAACTACCTAGACCAATCGACTACCAGGGCACTACCAAGGCCCTCGACTACAATTATATGGTATACAGACATCCGACTCGGTATTCAGTTCGAGTTATTTCCCATTGAACATGTTGAACTTTCGGTGTCTCTGTCTGTTATTGAGAAAAAGCTTGACCGAAGACCGAACTAAATAATTTTTAAAAATTTGACAGACGAGAATAATAATGTTTGCCACACAAAAGACACATTTAAATTTGAGAAAAAGTAACTGACATTAGGACATTATAGAAATATCGCAAATGGTAAGACAACACGTGCCCAAAATATAAAAGAAGAAAGACAAAACGAATCATAGACAAAGTGTCTGACGAGGCTCCGGTTAGCCAGACACGTTAATCTTACCCCGAAGGTTATGGTAGGGGTGTTTGATCCTTTTTCAGAGTACTGATAATTACCAGGTGGAAAATGAATATTCATGATACGACGGTATGCACCATTTTCCGATTCGTGTGTATTTCCGTTAATGACAACGAATCGAATCAAATTTGAAGATTATTTTAACAACAAGTAATTACAGAAGAAGCCATAATAACAAATCTAGCGATTTAATGACGTTTTTAAAAAAATTTATGTCACTTATTCGAGACAGTTGGGAAAATCGCGTTTAGTTTTTCTTGTACCCATACAAGGATGTTTCAAGGCTCCACTAAAACAAAGACAAATTTAAGATGAGTGACACAAACTCGACTGAAAAACTACTAGTAACCTCAGGTGCTCGAGAAGGGTAAGCATTTCTTGCTACAAGTGGCACTCAAGTCCATGATCACTTTTAACCAAAGACGAATAGACCAAGCGGTACAACTGTGCATACAGATCACGCGTCTTTATTGAGACTAGTGATAATGGCAACTTTTCAAAGGTGGTGTTGTCAATCTAACTTTAATGAATTACTGCTTATTGAATTCTTTGCTAAAAAAAACAGACATTCACAAACCCCGATGTACCGTATTTATTAAAGTATATAACTTAGCATGCAAATGTTGCCGAACTATTGACAATAAATAACCGAACAGTTCACAGTAAAGTGGAACCGTCTCGTTTCTAGTTCAATTTAGAATCTCAAATAGAAAATTATCAACAACGTAGTCGGAGAAAATCTTTTGAACGAAAACCATACATTTCTGGCAACGGAAGCAATTTTAATTATGACACGAATTGACCTTTTTAGGGTATACTAGTAGACAGTAAATTTGGTCGAGCGCTACCACTAATAATATTCGGATGCGTAAGCACAGCTGCAGGATTGCTTTGCTTTTTCCTACCTGAAACAAAAGATAAAGCTCTACCAGAAACAACCAATGATGCCGAGAAGATGGCAGGGTAAGAACAATATCATTGAAGTGAATTAAGTTGGTTTTAATACCACTTTCAACAAGGCGTATATATTCAAGCTGTATCGAATGCGAATGATAATATGGGCAAGAAACGTTTATCACGTCAAGTTGGGTGGGTTCAGTGTACAATTACTACATGCATGTTGCGGGAATAGTCAAATTATTGCTCCTCAGAGTTGGAGATGACTTAGGAACTGTTGCCCTCGACTTCGACCCAGTTTGGCCTTTAAACATGAAGAGTTTCGGCTTAAGTGAGCATTTTTTGTATTTCCGTTTAGAATAGCATTCTTTTCGAGACAGTAGTTTTGATGAATTTTGACTGCATCGTATTAAAGTTTTTGGCGCCAGCTACGCCCCGTGTACCTAATAACAGCTCGATAAATTCCTCAGAGATATCTCGATTCGAAACGACACTCCATGACTGGAGTTAGCACAAATGACCTGCATCGTCTGTGCGGGAAGAACTGGCCACAAATGTCAGGCTTGCAACAGTTCCAAGCTATGAAAACAGTTATTTTATGGAAATTAGTTAAAACTATAGCAAATGGAAATGGTGTTCTAAAAGTTATTAAACAAATGTTTGCTATACGAAATAAGTAATTTCTTTGTGATCTCCAAAAATCAATGCCTTTGACAAATATAAAACAAAGAGTGCTCAATGTGGTAAAATGATACAACTATGTATTATAGAACATTCATTAACCAAATCCGAACCTGACTATTTGCATATGAACAAAATAACAAATTCAGGTAAGACTTCCAATTGAACCCTCCAATAAAAAAACGCCATGCATTAGACACAAGATACATGGAGTTCACACGACTCGCACTTGCCCCATTGGCAATGCATGACTGTGTCCATCAGTGGCTGCCACCGAGTGCCAAATTGTTTTTTTTACGTTTTTACGTTGCATTTTTAGTGGGGGTTCAAATGGAAGTCTTTCCCAAATTCACAGCAGTTTCCAAGAATATTCAAATAAAAAAATCAACGTACTTTTTTCAGTGTTGTTGAAAATGGGGAACAGAAAGACGAGGACATTAAGCTTATAGAGAAAAGGAACATAGATTCGTCGTGATGCGACAGTTGCTGTTACGGATCAATGAGCAATGAACCAACAAGTTTAACTAAAATTCACGTCTTTAGAATATATTTTGTTTATTGATAACCTTAATTCTTATGGTTACGGAAGTTATATGTAGATAAATGTGGTTTTTAAAAAAACAGGTTCAGTTGTTGTGAGAAATATGTGCAATCACGATTTGGAAGAGAACACATAATATCCGCAAAGAGTTGAATAAATATAGACATTATACTCAGATATCGTGATATAATAAGAAGACTAATCAACCTTGAGAAAAAAACAATTAAAAGTACCTAGGTATTTAAAACTAAATAAAAAAATATTATTTTTACGAAATGATACGCTATTTCTTCATAACAATTCTTTAGAAAAAAAAAACAAAACCAAAAAAAAAAAACCAAAAAAACCACAAGATGATCCGTTTTTGGTTTGTATTTTTCCAATGGCAGTCATGATTTTCTGCACTGTGGTTCTTCCCATTTTCGGCATCAATTTGTTCTATAACCTGTTCACTTCCTTAATTTAGAATTGCGGAAGTTGATGACGTTTAACAACTATTAAACAAGTAATTGAATGCACAGCTATTTAAGTATGTATTCACAAAAGCGTAATGAGATTTGTATTCACTCAAGTACGTATATTCCCCTTGACATGGGTGTGAAGTGACAATGAGTAGTTTTAAGGAATCAACTTAGTTAACATGTTTCCAACTATATCAATGCACTATTACATATAATTAATCTTGTGATCATTTTGACAAATGACTAATATTACTAAAACGCGCGATTCCATTGTGTTTTAGAAATACAACTCAAAAAAGGACGTGAACAAAAACAGTCGAATGGAAGATTCCATTACATGTATGTCTACAATGATAACAGGCATTCAAGCCGTAACAACATCAAACCTTGAATGTTTCATCTTTACAAATGTGATCTATATTTTCATATTTTTAAATTTTGTTATAGCATTAACATGCTTAATTTTAAAAATTTAAATAATCAGTCATTATTTCCTTCTGTGTACATTAAGTGTTAATGAGTTCATGTATATAAATAAAATGTCCTCAGCCATATCAAGATTATAAATTTACTACGCCAGACGCGTTTTGTCTAATTAAGATTCATCAGTGGCCCTCAAACCCAACCAAAATATGATTAGAAAACTTTATTTGAATTCGGCATGGAAATAACAAATAAACATAAGTTCTACTGAGCCTCTTACCGAATATACACAGTACAAACATAACAATACAGGATATATACAGTACACTTTAACGATGACATGCATAGCAATAAATAAGAAGCATAAAAGGCAGTTACATAAAAGCACTCGCACGGAAAGCAATAAAAAAGAAAGCGAGGAAAAAAGAATTTAAAAGGAAAAACAATTAAAAAGAGACATCTACAGCACAAGATATAAAATCATGAAAAGCATTAAAAGCAATATTACAGGCATTATGTAATTGATAAGAAGTAAACACCATATAATTAAAATTAGCAACTAAGTTAAAATATCTAAGCAGTTAGCAGTATTTAAAATCAACTAAAAGTATAAGCCAAAATTAACAAATAAAATAATAGTTAAAAAAAAGAAAACAACAGAAATTTGATATCTAATGGCATGCACTACATTTGCATTCTGTGCCATTCCAGGACTGAATCAAGCTTTTAAATTGTGAAAAGCTGATTTCAGTCCTGAAATGTTCAGGTAGGCTATTCCATAAAGCTGGAGCTACATAGCGAAATGAATTTTTGTCATAAGAAGTTCTTACCCGTGGAACATCCAAAATGTTGCTGAACCTAAAAGAGTAATTTAGTTGCTTTTTACTGACAGGATTATTAAGACATGATGGAGTGATGTTATTAATGATTTTGAACGTTTCCAGCGCCATGGTTCGAAGTCGACGGATTTGTAGAGAAGGCATTCCAACTCTCTGTAGTAAATCATTGCATGACGAGGTACAATCCTCATACACAAAACGAAGTGCTCGTTCCTGCACTTTCTCTAGTATTTTATTGTTAGTTTCTGAGCAGAAGTACCATGCCAAAGGGCAAAAGTTAAAATTGCTTAATATAAAAGTATGAAAAATTGTAATTTTATTTAGACTGCACAAAAATGGACTTAAACGTTTTAGAATACAGAGTTGCTGAGCTGCCTTTCTACAAATATTTCCTATATGGGCATCAAATTTCAGTTGATAGTCAAGTTCTATACCCAGCAATTTAGCAACTTTTTCACATGTTAATTTGAAATTTTGAACTTCTATTGTGGGGTTCATATTAAAAGTTTTTTTGCCGACCGCTAATACTTGAAATTTATTGGGATTTGCCTGCATTTTGTTCTGTTTGAACCATTCTATCAACTGGTTTGATTCCATTTCGAGAGTTGAGATAAGTACATCATAGTCTGGACTGGAAAAAGACAAAGTATTATCATCTGCATAATTATACAGTGACCCATGTTTAATAAAATAAAATATATCGTTTAAAAATACATTGAAAAGTATGGGTCCAAGTATAGAACCTTGAGGTACTCCTTTATGAATGTCAGCCCAACTGCTAAGGATACATCCAATTTTTATTTGTTGTTTTCTACCTGTGAGATATGACTTAAGTAAAGAAGCAGAATATGGATTAATTCCGTATGAAAGCAATTTATCAATAAGAATTTCATGTGGAAGGGAATCAAAAGCCTTAGATAGGTCCATTAGAACTGCTGCCAAATAGTGATTTTTATCTAGAGCCTCTCTCCAGTCTTCAAGTACCCTTAGCAGAATAGTCTGACATCCATGACCCTGGCGAAATGCACATAAATATGGGTTGAATATTTTAATAAAGAAATCGGTACGTTGTATTTCTAGTACCTTTTCATATATTTTTGAAATGAGGGAAAGTACACTTACAGGTCTATAGTTGTTTTTTTGAAGGGCATCACTTTTTTGTATATTGGGGTGACTTGAGCTTCTTTTAGTCTGTCAGGGAAGATCCCAGATTTAATCGTTGTATTTATGAGGAGAGTAATTTGGGCTGCCATGACAGATTTACTGAGTTTCACTATTTTGGCAGGGATTCCGTCAACACCAGTGGCCTTTTTATATTTATTTTGCTCATGATGTTTTCAACTTTGGTTGGTGTTACTTTTTCAAATTCAAAATTTAACGTTTGGTCTCCATGTTTTTCTATTTGTATGATACTGGGGTGTTTTTCTTTTTCATATGCAACATCATTTCCAATGGTATCTGCTAATGTTAAATGTTTCTGCTATTTGCTTTGTGTCATTTATTATTTTATTGTTTTCAGCAAGTACAATTTTTCGTTCCCCCATTTTAGATTTTTTGGATAAAAATGGCTTTACACATTTCCAGAAATCACCTGATTTTGCTCCCCCTGTGCATCTTTCTAAGAAATAGGTTTTTATGGAGTCTCATTTTAATTTGTTTACCAGATTTATTTGTTTACGGTATTTATCCCAATGTCTTTTTGTTTCTTTGCTTTGTATAATTTGTATACATCATATGTTTGAGGTGTACTGCTTTTCTTAGTTCACCATTCATACATGGTAGTGGTGTTTTCCTGTGTGTTCTAAACTTAATGGGTGCATGTTTATTTAGGGTATATATGACCTGATGTTCATAACTCATGTATGTGTCATTCACTTGCTGTTCAGTTGTTATATTTGTTGGGTCAGTGATGTTATGTTTATTAATATCATGGCTAAATACTTCAAGATCAAAATTTCTATAGCTTCTATACGTCCAGCTTTTCTTGGCTCTCCTGGTAGATTACCCTTTATAGTAGTAGATATAAGGTTATGACAATCACTTATGCCAGAAGGGATGTTATGTGTGTTAAAGCATAGCGACCCTTTACTTGTGATAATAACATCTACTAATGATGGTTTACAATTTTTCATGAAGCAAGTTGGATTTTTTACAAGCTGTGACATATCAAAAATCTCACATATATCATTTATAGTTTTACATTTTGTTTCATGCAGCATATCAAAATTTAAATCTCCATTAATAAGATAATGTTCACATTTTATTAAGCATTGATCTATATTTTTTTAGAAGTTATCCATAAAAAAACTATCAGTCATTGACGGTGGTTTGTACACTCCCATGATAAGCCATTTTCTGTCCTTTACACATACCTCAATACACGTTTTCTAGGTCGTTTGATTAGAATTTTGGTTGTCTACTAGATGGTATGGCACTATTTAAAAGGGCTAGTATACCACCTCCGGATCGTGTGCGATCTCTTCTTAAGAGTTGGTATCCCTCGACCATAAATAAATTGTCGTTGAATGTTTCATCAAGTCTCGTCTCAGCTATGTATAGCAGATCTACCACTTTCTCATGTGATATTTCTTGTATTTCAATAAATTTATACCTTAAGCTATTTATATTGATGTATGCAACTACAAAGTTTCTGGGGTGTTTACTTCTCGAGTCTTTCAGCTGTTGGAATGTGCTTTTGTTTACACCGGAAGTATCTAAGGGTGCGTTCGTACCTGCTTTCTGCACATCTAATAATAGTTCAAAATATGATTCAGAAAAGTTTGGCAGCATGCAGCTATGGCAGTACCAGTTATCGTTTGCTGTTGATAAGTAATCATATTCAGATATTTCCATATCAATACACTTTGTATGGAAACATGTATCGCATTCGTCACATTGGATACCCCGTTGGTTCTTTCTGACTGGTTTTATACATTTCCCGCAAGGGAATCGGATTGGTCCTGGATTTTCAGCGACATCCCCGGTTGTCAGTATGATTATAACAAATAAATAAGCACTTGGATTTGGGATTGGCTTCAGGTATGTTTTCATTTGTAGTCTTTTCGAGTTGTTGATGGCACCGTTGGAGTTCACCGTTAATTTAGATAAGGCAAGGTCATGTTTGTGTAGCGTTTGGTAGCGTTTCGTGAGGTTAGCATGTTCAGTAAGTATTTCATGTTGTTTTCTTTCATACATAGGTCTCTCTGGTGAAAGGAATCTTATGAATATTGTCAAGATTAGGAGAGCCGTTTCTATACCTTTTTGACCTGCCGCCATCTTGATGAAAAAAAAATAAATTGAATGTTGCTTAAATTCCAGGAAAAATTTCAGCCAAATTCATGACCGAGAACAAGTTAATGTACAATAAATCAACAAGGAAAAATAGGGCAACAGAAAAAATGACTGTCACTGAAAAGCTTGGGATATTTGGTAGGGCAGGAAATAAAGGCTTTTGTAGCGCGGCTACAATGTGCTTACTCTGTTTCGAAATCTACCAAAGGGTCTATTCCCGATTTTTGGTATACAGAGTTATCGGTCTTTAATCGAGTTATCGTTCCTTACAGCAGGTATAGTCACTTCCGTTTTACTTGATTTGAACGAGAAAACATGGGAAAAAACTACTGTGCAATCAAGGACTGTCATAATACGGCCGGGATTATTGGTAGGTTCGGAAAAAAAGTAAAATTACATCGACTTCCAGGAGAAAAAGGGCTTAGATCTGCTTGGATACGCGCTATTAGTCGCAGGGATTACACGCCAAGCAGTTACTCAATGACAATGGTGTGCTCCGACCATTTTCCTGGAGGGAATGGTAGAACTTGGTGTCACAAGGTGCCAACACTATTCCTCCCACAGAAAATTATGACTGAGGAAACTACCTGACTATACAACTTTTAATGCTTTGTTTGAATCGCTTGTCAAAATAGGAGCTGATAGAATGAACGTAGATGACAACACTCTAAAGTCTAATGGACAAACCATCAACTCGTAAAATTAGATTAATAGATGAATTCCTCATGGTTATGATGCGGTTGAGACTTGGATTGCTTTTGAATGACCTTGAATACCGTTTTAAAATTTCAGGTAGCAGAATTTCACGTATTTTTAATTCATGGATAACAATAATGGAGAAAGCTCTACAGTCAGTTGTGATATGTCCTCCTTTATCAGAACTACAGGCTTATGTACCTAAATGTTTTACAAATTTTTGCAGACACTAGAATTATTCTCGATTGCACAGAGATTTTTATAGAGACACCATCTTCCCTTGAAAATAAATCAATTTGCTTTTCCAACTACAAATCGCATAACACGTTCAAAGCTTTGATTGGTATTACTATGACTGGTGCTGTGTCTTTTGTGTCTAAACTTTACGGAGGCTCTGCTTCAAATGTTTATATTACACGTAATAGTGGTCTGTTAGATCTATTGGACAGTGGTGGTGCTGTTATGGTTGATAAAGTATTTTTTCACATAACATCTGATTTAAAGAAAAAAGGTGTCAAACTTTATTGTCCGCCATTTTTATCTTCAGAAAAGAAACAATTTACTAAGGAGCAAGTAGAATGCAGAAGAAGAGTTGCTTCAGCACGGATACACATTGAAAGGAAAATGGAACAAATAAAAAACTTCAGAATTTTACAAGGAATTTTACCCTTAAGCTTGAGTGGAATAGCTGATTCAATGTTTTTTGTATGCAGTGCCTTAACAAATCTTCTCCCACCACTTGTGAAATAATTCATGTTTTCTCTTGGTCATAACATTGCATGTTGTTATAAGAATATTACATTCATACATTGTACATTAAATACTTTTTTTTTATAATTTTTAAATATTATTTCATGTCTACTGATCCCCATTGCATGATCACTGTTGCTGATTATAAGTTATGACATAAAGTTAAAAATCAACCTTACTAGTATTATACAAGCATCAAACTAATACTAAAAATTGGTATATGAAAACAAACATACATGTAAATTTGCAGCAGAAACTGATGCATTCCGAGAATCCTCTGCTGCTCCCATCAAAGTCTAAAAAAAGCTTTGGACGACAGAGGATTCTCAGACCAGAACTTGTGTGCTCACTTGTTTAATTCTTGACCAGGTGCACTGGTAGATTAATTTCCCCTGCTTTTCTACAAACCACAAGTTTCAGAGAATATATTTTTTCAACTGTTAAGGATGTCAGATGTCAAGTGACTATTTTTGATCATATGAAATGAGACAAATCTATATCAATGCAAATTCCGCATTCTCGAACTGACACTTTTTCATTATGATGCAACTTTTTGTAGGCTATATACTTGTTACCAGCAATTTTTTCATATTTTTTTCCATGGCATAAAGCAGGAGTTTCTATATCATGACTTGCTACTGTAAACTTGCAAACCAAATTTTCAATGTTTACTTTTTTTCTGTTTATAATATCGAAGAAGTTCGAACTAGTTATTCTGAATTGACGTGAGACCTGCCAAAGAGCATTTTCAGATTGTCCCCTAGTTCTGTTTTCTATTTCATCTACAACCTCTGTGGATAAACCATTAAATCTCTCGTACATTTCTTGTTCGTTTACAATTTGTTCTTTTTGTATGGTCATTTTCATATAGATATAGTTGTCAGACTCGTATGATACGGCTTCCGATGTGATAATTTCTTCGTAGCGACCAACATTTATTTCGTCGTTAATATCGTACGATTTTTCTGCGGGCAATAGGTCGAACAGTACGGGACGTGAAAATGAATTAGCAAGGCGGGAAGTTAACGAAACTAAAAATTCACTTTTAGCATTTGACGGCAATTTAATTTCTTTCTTTTTACTAGCGCCATTAGTTTCTTCTCCGTATCTTAGTTTTTTAAATCTGATTTCCGAAACCTCTTTTGCCTCTTTCTTTCTTTTACCTCCTTTGTTCCAATTACATTTTTTAGATGTACACGACAGTTCATTTTGTTTAGCCGAATTTGCCTCTAACGCAAATAGTAGGCCAGCTACGTGAGTACAGGCCTCTCCGAGACTGAAAATAAAGAACCAAATTGCGTTAGATGATTGTAGATAGGTTTTGGCACAGATATTATTTCAATTAGTGGGTTTGTTTGAATTGTGTTAACGCCACTTTCAGCCATTTTTCAGCTTTTATCGTGGTGTCCAGTTTTTATTGGGGAGGAAGCCGGAGAAAACCCCCGACCTTCAGTATGAAAACTGTCAATCATTGTCAATAAAGATTAGAGTCGAGCGCACACTGTCCGCACCCGCAATTGAGACTCGAACCCACAATTTCAGTGTTGACAGATCACGGGATCAATAATAGACGAACTACATTAACCACCCGTCTGCCGCGACCCCCTTAGGGACAGACCATTTAACTTGAAAGGGGGGTGCGTGGTTATTTGTTTTGGTCAGAAATTCTTTTTTTTTTAAGGCGTCGCGACAAAAATCAAAAATCATTTTCGTAATATTTTTTTAGGAAAAAACCAAGCCCCCCCCCCCCCTGAAAGTTAAATGGTCGGTCCTTTATTGGATTGAGTTGGTGAAATTTTTTATCGTCATTGTGGACGTCTTATTTTATTTTCACGCTTTTTTGGATCATATTTTTCTTTATTTGCACTTTGTCTATCTGATGTCAGAAAACAGAGACATATAATTACATGTAATTTTATGTCTCTGCAGAAAATTATCAAAATGATTGTTGAAACTTGTTATCTTTAAACTCATTTATAATTAAAACCTGCGTAATGACGGTTGTGATCGCCCCTTCCAATATTTTTTTTTTCATTTCTGATCTTTCGTTTTAGTGAATCTTTATTTTAAGCATAAAATTCAGACTACAACTGATGTTTGATGTCTATATACATGTACTTGATAGGAAGCACGTTGTATTCTTTCACGAATACAACCCGCGGCATTCAGTTGTGCCCGTCTATAGGCTAGGTACATGGGTCTATATTTTGTTTGTCGTTTTCACCTTTCTGTTATTTGTTTTTTATTTACAAATGCGGTCTTTTATAGGGTTTTACTTTTTCTGGTTTTCATTTATTTTAATTCTTTTCTCGGGCCTTATACAAAACGGCCCATGTTGAAGACTGATTAGTGTTCTCTTTATGAGATGAAATAGTTTTTGTGAACATGTTGGGAACGGTGATATATGGACTGTTTTCGCATTTCTTTTTAGTTGATGTAATATTCAAGTTCAAATTAAATATATAAAACTAATATTCATTTAATATAAGGATTTAAGAGAAAACATAATTACCCAGCTGGGCAAGTGCAATATGCCCTGCTAACAGTGAATGGTTTTTCCTTAGACATTAGTATCTACTGTTCATATGTTCCCGTTTTCATAGAAGGAAAACACTTGGATCTGATGTAGCAAAACTTTGATTCATCATCAATAGAATTCATCATAATGTTGTGAATGTAATTTTCTTTATAAAAATTAAAACCACGAATAAACTGTCTATAGCACTGCATTTTTTCGTTGTCACCCGATCTTATAGTAGATAGCAAGTAGTATTCAACATCTTTGTGACTTATTTTTGGAAACAAATCGTCATTACTAGACCACCCCGTATTGAGTTCTGTTATACGAGGTATAACACTGTTTTCTGAACAACTTTTATCGGGTGCATTGTTTAATACCTCGTCAACGGAGCAATTAGTACCGCATATTAACTGATTGATAATGAACGCCCTTGTGGCCAATTCGGGTTTATTACCACTTATTTTTTCATGATTTTTTCGTAAAAAGGTTATAAGTTCGCTCTTTTTCAAAGTGATAAAGTCTTCAATTGTTGTTTTCTTGTCAACGTCGGCTAATTTCATTGTTGAATTATCGAATTCATAATTTACCGCTAATATAAACTTTAAACCGGAAATATACATACCTGCTGTAAAGAAAGACAACTCTTATTAATAACGATAACTCTTTTGATCGCAAGTAGGGAATTTCGTGCAAAGAGCGTGGCAATCTCCAAACATCTCATCAGTCGCTGATTGAATATTCAATATTTATCTTAACAGAATACTGGCTATAAACAGGAAAAGAGCACCCCCACCGCGAGGAGATCAAGTTACATATTCTTAATACATTGAACTTACCTCCCCTTCCATTTATCTCGTTTATAACTGTATGCTTTGTATTTCTGTGTATTTTCTGAACTCGAATCAAACAAAGGCAAAATGATATGTCTATAGCCAGTACTTAGTATTTTTCCAATTGCAGTCATGATTTTTTGGACTGTGTTCTTCCCATTTTTGGCATCAATTTGTTCTATAATCTGCTCACTTCCTCAATTTAGAATTGCGGAAGTTGATGCCGTTCAACAACTATTTAAACAAGAATTGAATGCACAGCTATTTTAAGTAGGTATTCGCAAAAGCGTCATGAAATTTGTATTCATTCAATTACGTATATTCGCCTTGACATGAGTGTGAAGTGAAAATGAGTAGTTTTAATACTAAAGACCTTTTTGTAGTTTTCTCAGAAGAAAAAAAAACGAAAAAGAAGAAAAAATTCAATCAAACAAAGGCAAAATAAATGATCCGTCTGTAGCCAGTACTTTGTATATTTCCAATGGCAGTCATAATTTTCTGCACTGTGGTCCTTCCCATTTTCGGCATCGATTTGTTATATAACCTGTTCACTTCCTCAATTTAGAATTGCAAATCTGATGACGTTCAACAATTATTTAAACAAATAATCCAATGCACAGTTAACCTAAGTATGTATAAACACAAGCGTAATGAGATATGTATTCACTCAATTACGTATATTCCCCTTGACATGGGTGTGAAGTGACAATGAGTACTTTTAAGCAATCAACTTATTTAACATCTTTCCTTATCATATATTCAATGCACCATTACATATAATTAATCTTGTGATCATTTGACAAATGACTAATATTACTAAAACGCGCGATTCCATTGTGTTTTAGAAATACAACTCAAAATACATGTAGGACGTAGACAAAACACAGTCGAATGGGAGATTCCATTACATGCATTTTTACAATGATAACAGGTATTCAAGCCGTAACAACATCAAACCTTGACTGTTTCATCTTTAAAAATGTGATCCATATTTTCATACCTTTAATTTTGTTAGAGCATTAACATGCTTAATTTTAAAAGTTTAAATAATCAATCATTATTTCTTTGTGTTTACACGAAGTGTCAACGTATTAATGTCTCTAATAATATGTCCTCAACCATATCAAGAATATAAATTTACTACCTCAAACGCGCGTTTTGTCTAATTAAGACTCATCAGTGGCGCTCAACCCCCAGCACTTCCCCAAAAAGATTGATTAATTAATTAAAATGTTGCTTACCATCCAGGGAGTATATTTCAGCCAAATTCATGACGAGAACAAGTTAATATACAATAAATCAACAAGAAACAAGGATGGGCAACGGAAACACAATTTTGACTGGCAACGGAAAAGCTAAGGGTGCATGTATTTGGTAGTGGCAGGTAATTTAGGCGTTTGTAGCGGCTAAAATGAGCCTTCTCTTTTTCGAAATCTACCAAAAGATCTTTATCGTGCAAAGAGGTGGCAATCTTTTGATTCAAAGCTGTTCCACTGTGGTCATCAGTATTAATTAACATGCATAAGGCTTATCTGTAGCAAGACAATAAGAGTTCTTTACTCCACGGAGGCAATATACTTTCTATCTGTCTCCCCCCACCCCGGATGTTATTGTTTTGTGAGTGGTGAAAGTTTATGAAAAAGAAAGGTATTGTAAGAACACATTTAACATAAAGCCGAGTGATTTATACGATAAAACGATAATGACTTACATAATACGAAAACATGGTTATCGGACTGTTATTTCTCTGAATTATGTACAAAGGTGCACACTCGTAAGAAAATGTGACTCAAACAGATGAACTTAGTTTAAACATATTTTATTATCGCGGCGATATATTTGTATTCACTTTCGTTGCTAACGATGGATAAAGGAGAACATATTTCTAAGTACACTTAGTTACCATAAATGAACAGAAATTTGCTACAAGAATGTCAATCATTTAACTTGAGTGAAAAAACAAGATGATAGCTAAGTTTCGACTGCAAAAATGCTTGGGTAATATCAAAGTTTCACGTAATAATAAATTTTGTTGGTATTCTATTTACGGAAGTTAATAATAGAGGGAGACCATTTTTTATCCTGGTACTATATATTTCGGTAATAGTTCTATCGAAGAGCGTATGTTTGAAAAATCGGAAACCAGAATAAAAGGCAATTTTGTTTATTCAATTCCGGAGTATGGCGCATTTGCAAGATTGTTATGTCAATAATTTAATTGAACAACTTAAATATTAGTTTTAATTCAAGTATATTTGTGATTTAATATATGACAAAAGATTACATGTGCGCAAATTTAGAAATCGGCAATTCAAATTAGCCACAACAGCAGGACTTAGCTTTACATAGAACCTTATGGGGGAAAAAGTTAAAATGCCTTCTGTTTAGAAATTGCAGTTCTTTCTAAGCGAATGTTCATTAGATATTCCTTAGAAATTGTGTGTTTTTAGTTCGATTGAAAATCTGAGATGTCTGCTACACAAGTTTTTATATTATATTAAAACAACTTGACTGTGATTATTTATTCTTCTGGTCCTCTAAACGTACAATTTTTTAATCCAATCTAAAAATTGAGAGTATTTTCTATAATTGCCATATTGTCGAGACGATATGTATTTTGCATTTAAGCAAATGAAACAGATAGAAAAACACATATTCAAGGTTCGAAACGTTTGATTATACATAATACAGCCTCTAAGAAAAACACGCTATTGGGTCTAAAGTATATGCTGTTAATGTATAATTTGAACAAAATATTAACTTAAAGCTTTGACACATTACAATATAATTGCAAAAAACATAAAAATAACCTCTGTAACGTAGGTATAAACATGATTTAAAATGTATCCCGTAATTTTTTTCAAATCATTTTGACAAACGCGTGCAGAATGCAGAACAAATCGGCGGCGAACTGATGCTTTGCATCAAAAGTTTTCTTGTTTCTATTCATATCAGTATAATACATGAATATACAGACAAGGATTCGGAAACAAGCTACATGTACATAGCAACTCATGAAAATTAATGACATATATCAGTTTAATACAAACTCCTGGAGTACATTAAGTATGACAGCATATGCTAAAATGACTGAATAAATAAATAAATAAATAAATAAATAAATAAATAAATAAATAAATAAATAAATAAATAAATAAATAAATAAATAAATAAATAAATAAATAAATAAATAAATAAATAAATAAATAAATAAATAAATAAATAAATAAATAAATAAAAATAAATAAATAAATAAATAAATAAATTTAGTATCACCACCGTTACTATAACTACCATCCAGATTGTAGTTACATAGGAAAAAAGAATGTCATAGAAATATAATAAAAAGTGTCTAAAATTCGCTTGCTTTTCAAAATGTAATCTTGCACCTTAAGAAATATTTCAGTAATTTACTAAAGTGATAGAGTATCAGATCCGTAAATAAGAAGGTCCAAGTCCATTTGATAAACTGATATAATATGATATATCTGGAATCTCAAAAGTTTTACACCAATCGAGTTTCTTTGACTGGTTGAACCATAATCCAACTTGACTTTTGGGAGAAGGTACTTGTCCCAAATGAAAAAATCCCTTGACAACAATTGTACTTGCTTGTATATGAAAAAAATGTATGATCTGAAGTTTTTATTACATAATAAATAATAACATTATTAGAATATAGGTCCTTAGGCTTGAACCACCGGCTGCTCTGTAACGTAGGCTTGAACCACCGGCTGCTCTGTAACTTAGGCTTGGACAACCGGCTGCTCTGTAAACACATGTCGTGGTTTGAGCGAACTTCGTTGTTACCATTTGACATAAGAATTCTTACGATAAAGAATACTGAACAACACTATAAAACGTTGTAATCAACACTCCAACATAATGCATGGCGGAAAAACAAAAGCGATTCATTGCCCGGATATACCAATACCAATACGAATATTTTTATTTTCCAAATTAGGTCCCCATCAGGGCAATTACATATAATAGTTATGACTGAGACAAATGTTAACATTACAGTACATTAGTACTTATACAAATACATGTATCACGAAAACAATTTAAATGTAAAGTAAAATTTAAGTATTGTTACTGTAGATGACAGAACCAGCACTCGCAAACCCCACCAGCGAAATGAAAGACTTTTACAAAAACAACCAGCGAAATGAAATACTTGTACAACAAAAAAAACCAAAAACAAACCAAAAACAAAAAAAAAAAACAAAAACAAAAAAAAAAAAAACAAAAACAAAAAAAAAACAAAAACAAAAAAAAACAAAAAACAAAAAACAAAAAACAAAAAAACAAATGTGCAGACTATTTTAAACAATGTCAATGTTTGATTTCAAAGGCGATATATGTACGTCTTGTTTGGTATCAGTTGGTGGGGTTCAAGTTGGTACAATCCACAAGTTAAAATAGAACTATACTGAATAATTACTGTTGTCCTGCGTGACGTAGTTTTATATATTTACCAAAAATTAATTCGGGTATTACTAAATCTGAAAATTACTATTTTTTAACATAAATTTGATGCGACATACACGAAGTTTATACACCAATCAACTTGTATATTGCCTGCTATCTAATTCGGGTCGTCATGAGTGGATTAATACATATTAAATTAGACATCCTTGACGTAAGAGATAAGTATCGAACCCACTGACTTTAGTTGATTCGCGTTGTTTTGATACAAGTGTAATTACTTCACTCTGGAAGGACTCGTTCGAATTTTCGGGATTAAAACTAGTATATATAAAAACATATTTGCTATTGGAAGGACAGAAAATGTTTTTCTATAGGCGACAGTACTAATTTTGGTTTTTAACAGTGCAAAACATTTAGATATATTAATTTAACAATAAATGGATACATATCCCTCATATATCCTTTGCCAATTCCTTTTTTATCTTAAGTGATGGCATTTCGATAACTGCAAAATACTATTTTTTTCTAAAACTATTTTCAAAAATTTAATCTTGTAAAAATTTTACAACTTTGTAAACTTAATTTACATCAGAGCTTACTAAATAAAGTATTATCTGCAACTATTGGTACTAACCGATAAATTTTCACAGGGTTCACACTCTGGTAACCGGGGCCTCGGTGGCCGAGTGGTCAAGGTAATTCGTTTACTATTGATCACGTGGTCTGTCAACACTGAGATTGTGGGTTCGATTCTCACTGCAGGCAGGGTGTACTCGACTCCAATCTTAATTGACAAGGATTGCCAGTTTTCCTACCGCAGGTCGGGGGTGCTCTCCGGGTACTCCGGCTTCCTCCCCCATTAAAAACTGGACGCCATGAAATAGCTGAAAAATTGCTGAAAGTGGCGTTAAAACACCATTCAAACAAACAAACAAACAAACTCTGGTAACCTGCTACTGGTACAAATTTACTTCTGTCCACCATTACACTTTACATAATCAGGTATTTAGGTAACATCAGAAATAGACTTCCTTGAACCACATGATTGGTTCACATTGGCCTCGTTGTCTCTTTATCTCCAAGTAGATTATTGGTATACACTATATTTATTTTTAAAATTTATTCTAACATTGTTTCCTATTTTATTTTCAGAACAATTGTATGTTCAAGTATCGACATGAAGTGCAGCGGGTAGCGATGTCAAGGATTGGATAAGTATAATTAGTTGTTTTTATTAGTAAAATAAGAATTCATTGTCGACGGAAATTTTGGGAAATTGTGATGACCGTTGAAAGCAACAAAACTCACGAGAATGACGAAAGAAATACTAATTAATACATTTTTGATTGTGTTTTATTTCTGAAACCGTTGAATATTTGTATGTTCAAAAGTCATCACAATATTCCACTTTTTCGTAAGTTTACATAACATAATGTTTCTAGGACAGCCGATAATGCACGTATTTGTTAGTTAGTTTGTTTATTAACTTTATTGTTAAAAATATTCGATTTATGATTGATGTGCTATTCCAGCGGAATGCTTCAGTCAATCGACGCTTGGATCGCAAATCTTGCTGACTAATTGCACCGATCCAACACAATACTGCGTGACAAACCTCCATAACTATGGCAACGGATACAGAGAAACAACAAAGGGGTAAGTGAACAAATTCAACAAAATGTGCTCTATAATTTAAGCTTCATTCTTAGCATCTTTTGCGACTTTTAAAAATTGAATGTTTGTTAACTTTTAAACTGTATTACAAAAAATGGTAGTCACGTGCACAAAAAGGGATCAAGGCGCTTATGAACATACAGTTTTTCGATGCCTTTCAGACAATATAATTTTCCTTACTGAGGTATGAAAATGAACATCGATATGTGCACCCCATTTAGATACACCTGATATCAACACTTTAGGGTTCGTTGTACTTAATGTTACTTTTATGCGTAAAAATTTGTTCTTCGAATTTGTCATATGATTACGTACATGGTTTTTTCTAATAAAATTCAAAGCAACTACTAATTTAAGCAAAGACGTCATAGTAAGTTTTTTATACAAGTTATCATCATTCAAAATAAAAAATAGGGGTTTCAGAGCTTATTTTCGAGGGGTTGAGCACTGAAATGCAAATTTTTCTAATAGATCATACAGGGAAGAGAATAAAAAAGATACAAATATTCTGTCCAATGAAATTTTCTGATTTTTTAAATATATTATCGAGCCATTGGCATACATTTTAGTGATGGAGAAAAAATAGGGGTCTCTGTGTTAAATTTTTGTCCATTAGGACACAACTGGTGCAAAAGTGCTAAAATGGTATTTTTGGTTAAAATAACCTCCCTAGTTAATATTGTATTGTGAGTATTTTTCCAATACCTCAATAACCAATTACTCATTTATGCTAAAACTTTTTATTTCAACCGATAATAAATTGATGTAATAACATAGGTATAAGACTTTCACTTACATTTTAAATTTTATGGAAATTGATTAAGTATTGTTTTCAATTGCTGGTTAGATTATTGTAAATAAACGACTTTGGATCGATTTACGCTGCAACATAAACCGCTTCGCTTCGCGGTTTATGTTGCAGCGTAAATCGATCCAAAGTCGTTTATATCCAATAATCTTACCAGCAATTTATATTTTAAATCTATAGTAAAAATTAAGTAACAAGAACAATATTTTACAAGTAATCAAATAATATTTGCAATTCACAATTTTAGTGTCGTCACTTGTTGTTTGCGGAAGAATTCATGTATAGTGAACGTCATCTATACATCTTATTATGACGTCACAATCAGTCACGTGATGAAAAACCAAGCTAGGTTATACGAATAATCAACTTTTCTCATGTATTGAGTATTTAAACGAAATTAAAATATGAGTGAATAATGAAAGAAATTAGTATTAAATTTACCATAAATGTTCTATTTTGAAATTTTCACAAAAATGGCCTGCATCCCATTATTCATCAATAATAAAATATTGTTAGATTAGTACAGATTAAATCTAAATAAAAACATTTTTCGTTGATAATTGACTGGACTAATTTTGAACAGTATTGGCTTTATCTTAGCAGCGAAAGGCAGTACCTAGCGACGGAGACAATACAAGATTTCCAGTCGGTACTTATTAAAAAAGTACCTACTTTTTATGGTCGATTCAGCAAGAATTATCTCCCTTGAAAGTTTATGGTAGCAGTGGCAACAGGTTCGGAAATGACATAGAACCAAAGTTTAACTAACTTTTCTGATATATTCCAGTTACTGTATCTTCAACATTCTGTTATATACTCAAAATATTATTGACTTCTTTTTCGAGAACAGTTTTTCAGTAGTGTTGTCTGAAGAGGTATAGTACCTCTCCTGCCGTCTCTAGCACTATACTCAACAGACAACACAGTCCATAAAAGATAAATAGTAGAATTTGTGTATGTCATATACATAAAAAAGGATAACGCGGACATATTTATGCTTCTATCTGTTTAGCTGTGCCAATGAAACAACATGCCAGTTAGCTCTGAACGATGTGTCTAGCGGCATCTGTGGCGTTTTTACAGAAGACCAAGTCTATACATCGGACTTCCAATGCTCTTTCTGTTGTACGAAGGATAAATGCAATGGCCGAATTGTTCCACCTCACGAGACCATGTATATCCCCAACGTGACAAGCACACCAGTACCAACACCATCCACCGGAAATGCCAGTAAATATTGTTTTACTTATATTGAAAGTTAAAATTCGAAATGTTGCCGGGAAACTGTTACCTTGAAAGATATTGTAACTACGAAAATTGGCAATTTAAAAATTCAAATCCATAATCGACTATACTTTATAGTATGATTGTCCTGTCAGAAAACCGAAAAAAATTTAAGTAGTGCGTTTTATCCCTGTTGTGTATTTGTTTTATAATGAAAGGTAGCTTCTGAATACATTGCAGGTCTTATATTACTATTTCTTAAAAAAGCATGCAATTAAAAAATATGCCTTCACATTTATAATTAGTTCATGCATAAATTAAACAGACAATACGGCACAAAACAGGATAACCAGATGAGGTTGATTAATATCGGTAACGAAAGGAAAGATCTTGTATCAATATGACAAGAAAAATACGTGGCAAAAACCCTCAAACAAATAAAATAAACACACAAATCTCGTCGATCTACTATGTAAATGTGAATTCGTTCGATTCTATTTCTACCTATTTATTTCAACTATTGAGAACATCAGAGAATTATTGTCCGTGTCTTCTACTCGTCTATATAACACATAAGTAACTACTGCTATACTAACTTAAAAAAGATATTTTTTATTTAAACAGCTGAGTGTATATTAAAATCGTTGCCGTCTTCATCAGAAACAAGACAACAGTGTACAGGTGTATCTCCGTTCTGTATCACTAATTTAAAGAACTATAATAATGGCTACAGAGAAATTACTAAAGGGTAAACACAGTTTTTATAACATCGCACTTATATTTTGTAAATGAGTTTCATCTATCTACTATTTTTCGTAAACGTTAAAGGAGTGTAAAATTCCCTGTTAATTTATTATCGGCTTCTTGAAAAAATATAAAACTAAGTCAATGCCCTTGTCATAAATAGTGTTTGTATACGACGGCTTTATCGTGCAAACAACAAAAAGTACGATTCATTAATCTGTTTGTACGGTTTATTAAATCGTTTGTATGATTGATTAATCCGTTTGTACGGTTTATTGAATACGGCTTTTTCATGTGGTCCCTATTGTCCCTGATCATTAATAGCAGATGGCCAACTACCTAGACCACACGGTCCCCATAGTCCCTGATAATCAAAAGTAGATCGTCAACTACCTAGACCATGTGGTCCCTTTGGTCCCCGATAATCAAATGTAGATGGCCAACTACTTCGATGTGGTCCCTAAGGTCCCTGATAAAAAATCGTACAAACGATTTAATAAGCCGTACAAACGGAATAATAAATCGTACAAACGATTTAATAAACCGTACAAACGATTTAATCAACCGTACAAACGATTTAATAAACCATACAAACGAATTAATAAATCGTACAAACGATTTAATAAACCGTACAGACGATTTAATAAACCGTACAAACGGATAAATAAATCGTACAAACGATTTAATAAACGTACAAACGATTTAATAAACCGTAAATATGATTTAATAAACCGTACAAACGGATTAATAAACCGTACAAACGATTTAATAAACCGCACAAACGGAATAATAAATTTTTACAAACGGTTTAATAAACCGTACAAACGGATTAATAAATCGTACAAACGATTTAATAAACCGTACAAACAGATTAATAAATCGTACAAACGATTAAATAAATCGTACAAACGATTTAATAAATCGTACAAACGATTTAATAAATCGTACAAACGATTTAATAAACCGCACAAACGGATTAATAAATTTGTACAAACGATTTAATAAACCGTACACACGGATTAATAAATCGTACAAACGATTTAATAAACCGCACAAACGGATTAATAAATGTGTACAAACGATTTGATAAACCGTACAAACGATCTAATAAACCGTACAAACGGATTAATAAATCGTACAAACGATTTAATAAACCGTACAAACGGATTAATAAACCGTACAAACGAAATAATTTTTTTTTCTTTTTGTTGTTTAGCACGACTAAGCCGTCGTAGTTTGTATGATATGTCTTTCGGAATATAGAAATAAAATAATAAAATAATGCGTATTTTTTAAATTTTGAAAGTCTTGACATAGTTGTAATTGTTAAATTTCCAGGTATTGGAGTAAATTGTTTAAAACTGACTACTTGTTATTGATTGCAGGTGCGCTAGTAAATCAGATTGTGACACAGCAGCCGCTGACAACAACAAGTCACAGTACAGTTGTAATAACTTTGACGAAAATTTCCTGGAAAACTCAGACTTTGAATGTTCATATTGCTGTACCAAGAACATCTGTAATGTTGGAATTGTACCATCTCATGAAACTTTGTATGAACCATAAATTTTAGGTTTTGTAATATATTAAATATGATCAGAATCTTCAATGACTTGATGGTGAAAGCTAATCACACATGCATGAAGTTTTAGTCATACTTTTTATACTTTCTGTCAGCAGGTTAATAGTGGATCAAATGATCTCTTCATTTAGTGTAAAAAATGAGATATTTTGATGCGATATAAATCTTATATAAAACTGGGACTCGCATACGCAACAGTGCAGAATTTGCAATAAATTTCTCTTTATTGAAATGTACTGGGACGGTTCCCAAGACTAACGAACCACATATCTGCTTGATATTCCCAGGATGGCGGCATAAATGTCCTCTAGATTGGGGTGTCTGGTTATTGTATGTAAATAATGTAAGCGGGTTATAGTGGATTAGATGTTTGAAGTGTGCTTGGCTCCCTGTACGTTCAATTGAGCATGTACATTGTAAAGAGGCCGAATAAAGTACGCGCTAAAGACAAAAGACAACAATGTTTTGTTTCTATGAAACTCTCCATACTTTTCTGGCAGTGAAAATTTCCCCTTTCGTCGCATAGTTGGTTCATCTAATTTCCATAATTTGTGTACTTGCTCTCGTCCTGAATATAGCTGAAAACATTAGATGTAGTCAAACAATGCTACAGATTTTCAGGTTGGTGCCTTCAGATACAATGTTACATGTTGTAAAACCACGGAAACGATCAGCGTTGTCTTGTTCTGCAGTTACTTTATATCTGTGTTTCATCGAAAGCTACTATTCTAAATACAAATATTATTGGAGTTATCGTATATAATAAATCGCAGCAAGAAACGTTTCATTGCATTCGGGCAGCAAACAGTGGAGCTTGAACGTATGATCCTTCTTATTTATTTTAAGAAAATACTTTTTCTTTAATTTTTTAAAACTTTATAATTTTTTCCGGAATGAAAAAAGCTAACGATTTTAATAGTTCCATTTGTATATTTCATTCCACCAAATTAGTCTAATTTGACTAATTCGTCTGAGTGTTGAAGTCCAAGGCTTGAGAATTTGGAAAGCTAAACTTTTACAAAATTAACACCACTAAGGAGAGATTATAAGTATCATTCTAATTTGCCAGCTGATCTCACTTCGTATAAATTCGTTAACCAAGTCAAACAAAGATTGCTTTAGATATTCTGGACAGGACGTGTCATAACATGAACTAAAAAAATTAATTTCAATAACATATTTCTTCGAGTAAATCTTCATCAACAAAAGGTTAGTCTCAATGGCCAACAGATCCAGTAATAATCACTTGGTGTCAATACTGCGGTTGTCTGATCGAGCCTAACGTCATGTAAGATTAACTTAATTTCAACCGTATTTATTTTCTTGCTAAAGGTCAGAGGGCTCTACTACTCTGACCTTTTCTCAAATATAAATGCGCCATGACAGAGCCGAAAAAACAAAACATTAACAAGGCCTTTAAGAGAGTATTTTTGAAACTTACAATAGTTTTGAAACCCATAGTGATGTAAAGAAGCGCAAATTGCCGTTTGATAAAACCTACAGCTGAGCTGTTTGAAGGATTGTTTTTAATTGCTGGTTAGATTATTGGATATAGACGACTTTGTGTTGGTTTATATAGCGTAAACCCATCCAAATTCTTCTATATCCAATAATATAGCCAGCAAATGAAAACAATTCACGAATAATCAACGCCCGCAATACATATAATTATAACGTAATTATTACTTTTTAAAATCTAAAAGTGTTCTTCATCTTGCAAGGAGATTGTAACTATCCTTACTGTATATATACTAAAATAAGCGAGCAACCTTTCACAAATATACCCTGAAACCAACACCAAATGATTCTCAATTCAACACGAGGTGTACAACTCATTCGATAGAAGCCGTTGAAACATTTAAAAAACGCTTCTAACATTTTGTCGTAAGTGAATATAAATCTTTTCTTTAAAATTTTGTTCCGTGATTTAACTCTTTCCAATTATATGTACTAAATATTAATTTGTTGGTTTAATGTTTGTTTATCGTCTAGCGAGCAATATTTCAGCTATATTAATGGACGAAAACTCATTCACAAACAACTCAACGGGAAAAGTAATCGACGAACAGGACCGAATTTTGACTGCCAATGGAAAAGTATGGAGCATTAGACAGAGACAGAGAACCTTTTTGTAAAAATTTCAATGAATAAACTCTTTTTAGAAATCAAAACTAGAGGCTCCCAGTGGCCTGTATCGCTCACCTGAACCTGACAATATTTCCTTTTTATCTAGCTTTTCTTTCCTATAAGGAATTGTCCACTTCTTCAAAAATCATTTTTTTGACGTTTTAAGAGGAATAATTCCTATAAGTAGTTGTCCAACACATATGCACCGATACACAGTTTTGCAGATATTGATGAGCTGAATCATTTTAAATGGAAAAGATTTTTCCTAGCTCTTACATTTTTCATGATACCGAGGACAAATTACAAAAATTGATTCTTACAAAAGTTCAAGGGAATAACTCCTAAACCGTTCATCAGACAATCTGGACCCTGAAGTGATTTTTGTACCTACCATAGAGCAGAATAATTAAGCAATGCTAACCTTTCTCTATAGTTCTAATAATGTTCAGCATTTTAGGAAAATATAAGGGGCAATAACTCATACAAAGGGTGGTCGTACAACTTCAACTCAATGGAGAGTTTTGTAGAGCTTTTGATGTTGAAGACAGAGGGTCTTTTTAGTTTACCTGTATCTTTTATACTTTTTGAACTATAACCCCAAAACTGTACGTTGACACCCCGTTCTATTCTTTTTGCCAAGGCGGCCATGTTGTTTGGTCTGCGGTGATGGTTTGTGCAAACTTCGTACAGGACATTTTACTGATGATGTGTACAAAGTTTCATAGCAGTCATTTCAATTGTTTCAAATGAGATCATCTGTTAAAGTCAATTAAAATTGATTAGAAAACAGTTCAAGGGGAATAACTCCAAAAAGGTTGATTAGACAATCTTAAACACTGAAGTCATTTTTGTAGCTCTCATAGAGCTGAACAATTCCTCTAATTCTTATAGTTTTCAAGTTGTGGAAATAGCAAAAATCATTAATTTTGACGATTAAGGTGCAATAACTCCTATACGGAGTCTTCGTACAACTTTGACTCAATGAAGAGTTTTGTAGAGCTTTTGATGCTGAAGAAGGCAAGTCTCTTCCGTTTTCATGTATCTGTTACACTTTTTCAACAGTAGGCAAAAACTGTGTTATGACACTCCCACTCTTCCCGTTCTATTTTTAGCCGCGGTTGCCATGTCGATTGGTCTCCAGGCATGGCTTGTGCAAACTTGGTAGAGGACATTTTAATGATGATGTGTACAAACTTGTACAGCTGTGCTTTCAAAGATTTCAGATGAGATTTTTAAAAATCAATTAAAATTGAATAAAAAACAGTTCAAGGGGAATAATTCCTAAACGGTTGATCAGACAATCTTTACCCAGAAGTCATGTTTGTAGCTTTCATAGAGCTGAAAAATTTAGCAATGCAAACGTTTTCTCTAGTTCTAATAATTTTCAAGAATGTGAAGAAATAACGGCAAAAATCATCAGGTTTGAGGTTTAAGTGGCAATAACTCCTACAACTTCGACTCAATGAAGAGTTTTTAGAGCTTTTGATGAAGGATGAAGTTCTTTGGTGTTCCTTATCTGTTATACTTTTTGAACTATAAGGCAAAAATGTATTTTCACACCTTGTTCTATTTTTAACCGAGGTGGACATGTCGGTTGGTCTGCTGACATTATTTGTGCAAACTTGGTAGAGGACATTTTTCTTGAGTGTTTTAAGAGGAGAAGAATTTTGAAGAAAAGTTAACTACGACGGACGACGACGGACGCCAAATGATGACAATAGCTCACATAACCCTTCGGTTCAGGAACGCTAAAAAGGGGTCTAAACCATGCGAGGAGAGAAATACTTTTTAAACACGTTAGAATAATAAAACTTTCTTGAACAGAGTGTTGTAAATGATTGGTTTTTCAATTAGACGGACGTAAAAAAATTTTGGCCACAAAGAACACAGAATAAGATATTTATAAACCGAAGCCCACTTTTCATTATTTTTAATATTTATTATTTTGGGGTCAAAATATATGTTAAAGATTGAGTTCAAATAATTAAGTTGTTTAATATATTCAATGTAATAAAGATCTCATGCCTTTACGGTTTTACTGTAGTCATTGGGGAACAGTGTTGCGGGTGCACCTGAACTGTGTGTTCATTACAATTTAATCTTGAACAACATTCAAAGGACTCTATAGGATCAATATCTCCCTGCAATGTTATAGTGCCCGATGAACTTGCTGATAGCTTGTTCTTGTAAGTGGTACAGTCCTGAAAGAAAAAAAATGGAAGAAAACCTTGAAATATTTCAGTTTAAACAAATAAAATGACAGTTATGAACGTAAGTTTTTGTATAATTATGTATTTATTAAGACTGTGTGCATTGCTTAATTTTTTAATGAATAATGGTTCCGAATCATTCACTTTTCAAAATGTTAAAAAATGTTAATAACCGCTATACAAAATTACCCAGAAAAACCCAGATTCAATTCATCTGCAATATTTACTCAATAGACATTGAACTCAACAAACAAAAAAGCTGGTAACTTACACTTGATTTCATACAGCCCATCTTGTAGAAGCACAGATTGTCATTATCCTTACCGCCATCGACTCTGGCAAGATAACATTGCTACATATAAAAGTGAATAAAGTTTGTGTAATATAGCACTTGAAATGATTGATTGATTATTGTTTTAAGCACTTGAAATGAATTGTAACATTAAATAATTCAGAACAATTATTCTATTCTTAAGGTTTCTACATGTAAATGTACAAATGCACGTTCGACCGACGGATGTATGCTTATTGTTCAAGCATCTAAAACGACGCATCGCCATCGTAATGCGAAATGGGTGACTTCATTGGGAATGTTGATTGTCATAAGAAAAGTAGATACACTCGTTTAGAAAATTGGCAGGCTACGGATAATTATTTGTTAGCTTTATACATAGGATCTTTTATGTGTTCAGTTCGTTGGGCACCTTCTCCCACGTGGAATTTCAAATAGAGCATGGAAGTTAGACACAAACACAGCTCATTTGAATAAACCTAAATCCAAGTCAGCTGTGGATAATTTGTGTCATGTTTAATTTTTCGAGCGCGACAATTTTGATAAGGACACATTTTTTGAGCCTTTGGCTCTTGAAAGATAGAAAAAATTATGAAAAATAATCAGTTAAAACTGGTGTACCGCACAACGCATGTTTCTTAAACCTTGATTTAATCCCGGACCGCGTATGTAGAAGTAATTCAAAATAAAATATGAGCTATATATGGCATCCAGTTTTATTTTTGTACAGGAAGCCGGAGTTTTCGTGGGAAAAAACCCATGACCTTAATTCCTAAGTAACACATCGGATGGATTTAAGGCCGCATCAGCTACGAATACGATCCTTTCGTGGCAATCATTATTGGTCCGTAGCTTTCCGTATTGTTGCCGCAGTCATATGCACGTCACGTATATCCATTAAAATAAACGGTATTAATTAAGCGTGCTGTTCCATATTAAATTTGTAGTAAGTTCGTACTAATTCGTAGATCCGATGTACGGATTGCTTATCTTGATAGATTTGTGTCGCTCCATTATTATTCGTATTACCCCTTATACCGTAGAAAACCGTTGTTCATTGACAGTGCAAACGAGTGTTAAACCGGGTCATTTCCGTATTAAAAAGTGTCGTACCGCAACAATCTGTATTAATAATCTTTATCTATATAAATGGCCACTTTCTACATTATTAATGGAAGGCAAGTCAAATTCCGAAGTACTTTCGTTGTGCATCCGTATCGGATCCGTATCAAACTAGTACGGAAATAGGCTTTTCCAGAATCAATGTGAACTTGCAGCACAACTTCAGTATTTATAGGCCAGTGATCAAAAGTAGATAACTAGCTACCTTAACAACTCAGCCAAAAGCAATATATACTGAAACAACAAACTTGTCCATTCACAATTTTTGAAACAATCAAGATATGACTGCAAAATTTCCGTCATATATATCGAAAACAACATGATGATTTGTATCAATATCAAATTCCTTACACATGATCACAGCCATTTAAAACCTTGCTATTTCAAACTGACCAGCGAACACCTTAATTAATGCCGGTTGTCACCTGGCTGTACACATCAAACTTACATCTTCTCCTGTCTTGCATATTTCTGTGTGGTTACATTCTTTTTCGTGTGACATATACTCACAGTGGTAGCAAGAAAATGGCGGCGGACCTATAAAGTGATATCTATTTAAATCCGTTAATGACCTTATTTCTTCGAACAGAGGCAGTCCAAATTTTGTTCCCTGTGTTCCATCCCACCCCTATTTCTATTGAATTACTGTTTAACTTGTTTTCGTCTTGAATATAGCTTAAATACTGCTCGCTTGACGTAAAGCAAACATCAAATCAATCAATCCATTGAAACATTTCGTGATGCAATGACATTTTAAGTTGAAATGTTTTAGAAATTTACTTTAGATTTGATTGATTATAAATAAATTGTATCATAAACAATACAGTGATAATTGGGGTCGGACATTCTGCCGTTAATCTGATTGCATAAATGTAGTTATTTTCAAAAAATTGTACATACGCATGTTACTGTAAGTTTAAAATATAACCCTATATATATAAACATTTCATAGAAATGATACAAATGCTTATATTAGTATAGTACGAAAATGATTAATATTAATTTGTATAGAACAATCCAATTCCATAACACATATAATGTAACCTCAGTTTTGTAACGCATTATATTTTGCCTTGAAAATAACAGCGTCTTTGTCCAGTACCATATGTATATTGTATGTATGACGAAGCATACCAATATGCATAGTATCTGATTTGCCTGTTACATTCACCTTACCGATTAGACTCTAAAAAAATCAATTATTTCAAGAGTTATTTTTGGATAAGCTGATTCCCTGTCTTCTGATAAGAAAAGGGATAAGTGTTTTGTTTGTTTCACGGAATAGAATGGTGATACTTTGATTTTGTAAATGAAACCGATCGTAACTTACATCAATTTGAATTACATCATTTTAACAAATTACACTCAATTCTTTCCGTTGTTGGTGCAGAAACAGTTTATGTTTCCGGTCTATCGTTTCGTTTCAAAATATTCGTATATTACAAAGGCATACTGAATATTAAATCTGGGACCAACATACATTATTTCTCATCATAATTTCAGAGTCAAATTGGTACCAGAAATGTGATAGGCAAATAGTTTAAACAATGGAAAACACAATATAAATGATAACCGATAATGCACATATAATAATTAACATATATACTATAACGAAGCTAGCAAATATCTTTTAATAGTTTACACATACAAGATACATCTTTATTAACTAAGATATATGTATAAACATGTTTCCTCATAACAATTGAGCAAAATATGTGTATAACTTTCATGTACCTAGAAGCAAACATGTACACGCATACCTCCGCGAGATCTAAAAATAATAGTTGAGTCGCACAGGAACAGCTTACTCTTTCGGAGCACCAGATTTGAACTTTGTTTTATTCTGTCTTCGTTATTTTGTTTTTAAATTGTTTCTTGGCTTATTTTTAAATATTTGTCTTTTTATCTATTTTTGCGTGTTTTTATAAACACTGCTGATACATTTTGCTCTTTTCAGCCTCTTTTGGTAAAAAAAGCAATTGTTTTTCTCAAATACCCTTCGGCGTTTTCATGCTTTTATGTCAAAACAAAGCAAAGATCTTGCTATTACAATAACAATTCAATTATCCCCTGAGACGTTATTGTGGTACACTTACTGGTGGTGGCTTTTGTCGTCGTCGGTGTAGTTGGTCTAGCAGTAGTTGTAGTTGGATGTGTTGTTGGAGTAGTTGGATGTGTTGTTGGAGTGGTTGGATGTGTTGTTGGAGTAGTTGGATGTGTTGTTGGAGTAGTTGGATGTGTTGTTGGAGTAGTTGGATGTGTTGTTGGAGTGGTTGGATGAGTAGTTGGGTGCGTTGTTGGGTGTGTAGTGGGGTGTGTAGTTGGTTGTGTTGTTGGGCGTGTAGTTGGATGTGTAGTTGGCTGTGTTGTTGGATGAGTTGTTGGGTGCGTTGTTGGGTGTGTAGTTGGATGTGTAGTTGGCTGTGTTGTTGGATGAGTCATAGGAGGAATAGTTGTATAGTGCTGAGTTGTTGGCGGGGTTGTAATTTTAAGAGTGGTAGTGGGGGATAAATGGGTGGTTGGAGCTGCTGTCGTAGGGTGCGTTGTTGATATTGGAGTGGCAGTTGGCACAAACTTTGTTGTCAATGATCCTACAAATATGATTAAATTTGAAATGATCTAATATATTATATTTTAATAATTATCATCTTTGGTGAAAATACATTTCTTTGTAGTCTTGATCAAATTGAAAACGTTGTGTTTTAGAACTTCTACCGCTAACAAAACTACGAATTTCACATTTTAAAAAGTACTACAAAACTGACAAATTTTAAGCAATGAAAATATCACAAAATATTTACCATTAGTTAAATCGGTTCGAAGTTTAGTATGAAATTGACGTTTCATTATAGGATTGAACACCGTTTTCAATATATTTATCGGTATATCAACAAGACCAACTCACTCACAAACAAATAAAAGTGCGTAAGTTGGTCTTGTTGATATACATCCATTGAAAACGGTGTTCAATCCTTATAATTCTTTAAAATTGCATTAAGAAATTAATTTTCCTATAAAGGTATTCCCAATTCCATGTTTCTTGTGTATTTTGGTAGAAGGGATCGTCGACATAACATTTAAATATTTTTTTGATTTTTACGTACCAAATGTTATTCATAAACCATCTTTTGATTTTAATAAATACAACTAAGTCAAATCTATAACTTTTTTTCCATCGAACACAAGAATAGTTTTAAATATAACAAATCATTAACGTCAATTCCTCATACAAAAAATTATTCATCGCCATCGATATTGAATGCCGCCATCTTTGTTTACATTGGTTACGCTGAAAATAGCTCGGTCAACGTCATTTATCCTAAAATAAATTGAGTCAACTTCATTTATCAAAAAATAAATTTAGTTAAAAACCTCAACCGGAAGTAATCTCGACCAATCAAATAAACATATTTCTAAATATGCAAATCATATTAGAATTATTCCAAAATATTGAATGACTATATATTCATTGATATTTCTGAACCGCTAATGTGTGTGATTACGTCATCTACCAATGTTAATTTACCAGATGATTACATGAAGCAGCAATTATCTGTATCAGATTAATAAATTGGCAAAAGAAAATTAGATAATTTATCTACCATGTTATCAGTTTTAATGTGTTTCTAAAACGTTGCATATATTTATCAACAGTTCTTATTTTAACCAACTACTGCGAAGACTGTGTAAGATCTCTAAATATCAGTACTCTCAGTCATACGTTCAGCAATATTTTCTATTAGAAACCGTGTTACCTTCTAATTTAACTATTTTACGTTAACACTTGGCAGCTATTTTTGTCCAAATGGCATACAAATAACATATTTAATAAGGGTCATGATGAATATTGAGTATTGTCAATGTGATTTGTCAAGTAATTTCGAAGTTACTTCTATGTGTTTCCCCATTGGAATCCAACGTTTACGAAATTCAAGATAATAAGTGTGGATAGGACTGTAATGCTCGGGCGATACTAATCACCCTACCACTCGCAGATTTACCTAAACTGCATTCGTACCACTGGCTAATATACCTTATACGCATTCTTACCACTCGGTAATTTTACCTTGTTTTAATTACTATCACTTGCTAATTTATCTGAATTGCATTCTTACCAATTGTTAATATTTAAGAAATAAATAACAGCCTCCGTGAATTATTTCTATTCTAGTAAGACAAAAAGGGTACATTTATAATATTTTCGTACCTATAGAAAACATCATTTCCGCCATAAACTGGCTGTTCCGTCAATGTAACACACAATATATTGCAACTGATAATTATAGCGCGTGTCGCTATTTATAAGAATAGCTTTCCGGTGGGAGTTACAGTTTTGTAATTGGAACAGCCATTTAAAACATGCCCTTTTCAGCGTGTGTTGCTCATAGATAAATCATTTTTTTACCACAGTTGTGATCTCAAAGCTTTTAAAGCACGTCATATTAGAATAACCAATTCACAGTTTTATTACTCGATAATTTACCCAAATACGAATTGTTACAACCGGTAAATTTACCTAATTTGCATTCTTACTACTTGCTTTTTAACAGGATTTTGATCATTGTATCGTTGGCTTATTTTACCTATTTCACATTCTTTCCTATTACAGAAATTGTCGTGACAACAATAATAACAGAGGTCTAGTAGACTGCCACCTCCAAAAACTTGTCTTTTAGGATGACCAGCAAGTTGCCCATTCTTCGCCATCACCTCACATATCTGTAAACATTAAGCACTAATGCAAAACATTGTATTGATCTTAATTGTTGACTAATACAGTAAAGTATTTCTGCTTTTACACAGGTACAGTAAATAACTAAGCAATAATGCTTCAAGTGGATACTGCTGCTAGTCCAAACCAAATAGTGGCCGTGTGTGCTTTTTAAGTGAGCATAACACCATTTAATAGTTAACTAGTAATCAGACTTGTTTTTGATATTTGTGCATGAATAGTGCCGTGTGCTGCAGCTATTTAGAATAGATAAACTACAACCATATTTGCTAGATGTGCTACAGCTATATTAGCTAGATCTGCTTTGTGCTACAGCTATATTGGCTAGATGTGCTGTGTGCTACAGCTATATTGGATAGATGTGCCGTGTTCTACAGCCATATTGGCTAGATGTGCCGTGTTCTACAGCTATATTGGATATATGTGCCGTGTGCTACAGCTACATTGGATAGATTTGCCGTGTTCTACAGCCATATTGGATAGATGTGCCGTGTGCCGCAGCTACATTGAATAGATGTGTCGTGTACTACAGCCATATTGGCTAGATGTGCCGTTTGCTACAGCTATATTAGATAGATGTGCCGTGTGGTACAGACATACTGAATAGACGTGCAATGTGCTACAGCCATATTGGCAAGATGTACCGTGTACTACAGCTAAATTGGATAGATGTGCCGTGTGCTACAGCAATATTCGAAATATGTGCCATGTACTTCAGCTATATTGAATAGATGAGCCCTGGACTACAGCCATATTAGATACACGTGCTGTGTGCTACAGCTTTATTGGATAGATGTGCCGTGTGCTACAGCCATATTGGATAGATGTGCCGTGTACTGCAGCTATATTGGCTAGATGTACGTTGTGCTACAGCCATATTGGATAGACGTGCCGTGTGCTACAGTCATATTGGCAAGATGTGCTGTGTACTACAGCAAAATTGGATAGATGTGCCGTGTGCTACAGCCATATTGGATAGACGTGCCGTGTGCTACAGCCATACTGGATAGACATGCCGTGTGCTACAGCCATATTGGCTAGATGTGCCGTGTGCTACAGCTATATTGGATATATGTTCCGTGTGCTACAGCTACATTGGATAGATTTGCCGTGTTCTACAGCCATATTGGATAGATGTGCCGTATGCCACAGCTACATTGAATAGATGAGCCGTGGACCCCAGCCATATTAGATACATGTGCTGTGTGCTACAGCTATATTGGATAGATGTGCCGTGTGCAACAGCCATATTGGAAAGATGTGCCATGTACTGCAGCTATATTGGCTAAATGTACCGTGTGCTACAGCCATATTGGATACATGTGCTGTGTGCTACAGCTATATTGGATGGATGTACCGTGTGCTACAACCATATTAGCCAGATCTATGCATGGACAATGGTGAAATAATTTTAGTAAATTCATGCTCATTTGAATACTACACCAAAACATTCCGTAGTAGAATTACCATATATAACTTGACATATACGACACCTCCAAGGGTGCAACACACCATTCTGTGTTCTCAATATTGTTCGTGTACTAGTAATTAAACATAGACACAAATTAAGATAACGCACAGCGGCAATAAAAAAACGACAATAATTATCATCAAGTATAAAAAATAATCGATCTTTAGCACGAAACCAAAAAAAGATTGTGACGCTTCTAATGTAATAAAAAAGCTTTTAAAAAAAGGAATTTATAAAAGAATACCATTAACTTTTAGCGCAGTCACATACAAATGTATGTCACATGGTCATCTTTATCGTGTCAATAAGCCCCCCCCCCCCCCCCCCCGGTGGCCTAATGGCTAAGGTTGCGGGTTCGAGTGTCACTGCGGTCTTTTTCCGATGTCACAGTGCTAATTTCTAATCTGAATTAACAAGGATTGCCAGTTTTCCAACTGGAGCTATGGGGTTTTTTCCATGTACGATTCCTCCCCCGATAAAAACTAGTCACTATGATTTGGCTGAACAATCGCTAAATGTTGTGTTAAACACCATCCATATGAACAGACAGACAATTATGTGAATAAAACTGTTACCTTTTTCTCCTGACAACCAAGTTCGTATCTATCTTCATACATATCACTGATAAAATGTTTTGCAAAACATTCCTGAAATAGGACATTTTTTCACGATTAAATATTACAGCATATAGTATATATTTTACATATAGCTGCTTAGCAGGTCCCTAGGTGGCAGATAAGAGAGGCCATTAACAGGTAATATTAAGGAAAGCGCGAAACATTGCGAGCAACATATTAGCATAGTGCCACGCTGCTTGCACCATAACAACTTGTTTTGTAGATTTAAAAAAGAGAACACGCATTGTAGCGGCTACACAAGTAAAAAAAACAGTCTCTACTGAATCCGTCTCCATACTTATTTAGTGTGAGTTAAAATGTAATCCAACTCATCATGTTTTTCCAATTGATTTGTAGTTTGTTAACTTGTTCTCATCCTTAATTTAGCTGGACCTTAAGGAAACACTTTTCGACCATTCAATTAAACCCAGCTACACGTACTTATTTTCATGGTCAAAAACTTGCATGTTCAGATTATCTTTGCATTTTGCTATTAAACGGTATCCTTATATGACAAAAAAGTCAAAGTATAGAATAATTATCATTAATAATTTGCATACTCACTCCTAAACAAGATACAGGTGCAGATCGAAGTATGATATATTGCAGTGGCAGATATAAATAAGGGAATTCCTTTCATGTTTTTGTCAAGGATAGAAACATGATAAAATACGTCAGTTACGTTTTCTGCTGTTACTGTTGAACTTTTTTTCTGTTCATGTTTGGATTAATTCGTATTTGTTTGAAATGAAAGATTCCAAATGGTTCCAAAGGTATCCGATTAACAATCGTCTAATCTAAAACATATTAATTATGTTTAAAAAGAAGACTTGTAAACGTGTACTGTATGATGCCCCGGCTTGTGATTCATTTTGATAAACAGACATTCGGGATCTTAAATATGACATGATAGCGTAATCTTAATGGCCAACCTCGATTACTATCATGTAATTATGCGTACTTTGTCTATATCACACACATCAACGGTGTCGCATTTAGTTGGATCCGCGGCATCTTTGCAGTTATAGCAAACGGTTCGATTCACTTTAAAGGTGTCTACAATAAACAAAACATATTTTATTTGTTTATTTTGATTAACACATTAAATACTAAATCTATTAAACATTGCTGTGGCTAGCAGTTTGTATTTATAACCAACAACTTGATAAAACAAAAAAAAAACTTAATAAAAACAGGTAACCGTCGTCATCTATTTTAATAATGAGAGTCCGAACCTGATTTTAGTTTTTGCTTAAATTCGTGGATTGTCGCACAAACGGCAAGGCAAAATAAACAACAATAAGTTGACACAATAGACATAAAACGCCCACTATAAAAAATCTAATGATCCTGTGGCTTATCGTTGTTTTACAATGTAACAATACTTTATCCCGAGCGATGAGCCTCCATGTACTATTTCTGTACTAACTGGACAATTACTGACATTTATGATACAAACCCCATTTTGAAATAAACTAGCTGTTCAGTCAATGTAACATAAATAAGTAGCATATTGCAACGAATAGCTATAGCGCGTTTTGTTATTTATAAAATTAATACGCCTTATAAAATAGCTCTCCGTTGGGAATTACAGTTTTGTTATAGGAACGGCTCTTCCAGTCACGACCTACTCGACGCTCGTCCATAAATCATTTTTTACCACGGTTGTGGTCACAAAACGTTTAAAGCACATCAAATAAGGAATATTTCAAATTTCTGAACAGGTTTACTCTAAAGCATGGTTGGTGTATGTTTACGCCTAATAAACAACGAATGAATGGTGTAAACAGACCACAATTATGTTATAGAGTATATGCTATTCGGAAATTTGAAATATTCCTTATAATTTAATTTTAACTTTAAAACTGGACACTTTTTAAGAACAGCAGTGACGTGATAAAACTTTTTGAATTTTAACGGCGTAAGAATAGGGCACGTGTTCAATTTTTAATGAAATATTCTGACCACAATCATGACAATGTCGTTTTCCGATATCGTATTTCCACGTTGGTTTCTGAGAATATTATTTATTATGAAATATATTTACTAAAGTCAGTAATTGTACCTATATTATTGCCGCATTTTAAAGCTATACACATTAGCTACAATAATGTAGCTCCTTTTTTATGGACGGAGCTACAAAGAGCTCCCATTACTCGTAATGGAGCAAGCCGGGAGTGATTCACACCCTGGTGTTTTATGCATATAATACGCTATTGAACTGTTTCCCTAAATTGCTACATATTTTTTAGTGTCTTTCAAGTTTAACTGATAATTATACAACACCTTATTCGTTAGTTTTACACTTTATTCGCAATCATGGCATTGTTGTCAAAATTTGAATTCCGGAAGTACGTAATTTCTGAATCTATTTGGTAAAAATTCATCCGGATCAGGTTTTTTCCGGCTTAATTGCATTAGCTGGGATCAAATTGTTACCGATACGATTCTACAATTCTACACTCCACAATTTCAATTTTGTCAACAATGCCACGATTACGAAACAGTGTTAAAATTATTTAATTAGACATTGTAGAAATGTCAAATGAACGGCGGAGAAAGGAAAAATATAAATTGAACTCAAATAGCATTTAATAGCTGAAAATATAAATCTCAAGTGTGTTCTTGCTCCATTACGAGTAATGGGACCTATTTGTAGCTCCGTCTATAAAAAAGGAGCTACATTATTGTAACTAATACACAGAATCATCACTAGTACAACTAAATGGCTAAAAATAAACTAACTTAACCTATGGCTGATTTTCAACCCCCCCCCAAAAAAAAATATATAAAATATTAACCAAACATCCCCATGTTCTTTCTCTCCTCAGCCTCTCTGCCGATTTCCCCAGTAAAGGTGACAAACTGACCTTGCTAACTAAACTTACCTGACGTGCTCGTACAGTAAATGCGCACTAGATTTCTGAGCAAACGAACAAATGTATCAAAGAGAGTTAATTAACAGACATACACAACAGATGGTTTTCGACTACTGTGAAGTAACTCGCTTATAAAAAAAAATGTTTCTATTAATAAGGTGTCGAAAGAATGGGTGTTGTTCGGAACACCTCTACTATATGGTGAGGGATGAGGAGACAGAGTAGCTTTTATTAACCTTACGCCTTAACAGATTTACTTACTTCTATCACCGCAGCCATCTTGATTACAATACGCTGTATTGCAACACTCTTCACACATATATAAATTCTCATCTTGTCGTTTGGCATGATCATAGGCCAGTTGATGTCCGCCATTTTGCAGCTTGCTATATTCTGTGTCTCTCTTCTTGCCCTGTCCATAATTATTTATAGCGTCGCATACCTAACAAGAAGAAATTGACGCAGACAGCTGTATGGTAGGGTGCGTCAGAGTAATTGGAATATAGTACTTAAATTGAGACAGAACAATGTGTCTGAGCACCCCATGCAGCGTGTTCTCGAAGAACAAAGAGGATTACATGTACTACGTCCAGGCACAGCATATGTGTCTAAGTAATAATGATGTCAAATGATAAAAAAGATTAGTGCTTCGATGTTTGACGTTTTTGCTTTACCGGAAAATTTATGCTAGCATGATTATATATAAGGACTCTATTTAACTTTTTAACAAAAATTGTCGTATAAAAATTTTTAAAGGGTCAAAATGTAACAATGTTTGGATGAAAAACAAATATTTCACCAAAACTTAACATAATTCATAAATATCTTACTCTGTTTGCCGTACAACCTAGATCATAGAACACGTGGCCTTCTGGTGTGATGTAAAATTTGGTCGAACATTGCTGAAATGAAAATGTTTCAAAATGTTGTATTAATAATAGCTAAATTTTAACTGATTAAATGTCAATCACCGTGTCAAATGTGTCAGTTGATCACGATTCCTATATGTCAAGTCACAGTTCTGCACCGTAGCACTGTCTTCAAACATTAATATTAAGTTAAATGCGTTTACTTCTATCATTGTCTATGTTTGAGCATGTTTTGTTCGATTTATTGCGTCGACTTACGAAAAATATTTTTCGTTGTTTATATCATGCGAATTATGAGAAACATAAAATAATATTGAGTATTGGGAAATGACTCATATTTTTATTTCCATGTATATTATCTAGATAATACAAAAGTACATAAAGATATGAAAATTGACATAGAAACGCATGTATTAAAATTAGGATTTTCGTGTATTAATAGAACACGCAGCGTCTATAATGGTAAAAGAAGTACATGTATTCAAATAAAATTTGGAATTAATCCATTTACTTATCCTAAAGCCTATATGTCCCATAATTTACTAAGTAACGAGACGATTTACAAAACAAACAAAAAAACCAACAAAAGAAATAAAAACCAAAACGACAACCTTCTAGATTAAAACCGGAACATCGATTTCAACATCAAAGACATGATAATTTGAGCACTCCTTTACTATTATGGAAGCAAAGCTTTAATGTTATTGTTTCAAGACTACATATACACATATTATACCTCGTGTTCAGCACACAAAATCTTTTCCTCACAGTCATGAGGTGCTGGTATCCTCTTGCATGACATACATTCCACAAGACCTAGTTCATTAAATATTATATAAGATCAACATCTTTAAAAAAAACCCCTAAATCTCGTTTAATTTCTTTCGTAAGATAATTTAATCAAGACTCGATTAGTAATATATGATTTGCTGATTACCGATTAGACTCAAACTGACATTTATTTCAAGAGTAAACCAACTGGTTACCCGTCGTAGCAACGGATTGAGTGTTTATTTGTTTATTTCTATAGGTCACGTGATGTTAATATTTTGTATTTTGTACAGGTCAGATTGTAATTTGCATCTTTTTGAATATTTTGTGTTTCGTTTCTATATAAAGTTGATTTATTTGAAGAAAGCAGCTTGTATATAGTAAGGGAAAAAACCTAATAAATTGGAATATGTCGCTACCTAAAAAGCGAGCTCACCATCTAAAGCGCAGAAATTATGTCCTCTGTGCGTTTTCTGGACAGCAAAGCCTTTTGAAGAGCAACTCTGCAACTCTATACTATTTGCTCTCGCTATTACGTAAGGACGCATTAATTTTATGGCTCAAAGCGAACTTTTAATAATTTTTTTAGCAATAACCCAACAGCGACAGATAAAAAGACAGATAGTACATTTATATGCATTTACTCTTATGTCTGCTTTGTATGAGGAACGGATGAAAAGTTTTTTTCTTATATTATCTTAGGGTAACAAATTTACAGATGAAAAATGCAAAAACAAGCATAGAAAGTATTGACGATGTTGGCATTTCATAATTAAGCTTTATTATCAGCAACGTAGAAAACTATTTGAACATTTTATTACTTACCTTCTGTGTACTGGAAACATGCTACGACTACAAGAAAACATGTATTAATGTATTGAGACAGAGGATTGACATTACGATCTTCAGTGACAAGTTAAGGATTGCAGCTAATTTGCATGTGTTAACATGTGCAACATCTCTCACTTCAACTCGATAAAGAGTTGAGATCATCTTTTAATAAATAACCTTGTGCGAAATAACAACATTTTGACTTCCTACTAATAATAATAGAATGATAGACAAAAATACACAAAAAACACTAGAAAACTTGTAATAAGGCACACACCTCTTGCCTTCCTATAGACTTGTTTTAGATTCACGTTTGAGAAATGAATTTATGACAGGTATGTTAGTCCAATCAAAATAAAACAGACACGAGAGACAATATAACTATTTATTGTCCACGTTATCTAGTATATAGTTATTTTTTTACTCTTATTTATCCAATTGTGAAGGCGTGCCAATTTTAATGTAGGCTGAATTTTACTGCCGTTATAATCCAAAGTTAACTTTGTGATTTGTCGGATTAACGGCAGAATTCAGTCCAATTGCTCGTAATGTATCAAATAAAAAATTCTAATTTCGGTCTATTTATACAAAATTCAAATACAATATTCATCTTCTTTACGTTATTAAAGCTTCAGACAAAGCGAAACTAACGGGTAACACACTTTATTGAAGAAATGTCTTTTTACGTCTTTGAAGATGCACGTGGAAAATGCTATGTTGATCATTTTTTCGGTATATGGATAATGTGACCTACTTTAATTATTATTAACGTGCTAATTTGCATACTGTAACAGCCATTCTGTAGTAAGAATCCATTAATTTACATATGTATTACCCAAGATGCAACACGCCATTCAGTTTCAGGTTTCTCAATGTTTTTCATATAGTAAACGTAATTAAAAAGAGACACGAATGTCAATTAATACACAACGCACAGCGGGTTATTAAAAACGGCAATAACTATCATCACGTACCAATAATGATTCATTTTAAACACGAAACCGATACAAAAATGGTTACACTGTCGATAGTCAGAGAATCCTCTGCCGTCCAACGCTTTTTTTGCGCGTCCCACGCAAAAAAAAAGCGTTGGACGGCAGAGGATTCTCGGACTACACTATCGAAAGATATCAAGATCGACCACGTCTGATTGTATATGCAATTTCTTTTGGACATAAAAGTGCCGGGAGTGATTCACTCCCGCTCTGCTATATTACGAGTAATGGGACTAAATTCGTATCCTCGCCAAAGCCCTGAAAAAATAATCGAGGGTACGATTATTCGTTCTAGTTTTAATGCCGATGACGACAAAACCGGGACGAGTGTAATAGTAAACTACGGTGTTTTCTACGGTCTCTTATTGATCACGTGGTCTGTCTACAAGGAGGGTACGGGTTCGAGTTTTAATGCGGGCACGGTGCGCTCGACACCAATCTTAATTAAAAATGATTGTTAATTTTCTCACCGAAGCTCGGGGTTTTTCACCGGGTACTCCGGCCTTCTCCCGCAATACAAAACTGGACGTCATAATATAGCCGAGATTTTGCAGAAAGTGGCGTTAAACGCCTTCAAGCAAACAAACAAACAAACACCAAAATCTGATTTTCAAGTTTACAATATTTTTCGTTTAATCTGATAAAAATTCGTGCTTGGATGGAAAAAGGTAATGCATTAAATTCATTGTGTCCTAACAATGTGTACTGTGAAACCTTTTCGTTTAAATATATTATACCAAAATTTACAGCGTTATCATGTATGAAAGACATTCATAAATTTAAGTGTCTTATATCTAGATCAATTTAGATATAAAATCATAAAATCTCCTTCCTACTTAAAACGGAACCCAAAGTGAAAAAACGAAACTCACACAATATCAAAATGGTGATCAGAACGTCCATCTTTTTGTCTCGAAAAGAATGTACCACTGAATGTAAGAACACGAACATGAACCAGGTCTTTCAGAATGTTACCTTGATGACCTTAATGGCACTGATAACAATTGTGACTAAATAAAACTACGTAAGATAATATCGGGTTCTTGCAATCTATGTAATAAAATATGCACTTGTTTTGACTTACATGAAGTACAGAATCAATAGAAAAATATTAAGCAAAAAACGTTTCAAAATTTTTCAATTTATTGCTCTGTATTTTTAAAACAACGCTAATATTTTAAAAAAGTGCTATATTTATATATTTCACATTTATAAGTATTAATTGTTAGTCTGTACTCATACTCTGAACATAGTAGGAGGGTTCCCAGTGCTTCACCAACAAAGCTGCCCAGTGCGTCTCCGTGTGGCGGATGGAGGCCCTCAAGTTAATGAGGAGGTTGTCAGGTTATAATGCGGAAAATATGAAAGTAGACCGTAGTTGGTAACATCTTTGCAGAATGCCACGCTTCCTTGCACGATAAAGACCACTTATTTATAGATTTCAAAAAGAGAAGGCTTCATGTAGCCGCTACAAAAGGCTGCATTCTAATAGTCTATACTTTTATAGGGACAGTCAAAACCCAGGCTACCCCTAAAATGAGCGTGTTACTAACCAATAATTACTTTCAAGAAAGCGAATATAAACTTTACCTTATGTAGTCCGTTCACATAAACAGTGTTGTAGTACAGGTCCATAATTTACACCGTTATGTCAACGTGATCCAGAAGATATATTTTCGGGTTGGTCAATGAGGCTGAAGAGGCCTCTGTGGCCGAATGGTTAAGAAAGTTCTTCTACTATTTTTTCACGTGGTCTGTTAACACTGAGAATACAGGTTCGAGTCTCACTGCGGGCAGGGTGCAATCTTAATTGACAAGGATTGCCAGTTTTCTTACCGATGGTTGAAGTTTTCTCCAGGTACTCCGGTTTCCTCACCCAATAAAAACTGGACGATATGATATGATGATATAGCTGACAAAATTTTGGAGAGTGGCATTCGAACATCGAACAAATCTATAAGGCAGCAATGAGTAATTCATAGTAAAGTGAATATTTTAATGTTCTTATAATTTAGCAATTATTTAATATTAGTCAGATCACGACTCATATGCAACGAATAGCTCGCATTGACTTAGACACTCAAAAGACTACAAACTTAAGTGACGTTTTTTTTTTTGCCGTTTACTAAGCTGAACGACATCAACCAGACTGATTTACGTGAGTTGAACTTTGCCCAAAAAAAATGGGTGGTTGAAGCGACAAATTAATTCGTTGAGTCTTTGTCCTGGATTACTATCCCAACCAATTATACTGTTAACGTCTGACAATTATATTTCCATATATGATACAGGATGAGTAATGATTCTAGTCTTTTGAACATCGTAAGTCGGACGGGACTCAATTACATCTTTTTTTTACCGAAAAAAATTACATTGAAACAGCTGTCAGGATAATCATTGACGTTAATTGGCTATCAAATCTGAAAATAGATTCACCTAAAAGTAAGCTTATCATAACATTGTCGCTGACCTGAAATTGACAATAGAATATTTAGAAGTCATTTTAAGTTCATTTATTTTGTCAGAGGATTCCTTTCTACAGTACAATTGAGTGTCGTGGGCAAATTTGGGGTAAACTTAGGAGGAAGAGATTTGAAGGAGTCAGCTAGAATGGTGGGAAAAACAATAATTTAGTGAGGCGTTGGATAAGTGAGAGCACATCCCTCGTTTATTTGAGGTACAAGTTAATAAGTTTTTGAGTGCGTGCTACATTTTACAGTTTTTCATTTTTCAATTTTTTTTCATTTTACCAATGAAATGGTAATGGTGGATTTAGGTTAATTATCAAATCGAGTATTACTTAGTAACCTATGCGTTTTAATGACAAAGCGTAGCCCAAGTGCATCTTTAAGATATGGAATATTTTTTTACAACATGATAAACATAAACAATCGTGAATGTCTTATTTTCTTTATTATATTGACATACCATAGAATGAACGTCAAGTCATGAAGTTTTGATCCTTCTAAGTCTTTAAGAACCGATCACACTGCAGCTTTGTTTGATTAAATATATAAAACAGATATATCATGTCTGGGAGGGGTATTTTTCACAAATACCCCTCCCAGACATGATTTATCTGTTTAATTACACCGAATATCATGATTTCAAAGAGCGGTGAATACTAGACCACTTGCGTGCTGTTTGTTGACTCTGTACTATCGGAACGTTTCTGGTTTTCAAAATCGATTACTCATGTTACGTTTACTTTGAGGTAAAAGTCAAAACTTCCGAATGAATATTTCCAGCATAATAATATGCGAGGGTTATTTTTAAGCAAATACCACGGCACAGAGGGTAATTTTTTGCTGAATACCCCGGTGATGACGAAATCGATGCAAAATGAGGAAATTTGCGAAAAATACACTGTCTATTGGACCAATCAAAAGCCAGCATTTTTATATGAGGTTTAATTATAAAAAATAAAACCACGGTTGAAAACGTCTAGGTCAGGGATCATCCAATTAATCTGAAGTTAACTTGAATAGAGATTATAATTAATGTTGAAATAAATAGCTAAAAAATATGTGATTATATTCCCCTTGTACAAAATAAGGGAACATATTGAAAGAAAGGTTCTCTCAGTTAGCAAAACGACTTCTGTAGTGTAATTACCATGGTTCATGTCTTATAGTTGCCATCATGAATGTATCCACCCAATTTTTGCTAAATGGTTTCTTGTGTTTTGAGTAGCTGTCTTGTGTTGTGTTTGTGAGTTTTACGTTCTTCATGGCTTTAGAACTTGGATTGTTCTATTGATTACGCCTTATTATGTTATTTTTTTTATATTAAGACAGTTCATTTTGGAGGTTTTTGTTTGTTTTTAATGTTGTTTTCAGCATTATCATGGCGTCCAGTTTTTATAAGGGGACAAAACTTGAGGACCTCGAGAAAACCCCAGACCTTCGGTAGTAAACTGGAAATCCATGTCCATTAAGATTTGTGTCGAGCACATCCTTCCCGAAACTAGAACAAGCAACCTCAGTCTTGACAGGCATGCGATCAATAGTACACCAACTACCTTAACCTACCAGCCTTTAAAAATTTAGTTGCTTTATTACTATAAAGACAGTTTGGCCTTCGTCTGCTTTTAAAACTCTTCTGCATCAATACAAATGCTTTATATCGTTAAGTTTTTAAAACATTTTTAAATAAGATAAACAGATTTCAATCTTTTATGAAAAACCTTTTCATCAAAACTAATATCTTTATTAAACATTTTATTGCACCAAAATTAATACACGTGGTTACTTCCGTTTTGTGCATTGATGTCCAATGGCTGAATTCTGATTCACATTTGCGGTTCATGGGTTAACAACACGTGGAACCATTCTTACAACAGGAACTTGAGTATTAACTTGTCTGAATACAACTCGAGGCATTCGTTTAAAAGTGACGATTGCTACAGATTGCTTTTCAAGTACATTTTTGTGCATAGGCACATTGTGATATGGCATGGATCTGATTTCATTATGGCCGCTATGTTTGTATCCATCGCCACAATCTTTACAACCATTTGAGAGGTAATTGTCTCCTTTTTGAATTGGATGGTGAAATGAATTCTGGGAAGGTTGATACTCTTCACCAGGATATGGATTGTGTCCTTTGGTTCGAACCGGTCTTCGGATATGATTCCCACTTTCTATGCCATGCGAGTTTGCGTCATATCCGTCATTGTATTGGGGTTCCGCTACTTGCGGATATTGACCATTATACTCTTGTGAAGCGTATGAATTTTGATAGACCGGCGCACTTCCAACTTCATATTGCGCTGTCTGTGGCTGAATTTTACCATAACTGTTTTGCTGCAAGTCGTAGTTTTCATTTATTGTGTTGTGGGCAGGCGCATGTTCTTGTTCATATCCGCTTGTTGGGTAAACATAACCTCTTTGTTCACGCGGTAGTTCTGCTGCAGTTCCATGGTCATTAAAAACAGACCCAGAGTTTATACGATATTGAGCCAATCCTTGACGCAAGATTGCGAAACATATTACCCAGAGCAAACCGGATGTACAAGAATGCATTGTTCTTCCTGAATTAAACAAGCTTAATTATAAAAATGTAAAATAAAACAATCATGGCAATTTTCTCTGATGTACATAGTAGCAACTATTAAAAATCCATATCGATCTCTGAGTTTGTTCTGACACAAATCTCCATTATAATAGAGATAATATGATTTTTACAAAGACTAACTCTTAGTCAACGAACAACGCGTCAGCTTTAAAGAGTACAATACTTCATCATTTAATTGCTGTCATATATATCTGCTTTATACTATAATAGACCTACATACTTTGCTGTCTAGAATTGGCTGACGGGTTTTGCAACCCATAGCTTGACATGTCAAATCACTCAAATAATAATCCGAGTTGACCAAGTTTTACTCGAATCCCTTAGTTTTAACACATATTTTGTTAATATAAATACGAACTAAACACAGTGTTTTTATACTATTATAATATGAGCTTTATACATTACATAAGATGACATTGACAAACATAAATAAGGAACTAAATTAAATGCAAAAGAACTCCCTCAGCATTGAAGTAACAAGTACAAATAAACGTCTTTCCTTTGACCCGTATTCCGAACTATCTGTGAACATGATACTAAGTACGTGTAGGTATTAAGTGTGAACACGTGTCCTATTAACGGAAATGTGCACTGGTATCACCCGAGATCTTGTATATGTTCTGTATGTATATATTACACATGTTCTCGACATATGACCAGAGTATCTAGCAAATGCTGATTAACATTACATTGTCCACGTTTAAATCTGTTTTTTTTTTACAATATTTCAACATAAAAAGGGGACACTATTGGCCAGTGAAAGGATCCCTCCAGCAAAAAATTCCAGCTAACTAAACTCATTTTGTTAACATGCTTTGTGTTCATTTTTACGCAATAAAGAGGATGCACCTTTCTTATGAACTCTCCTGTTTGGCCTGTTGATGTTAACTGAGAAAACATTTAGTAATTAATTAATAAAATATTACCACTTTAATTACAAGATGAAATACAAACCAAAACAAAACAAAAACAAGCAAACAAACCCGCAAATATATCTACATGAATATCATTAAAAGGGTTTCAGGACACCATTTGCAATTTTTTGAAGTTCTTAGAAGGCTGTCACATTTATGATAAAAATAATAATATTTTTTCAGTATCTAGTCTTAAATTTTAAGTATTAAGGACATACTTATATCTGTACTATCAAGTCAATTTATTAATGGTTTAAATACGAATGTTTAACTGAAACGAATAAGATAAAGTAATAAAAAAAACCTTTAACAAAGAAGGTAATTTTGTACAACAATTCACAACTTTGAGTACCTTTTTGACTAGTTAATTTTCAATAGAAAAAACACATTTAACCCATTTTACTTTTCATCTCTTAAATGTTATTCAATTGCGTGACATCACAACAAAAATTCAGAAAAAGTTATTAAGAATTTTGTCAATCAATTGTTAAAGAGTATTTTTACCCTCATTTCTGTAAAATTTAATAGCAAATATGAAATTTCTGTGCTTAATCACTCGGTAAATCAATCTGAAACGAATATTTTATAATATAAATTATGATAAATTGTATTAAAAACGAAAGCTATGCCAAAATTGAAGAAATTTCATTGACAAATAATTTCGGTTTAGTGTCCTAAACCCCTTACTTTAGATGATATACTCACCGCAATGCGAAACCTGATAACCGTACTAGGATTGAAGAACTACAAGACTGAATTTTAAGTTACAAATGATGATATACAGGTCGTTGTACTGATCAATAATTACCACAATAATTAATCAAACTAATTATGCGTTTCCTATCAATTACATGCCTGCAAACACTTCAGCATTTGACATGATTGATAAATAAATAGGCGCGACATTCATTCAAAATTTAGTTTAAAAAAGCAAATTGACATGTCCATTCAATCGTTTTTATTCGGTTACTAGAGGGGGTTTGACGTAACTGTTCTAAGTAAGATAGACATAAAACGAAATAACGAAAATGGGGTTCCGAAGTACATCAAAAACACGTTTACCCTTTCATCTGTCATGGTTAGCTATTATATTAAAATTGGCCAATGTTGATAATATTTTTAATCGCTTAGTCTGATGTTTGAAGCATCAATGTAATTTGTTTCTTCAATTTTCATTATAGCATGAATGTATTTTCATTGTATTAATAACATTTGTTTAAAAGAAAATAGGACAACTTGTATTATACAATGTATTTAAGACTGATAATTGCGTGTTTGTTTTAACATAATATAATTAATCTTAAATTATGTTCGCTCTTTTTAATTTATCGTTTCTGAAATTCAATTTCTGTACGATTTCTAATTTCTATATAAAGTGATTTCCACATTGTTGTCGGGCATTCTTGCATTCTAATCTTTCTACTCTATAGTAAGCAAGGAAATCCCATCAGACTTTTTTCAAAATAATCATAATCATAATAAATTTTTCACTTCCTTATCACTTAGTGTTGAAGATCTAAGCATGTTCAGATCAGAAAAAAATCACCTCTATTTCCAATAAATTATGTTATGAAAATAAATTATGAGGTATTGGAACAAAAAAATCAAAATAATAGCTCTATAATGGTCCTCGGATTGAAAACACGTGGTAGGACAAGTTTTACTTCTTTTGAAAAATCGCTTTTATTTTCATATCAAGATGTGACTTCACGTTTTGAAGTATATATATTCCTATCAATATTTCAGTGTGCCCTAGCTAAAAAAGTCCATCCACAAAGCATATAATCATGTCAGTTTGTTGCCATTACACATCAACCATATGAAATACGCAGCAACATTTACGCTACAAAGGATCATTTTGTTTGTTTAAGAAGATGTGTGACCTAATGCTAATCTGACATCATTACTGATGTTTTTCTAGCTTTATTCTTTCCAAGATAAGAAGAAAAGTATACATGACAAAACCTTAATGTGATTCTAACAACAAACCGTATAACACCCGAGTTTATATCCAGGTGTATATCCATTATTGTTCGTTTGATGGATTGTCATTTATTTAATTCTTCCTGGTAATTCTCATGCTTCAAACGGAACTCTGCATTTATAGCAAACACTATTTAGCATTGCAAACATTAATAATAATAATGTGTTTCTTAATACGGTATTTCTAGTTCGTAGTATGTAAAACGTTTATTGTGTTTGTTTTAGGTTTAACGCCACTTTCATCAGCGTGTAGCTTTTTTATTTTATTGGTCGGGGGGAGAGGAGGCAGGCAGAGTACCCGATGAAAATCCCGATTTTGGTCTGGAATACTGTCAATCCTTGTCAGATAATGCTGGATTTAAATGAAACTGCCCGAAAAATAATGCTCACAGGCTCGAACTCGCAACCTCAGTAGTGACATGCAGGTGATCAATAGGAAATTACAGACTACAAAGACCTCTCGGCCGTTGAGGCTCTTAGACAACAAATAAAAGAAATTTTTTATGTAAAGGTCGATGTTTGTTGCTAGCTTTCAAATCACAAGACACCAATGAACTTAGCTAGAGTAGAATCGAGCATGTTGAACATAAATGTTTATACAAGCCTATAATTTGAAATGTGTTCTAGATTCAGGCCGATTGTTTTTAAACATAATATTGTAATTTAAATAGAGGACATCAATATATCTGTATATTAAGTAAAATCAATATTTTATGTAGGAATCTTTTCCTTTTTAACACTTAGTACATGTGTATTTAAATAGTGTACAATCTACGTAGAACAGTAAATTTTGACAGAAAGAATATGTTAGGCTAGAAATTTTCATAAACTGAATTAAAATTAAATTTATAAAACAAATGAGATAAACTAAGACAAAGCAGAAAAAGTTTTAATGCATTATCCAAATCCAGTATCGATTATTCTGATGGTACAATGTCCACAGAACGCTGCGCAGTAAACATTTGAAAATGGATTTGAACATATATTTGTTGTATTTAGAAGCTGACAGTCTACACCTGGTTTATCCTGGCATATAGCTGAAAGAAATGAATATGTAACGATTAAACTAATAATTTTGATTGACACCCTTTATTTATTATAACTAAAATTACGTGGCATTTATACACAATGATTGTTCATTAATTGGAGGTATATTCCTATGCGTATAAACACTGACTCCACCTCGCTTACAACCTTATAGTTCAAATAAGAAGCCCATGGTGTAAAATTTACTTTGCCTATCCCACCAAAAACATAACATCTAGAAAAACTATTTTCTATTTTCAGTAACAAAAACCATTTTGTGTGGTTAGGTTAGGGAATAAGCCCATTTATTACACAATCGACAAATCAGAAAGAAACACTACAGAGTTTGAAGATGAATGAAACAGAATCATCCAATGAAATTTCATTTTTTTCTATCGGCAGTAATCTTGACTGGCGTAAGATACAATTTTGGTAACGGACCTCCTGATGATCATTCTTATTTTCAACTGACGTAGTGGTGTTTAAAGAGAAATTTTCAAGTTAAAATAAGCACAATGTGCATATTCAGCGAAAAACGAAAAGTTTCCATTTTTCAAAACCGATGAAAAACTTCTATTCAAAAGACCAAAATTAAGATATGAGCTGGGTTTGCCGAAAATTGATTCCGAATCATACAATTAAAACATATTCCGTGTTTATTAACCTCAGCCATCTTTTGTACTGGTGCAGGGCTATAGTATATATGTTAAATAGGACCTTTCAAGAGCATAGTTAGGTTGACAACATATCAACTTAAGGAAACAAAATAAAATGTAAAAGGTTAACGATCTGAAGGATGACAGACGCAAACTAATCACAAAACCTTTCTTTGTCAGTATTTATGAGTGTAAGGAGATAGAGGCTATCTGGAATGAATATTGCCTAAAACTGAATAAGTTTGTATATTCTGCTTGAACAAGTTTTGATAAACCCGATGCATGCATTCACATACATTCAGCAAGGTCTCACCAATAATATTTTTATTTGTTTTTAAGCGGATGTGAAGTCACCTATTTTTTTAAATTACTGTTTTCAGCACGTACTAAATTGATCGACTCAAGAATTTTGAGTATTAATGGATTTAGATTTACAATCAAATGTAGCATTAAACCTTAATAATCTGACAAGATTGAAAATTTTTTATCTATCTAACAAATATAACAGCTAACCTTGTGTAGTTTGTTCTATGCCTGCCGTTGTGTCTTGCACAGCAAACTCAGTCAACACTTGTGGATTCACAGTCGACTCCATTGTTTCAGTTATAATTTCCGTCAGTTGTTCATTTGTGTCTGAGGAAGAAAAACTATTATGCAATGAAACAGGTAGATACAGAACACGTGCAACATACACGTTATATTAGATCGGTTCCAGACACTGCTGTTGACGATTAACCTATTTACACAATTTTGAGTTTAACCCATGTTTTCCTTGTCATAAATTAATAAATCATTATGTAAAATCCATCTTTCAAAAATTATCAGACATTTTCACTGAATGAAAAAGGTCTTTATTCTTCATTGACTTGCTTTTTTCTTCTTTCCAGGACTTACATTTTCCCTGGATGTGTCATTAAGTAACCATGATACAGAGTCGCCTTGACGCCGAAGGGTCTATGTGACCATATTGTGGTGGGTAAGTTAATTCACTCTCTGTGTTTGTTGTTTTGTTTTTTGTTGTGTATGTTTTTTAAAACCGGATTTGTAATCGTCCCCTGACGTTTTACTGTTGTTCGGTCGTTTTTTTTTGTAATTTTCTTTAGATTTTGAAAATATAAAAAGCAATGATGGCTTTTTATATTTTAATCGTTCGATTTAACAAAACATGTGAGAGTAGAATATTATGTTTTAAAGTACGATACTTGCACACTATATGAACAACATCAAGAAAATCAATTTTCTATTTTCAGTAATGAAAACCAATTGTGGGTGGAGGCTACCGGATACAAGTGTGGTTAGCAAATAAGCCCATTTATTGCATTATCTATAAAATTAGCAAATAATATCAATAGATCAGAAAAACACTACCCAGTTTGAAAATTAATGAAGCAGAATAAGCCGATGAAATGATTTTTATTTTTACCTATGGGCAGTCATCTTGTTTGAAATCTTTTACTGGGCTAAGATAGAATTTTGATAACGGACCTTCTAAGGATCATTAATATTTTCAACCAAAGCAGTGGTGTCTGTAGAGAAGTTTTGTTATTAAAATAAGCACAATGTGCATATTCAGCGTAAAACGAAAGGTTTCCATTTTTCAAAACCGACAAAAAAGTTGTATTAAAAAACTAAAATTAAGATATGAGCTGGGTTTGCCGAAAATCGATTCAGTATCATACAATTAAAAGTTATTCTGTTTTTATAAATATCAGCCATCTTTTGTATAGGGGCAGGGCTATAGTACATATGTTAAGTTAAGACTTTCCAAGAACATAGTTAGGTTGACAACAATTTCAGAGGAAACAAATAAAATGTAAAAGGTTTACGATCTGAAGGAGGACAGACGACGCAAAATAATCACTAAACCTTTCTTTGTCAGTATTTATGAGTGTCAGGAGATACAGGCTATCTGGAATGATTATTGCATGAAACTGAATAAGTTTGTATATTGTTCTATCAAGAAACAGTTTTGATAAACCCAATAATTCGTTTACAAACATTCTGGAAGGTTTCGTCAATAGTAATTGTTGTCTTTTAGCGAATATCTAGTAACATATTTTTAAAATTACTGTTGTCAGCACGTATTAAATTTGACGACACAAGAGTTTTGACTATAAATATATTTAGATTTACAGGGACATTTTGGCATTTAACCAAATAATCTGACAAAATTGAAAAGGTTTTATATAATTAACAGCTAACCAAGTGTAGTTTGTTCTATGCCTGGTGTTGTGTCTTGCATAGCAAACTCAGTGACCATTTGTGGATTCACAGTCGATTCCATTGTTTCAGTTACAATTTCCGTCTGATGTACATTTGTGTCTGAGGAAAAAGAAACTCTTGGTTGAAATCTTTTACAGGGCTAAGATAGAATTTTGATAACGACCTCCTAAGGATAATTTTTTTTCCAACTGACACAGCTTGTCTAATGAGAAGTGGTTTGGTTAAAATAAGCACATTGTTGATATGCAGCGAAAATCAAAAAGTTTCTATTTTTCAAAACCGATGAAAAACTTCTATTCAAAAGAACAAATTAAGATATGAGCTGGGTTTGCAGAAAATTGATTTAGAATCATATCATTAAAAATATTCCGTGTTTATTAACACGAGCCATCTTTTCTTAAGGGGCAGGTCTATAGTATATATGTTTTGTTAGTACCTTCTAAGAACCTAGTTAGGTTGACAACAATTTCACAGGAAACAAAAACAAATGTAAAAGGTTAATGATCTGAAGGATGAATTATGCAAAATTATCACAAAACCTTTCTTTGTTGGTATTTAAGAGTGTGAGGAGATAGAGGCTATCTGGAATGAATACTGCATTCAGCTGAAAAAGTTTTTACATGTAGATTGTGCTATCAAGAACAATTTGTGATGAAACCAATTCATGCGTTCACATACATACAGCAAGGATTCAGCAATAGTTTCTGTCTTTAAGCAAATATCTAGTCAAATATTTTTTTAAAATTACTGGTGGCAGCACGTACTTTAGTAATCGACTCAAGAAGTTTGACTAATATAGAGTAGGCATTGCCAAAATGTGACAATAAAGTCCTTTATTATTAATGTATAATGTTCATTTCATAATTTACGTTATTTCCGAACACCCGAAAAGTGCCTCTAAATTGCAGTGGTCACGTGACATCTTTCTTTGTAATCATGAAATGTAATACGATTGTCAGTTTGTAAAGATCGATTTAGAGATTGCAAACAATAGTATAAAGTTTTTGTTGTTATTTTTAAATATAACATTTTTTATCGATGTGAACTTTATTTTTAAATATTTCTTTAAAATTTTTTTGGTGCCCTTCTTTATTTACTTTGTTACAGTTTTTTGACGATATCAACTTCCGGACGAAAAAAATATCAGCATTAATTTAATCACCATATTTTAATCACGTGATTTCATGATCACATGACACGTAATTGCCGAAGAGCTCATCGCTGCGAGCTGTGCTCGCTATAAATTTATTTAGATTTACAATTAAATTTAGCATTAAACCAACATAATCTGACACGGATTGAAAAGAGTTTATCTAATTAACAAATATTACTGCTCACCATGTGTAGTTTGTACGTCGCCTGCCGTTGTGTCTTGCATAGCAAACTCAGTGACAATTTCTGGATTCACAGTCGATTGAATTGTTTTTGTGATATTTTGTACAGTTGTGTCTGAAGAAGAAAAACTATTATGCTATGAAATAGTTGAATACGGACCATGGTGTAACATACAAGTTATATTACATCGGTACCAGACACTTCTGATGACTATTAAGATACTTAAACAATTTTTAGTTGTACCCATGTATCCCTAGCCATAACTTAATTAATCATTATGGGAAATCCATCTCTCATAAAGATCAGACATTTTCGCTGAATGAAAAAATGCCTTTATTCTTCCTTGACTTGCTTTTTTCTTCTTTTTAGGACTTACATTTTCCCAGGATATTTACAGTCAGTAACCATGATACAGAGACGCCTCACCCGGCCGAAGGGTCTATGTGACCAAGTTGTTGTGGGTCAGCCAACTGACTCTCTGTTTTTTGAGTTTTGTTTTGTGTTGTGTATGTTTGTCTGAAACGGGATTTGTAATCGTCCCTTGACGATTGACTGTTGTTCTTACGATTTGATATTAAAAATATATAAAAAGAAATGATGGCTTTGTATACTTTAGTCATTCGAGTTTAGAAAACATGTGAGGGTAGACTATTATATTTTGAAATACGATACTTGCACAAAACTTGAATACAAACCTTGGGCATCTGTGGTTGGAAAAACGGTAGTGGAAAAAGTTTCAGACATCGTTGACTTCATTGTTGTTGTCAAAAGCAGATTTATGTAATCATTAACTAAAAAATAGACGACTCAACATTTTAAAAGTTCTTATTTAATTATTTCCCTCTTTTGTTTTGAATATTATTAAATATATAACAACAACTGAGGCTTGTAGCAGCAAAACGAGTTATTGATATATCAAGCATGATGAACGAGATTTGAGTGTCTTAAAAAAGTGTCAAACTGTTCCTCATTTTAGACCTTCTACTGATTTACGTCTTTGTTACTTTTTTTCATTTATTGTGCAGGGATACAATATGGATAGGTATAGGTAATGTTTCGTGTTTAGAGTAAGTTTTATTTACTGTTGTTCCTTTTAAGTCAATTTAAATTACAATCAAAACATTAAACGTTAAGAAACATGACTAAGCAATATTGACATTTGTGTGCGGATAGATGTACAGTATTCAGTTACACCAATCACTTTATTCTCACAAGAACATGGTATTGCAGCTTGAATGAGTAACATTTTTGACATTTTTAGAAAAATGTTTAGGAAATAGACTTTCTAAAGCAAGATTGACATATTGATCTGTTTCGTCAGGACAGTTTTATTAGCGCGGACAAGAACGTTAATTTAATATAGTACATTTCTTTCTTTGAAAATTAAAAAAAAATAATTCAATACAATTACTGAGAACTGCTGCTTTAAACCAGTTACTTATGCGACTACAAGTATAAAAAGAATTGCATTCATTACATTTCTTTTTAATTAATTAATTTAAATTAAAGTAGTGTGAACTAATTTTAGCTTCGTCCGATGAAATTATGTTGGAAAATTTTATTGCTCGTTCGATGTTTCCAATAATGAAATTGTCTATTTAAGAAGAACTAGCCTGCTCACCAATCTCCGCTGAACATGAACTAGATGTACATGCGCATCCATTGTCCGTGACATCATTATATGTTTCGCATTCCTTCCACACCTAGAACAAATGATAAAGTTTAGTTGTTATTCTACATCTAAACTAGTATCAATTTCTTTGGTAAGTAACCCACTAAAATATTTTTAATCAGCATTCTGGATGTAAATATAAATTTCCTAAAAATGTAATGATTGGTTTAATTTGATGTTTGTTGACGTCGGACGAAAAGTATTTCCCTTATATTCATGACGTGAACAAGTTTACAAAACAATAAACAATTTGGGAAATATGAACCATAGTTTGAATGCCACTAGAAGATCATCAGGTATGGGTATTGGTGGAAAATTGGAAAATTTAGCCTTTTGTAGCGGCTACACAGAGTCTTCTCTTTTTGACATCTACAAAAGGAGTCTTTAACGTACAAGGAGCATGGCCTTCTAAAAACACGCCACAAACTGAGGTCCGCGGGAGGGCTTTTCGCATTCTGACTTGATAACCCCCAACGAAGGTTTCCCCTTTTCATCACCCGTGGACTTGCCAGACAGTTCCATGGGACGAGCTCTGTGAATGGTAACATTTGAGTTTGAAAATATTTTGATTTTGTTGACAGAAAAAGATTCTGTGATATTTTGTCAATTTTGAATTTAGGGGGCCTCGGTGGTTAAGGTAGATCGTTTACTATTGATCACATGGTCTGTCAACACTGAGATTGCGGGATCGATTCTCACTTCGGGCATGGTGTACTCGACTCCAATCTTAATTGACAATGATTGCCAGTTTTTATACCGCAGGTCAGGGGTTTACTCCGGGTACTCCGGCTTCATCCACCAGTAAAAACTGAACGCCATGATATAGCTGAAAAATTGCTGAAAATGGCGTTAAACATCATTCAAACAGTCAATGTCGAATTGTAAAGCATAAATTACTAACTGAATCTGGTCGATGGCAAAATATTCAACGCAAAAATAGAAAATGCTATATGTGTAAGACAGACAGACAGACAATTTTTAGCGACGAGAGAAAATTATACATAAATTTATTTCAAGATTAAATATATTGTTTTTTAAGGAAATTATGAGCTGTGAATATAAGACCAGTCTGATTTATTTGTGCAAAGTCATCAAACAAATAAATAAAAGAGTGAACACTCCTCACTGAGATATATAACTGTCAACATGTGTGCATATTGTAAATATTGTGTATAGTTTTTGTCATGTGTCATGTTTCTATGTTTTATATTGAATGTAACTTCTCTGTACATAAGAATATGGTGATGAGAATAAAGTTTATTGATTGATTGATTAAAAAAAATATACATTATTCATCTTTTCTTACGTGAATCATATTTGTAAGCAAAATGAGTTATAAAGGAGTAAAAGATGTAATCGTAATCGCAATTTTGTGCTTGTGATATTTTAATTATCCCTTAAAAAAGTAAAAAGTAAAAATGAACACGAGTACCTTGAAGGAAGTAAATATTGTGTTTTCCAGTTTTCGTTCAAAAACAGTTCAGTACGTAATTCTAAATTGTTTCAATTCCTGGACTTAATTTATAGTAACTGTGATGTCTTTGGTATTTGTGGCTTTTTTTTGAGGTTAAAAATTCTTGAATTCAGTAATTCAAAAAAATTATGGACATTGACACATGTACAACAACTTACAGTAAATGGCATACATCTTGTCTCTAATCTACCCATGTACTCGAATATGTGACAGAAGTTCTGAAATAAAGATATTGCATGTAAATTCAAAATGGAAGTTAAGTACTTTCTGAACTTGAATATGTATTGCTGGAAATATAGTATCTTCTCTACAACTTGGAAATTTAAACATTTTCAATTTTATGTGTAATTGTTCTACAATTAGAAGATATAAAAAGACGATACGTAAAAGTTACAATACTACTATTTTTAGTAGTATTGCTGAATTTAAATATAAGAAGAAATTGGTCAAATTTATATAAAATTAATTTTTTGATTAATATGCTTTGTCACAAAACAGTAAATAAAATTGCAGTTTACATAGTGAAAACACCGGAAACTTCGTCAGAAAAATTCGTGTCAGTTATTATTGGCAACGGACACACCACTCCATAAAGTAAGGCCCACATTCCAGTGTTGACAAGCTGGTGATCTTAATTATGTCTATACAAGTTGTTGCTGTCAATATAACATATTTGCCAGAAATTTTGTCTTTGGTATCGTTAACATGTGGCATGTAATTTTTGACGACAGCACACACACACACAACTCATGTTTCGTTTATTTGACAAATGCATTGTCGCTTACGATAATGAGTACGTTTCTTCTAATATAAGTAGGACCGGTTCAAATGCATGGCCGTAGCATTTACTAGCAAGAATGTCAGATTGCATTACCTCACAAACTTAAGCTTTCAAGACAGAATTTGTTATAGTTGTGTTTTGGGCATTCAATTTTAGCAGTTTGTTTAATAACAATATTGCAATCAGCATTTAAATATGTGCTTGAAAAGTAAATTCTTAGGTATCATAGACCCGTGACCTGCTAGACAGCTGAGAGTTTGCATCTCTAATATGGTTGAAAGATAATTTATAACCGTAACAACGACGACATCATTTTAGCGAGAAGAAAAAGTCCAAGATAGTAAAAGAAAATCTGCTCTATTTTAAACAACGTTTGTGTTTTATAGCAATTAATGAAATTGTTTGTATACTGTTTTCTTTAAAAAGATTTAACAATTATTTATTGATAAACGTATAAGCAAATAATATATTTTTTTATTTTTTTGGACAATTGGAAATCAAGATCTAATTTCATCTGTTGGTTTATAAGAACCTTTGTTTTTTTTTAACTTTTTGCACCGCCTAGATTCATGATAAACTAAAATCCCGTTTCTAAAGCATTCACTTTCTCATATGCCTACAAACATGTAGGTTTAGGCTAGAAAACATGCAATTTTGCTACAACGAGGAACCGGATGATATAGGTTTTTAGATCGGCAAGATATTTGCAACATTTGGAGGATGTGTTTTCCAGCAGAAAACCAGTATTTAAATGGATACAAACTGTGTCCCAATCCTTGGTGATTTATTTCCTTATTATTCATATGAAACTTCTTTAACGTATTATATGCTAAGAAGATAGCAGAAACTATGTCCTTTAAGTTTACTATAGATATTTTGATGATGTCCTTTCAATTAACAACCATCAATTTGCCAAGTGGAGTCAACCAGAACTTGAAAGGAAAGAAACCAAAGAAAAACATGTCTACATATTTTATTTTTACATCAAGTGATTACGCCAAAGACAACTCCGTAGAAACATTTACGACAAGCGAGGCAATTTAAGTTTGAAAAATATATATTTTCCTAACTAATGCAACAATACTTCATATTCCCCAACATCAGTGTCTCCGTGTCTCAATTGATCAGGCTTACAAGAGCTTGCATTGAGTATACTAATATTTGCCAATGTCACCAATTTCGTTGGGATAGACTTATAAACCAAGATTAAAAGAAACAAAACACATAATTAACTATTGTTTACTATTTTAATTATTTTATGCTTATGTAGTAAAACTGTTAAACGTAAAATAGTGTTTACTATATCGGATATTTTAGAAAACAGTCGTTGTTAATGTTTGCAGATAATTTTCCGTTGTTAAAGATCCTTAATTTAAATCTTGTAGAGCGAACAATTGACATAAAAAGTCATACATTGTATACTCGCAACCCTTTGAAAACGATGTATGATTGCCAATAACACTGGTTACTGAGGCCACACAGTAATTGGTTGTATATATATCTAACCAGAACACAATACAGATTTTCTATATTGTATATAAGAATAATATCCTTAGTAGGTTTTATGAATTCATGTTACCATGCAACAATGCATGAATCTTTCGGTTTTTATTTTATTTAACATTCTTCAAATATAAATAAAATGTTTTCAAAGGAACCAAGGTGAATAGAATTTTTAAATACGCCAGACGTTTAGTCTAATTAATTTACATACGCGATGGGACTGCAATTAAGTAAAAAATGTTTGGACCGGGTTCTCCTTTGAGGAGATTTTTGTTTAAGTACTTTAAATTTATGCCTCGTGTAAATTAAATCTACTATGGTAGATATGAAATCTATTATAAATACAATTATCGAGCACTGGGCAAGTTCAAAAAATATATTTGAATTGAACGAATACTTACGCTACTTGAAGAACAAATTATCCCATAACAATCGTATCCTAGTAACAAAAAATTGTGATAAAGGCAAATTTCATTTGCAACTTAAAACACATGAAGAATTTAAGTATAAATTGGCTTGGCAGTTGTACCATTACTTTAGTTTTTGTATTGTTCTGGGTAACTAATAAAGTATTATCTATTATCCATCTTTATGCGGCATAAGCATTTTATATCCTTTGTTTCTAATGAAACTAATTTTTAACGCATGCATTTGAGTCCTCGCACATTAATTCAAGTTCAAAACAATTAGTAGGTTCTTATGTATATTATTAAATATACCAGACAATGAATTTAAAAATCAGTTGAAAATAATAATGTATGACCTCAATATATTTTAAAATGGATACCAACACAGTTTATACAGAACGTGTACAAAAAACAAGGATTGCCAATTTTCCCACCGCAGGTCGGGGGTTTTCTCCGGGTATTATATAGGTAAAAAATTGCTGAAATTGGCGTTAAACACCATCAAACAAGCAAAAAACGTCAAGAGATAAAAGAACACCACATACATTACTTACAAACATTAGTCTCTTGATGGTTACTGCATAAAATCTGTTTATTACTTTTACAATAATGTCTTCTTACAAATAAAATTACTAGTAATGTGTTTTGGCAAAACAATAAAACGTCTTACCACCTTGAACTGTAGTCGGCATGGGAGTAGTGGTAATATGTATCTCTGTGTGTTGAAGATGTTCAGATACTGTAAAAATATGCGACCTACTGTATAACTGAACAATAAAAACAATTATCATGACATGTAACGTTTTGATGGCTTGAGCAAAGTTCGAAAAATGCCACAAAGTTTACAAGCATATGTTGTTGTATACATGCAGATATATGTAAATGTTTTAACAATTGTGTGACTTAAAGTTAATCTTGACTATATTATTCCTCAGATTTTTCAAAAAATTGAAAAAAACATTTAGTACGAAAATCTTATGTATTATAGTATTTATCGAAAATAAAGATGAACACCATACGCTTACCAATATTAACAGCACAGTCAGTAGTTTCGCAGGTACAACCCGTTCCCCGAAGCATAGTATAATCACGACATTCTTCGCCAATCTGAAACAGAAAAAACAGTTTTATGTTGATACAATACTAGTCCACATTGCATTTATACACTAATCAAAATGTCATTTGTGTTAAAAATACATTTTACTTAGAATATCACATAACATTTGTATAATATAATGATACATGTTAATTGTTTCAAAAAGTGTATATTGCCACATTATTTGCACAAATCATTTAATACTTCATTATATCTTTGGATAAATTTTACTTGGTATGATCATACTTAATTATATAAATTTCTAACATACTTCATATGGATGGTACAATGAACAAGTACGATTATCGCTCACCTTAAATGGCATACATTTGCCTTCTACGATTCCACTAAACTCGTAAAGATGACAATGTGGCTAAAACATACCAATAACTACAAATTAATTAAAAATGTTTTTTTAATATCTAACTTTAAAATATCTATTGTTAATCATTGCATTTTACTCGTTTCATACATGATTACGTGTCTGTCTTCATTACTGTTATTTAATATTTTAAAACTCGACGTTATAATTTTACCGTGTAGCCTATCTGCACGGTAAACCAAATACACATTACAAAAAATGCCAACCCTATGTTGGCATTTTATGTAATGTGTGTTTGGTTTCTCGCAAATTTGCAATAAATAATTACATTTAAGACAAATAATATCAAACATGTTTTAATTCTTGTTGTTGTTTAATTAAAAAAGATAATCTGACCTTATAATGGTCACATTTTGTTCCGGCACAAGTTGGCAAGTTTTGTGGAGTTGCTAAAATAAAATATTTATTACTGTCATTCAACAACATTCAAAAATTAAAAAAAAACGGAAACCATTGCGTTCCCCGTGTGTGAAACAGCTCAGAAAGTCACGGAATCAAATACATACAACCTATCGTTTTTTCTAGCAACATCTCTGCATCAATAAAATTATTAATATATTGTTGAAAACATGAGAATGCTTACTCTTGGCAAATCAATATTTAAATTGATAGAATCTTTTTTTCCATCAACAATAAAACATGCGTTTTGTTATATATTAACCTTTTTGCTTTTGTTTGCGCACTGAAAAGTAACTATACAGACGTCTTCATGCTTCTCTAAGAGACCTAATTCTATCTGCACATTTATCTTTAATATCTAATTTACTAGTAATATGTTTTCGTAAAACAATAAAACGTCTCACGCACCCTGTACTGTTGTCAAGGGAGTAGTGCTTGGTATCTCTGTGTGTTGAAGATGTTCAGATACTGTAATAAATATGCGACCTGGTTAGTAACTGAATAATATTAACCATTATCACGAAACTGTAATGCTCTGATATCACACTTTTATCTTTCCTCATTGCATATAATATTAAACTAAAATCGAGAGTATAATTAAATAATATACAAGAAAATAAAGTGCGTGAGATTTATAAATGTTAAATGCCGATTTTAACTACACCATTATAAACTATTTCAATCTTAAATTATAAATATAAATGTTCTTGCTCGAATGTTTCGCAAAATATGGAAATATGGAAAGAAATAAACACTGTATACCAAATTTTAATTGAAGTGTTATAGTAAATGAAAAAGACCAAACAAAACTTACCAATATTAATAGCACATTCAGTCGTTTCGCAGGTGCAACCGGTTTCCCGAAGCATAGTATAATCACGGCATTCTTCGCCAATCTGATACAGAAAAAAATACGCAGTTTTATGTGCTTACTGTATAACGGTATGGTAGTTGAGGTAAACATGTATTTTATTAAGAATATCGCGTTATATATGACGAAAATACATTTTGTTTGCATTAATACGACATCATTTCTACAACATCATTATTTGTTTGGATGAATGTTACATGGTCTGATTATTTTTACCAATTTCTTACGATTGTTAATAAACGGTTCATGAAAGAAAGAAAAATGCTCACCTTAAATGGCATACACGTCCCTTTCACGTATTCATTAAACATATAAAAATGACAATGAGGCTAAAAAGACAAAAAAAATTACAAATTTATTGATAATGCTAAATTGAAAAATAAGAACTTCATTTATTAAAATATCTATGTTTTATTATATAGTAATATTTTAAAATACTCAATACCTGAGCAACATTGTCTATTTCGTATAACCTAACTTGGTATATTAGCACCTGGCTGATTGTTGACGTCAAAATTGTATGTATTGAGGACGCTAACTGTAAACATGAATTCTTCCGCAAACAAGTGACGCCACTAATAATTGTGAATTGCAAATATTGTTTTACCAATGATTAAATATTGTTTTTGTTATTTCTTTTCATAATATTGAATTTAAAATATAAGAAAGGGTTATTGCATGGATATTAGGAAATATTGTCCCTTGCAAGATGCTATATTGCACTCGCAAGCTTATCTTGCTTGGGACAAACAATTCCAATATTCATGCAATAACCCTAAATTATTATTACGTGTTACTGTTGCATACATGGTGATGAGACATGATTTTATCATCTTTATTTATTTTAACAAAATTCCTTCACTTGACGTGATTATGGACGATGTATATGGTATTGGCATATCTTTATGTTGTTGCATAGAATTCCTGTTTGGGTTTACGAAACCTTGCAATTAATAATTACAAGAAAGTAGCAAAGAAAACTGACCGAGCAACAAGAGCCAAGAACCAAAAGACAGTTACAAATCCGGATATAGACAAACACAATAAAAAATCAAAAACATAAAACACAGAAAGAGAGTAACCCGAATCCAATAAAACAACATGTCAATATCCCAGTCATTGAAAAGCAACTCATTGAGGACAACTATCAAGCACTTTTATTTCTGTCAAATTAAAAAAAAATAGTTACACTGACCTTATACTTGTCACAGGTTGTATCGACGCAAGTTGGATAGGTTTTTATAGTTGCTAAAATGAAAAATGCAATCATGAACGTGTCCCTAAAGCAGACTATCAATTACTTTTTAACTAGTTGGGTAAGAACAAAATGAAAAATAGTTCTGCGGCATCTATAGCGTGCCCCTTGCGTAATTCTGTCCCAAAGTATTTTGCTTTACTTTACCTAATAGGAAGGAATAGCTCACTCTTTATTTAGTGTGTATGAACTAGAATTTGTTTGTGTGCTGTTTTGTTCAACGGTTTTGTATTGGTGTTTCTGAACGTAATTGTTCATTCAAAACTTTTTGTTCATTACTTCTATCAAAAATAAACTTACTATCACCAATGTCAAATAAAACTCGGATGGCAATTAAATTTGACATGATGGAGTCGTTTTGTTTGTTTAAAGTGAACTAAAAAATGCATTTTGTTTCTTTTCGCAGACTGGAAATTATATGACATTTATCTATAATATAATTGCATAGAGGGATTTTCTACTCAGAAAAAGATGAACTGTTAAGAAACCAGCGAAATCAATTGCTTTAAGAACTCTTAGGTTGTTTCAAGTAACTCATAAATTCTTTTATGTTGTTTTTTTAAAGTCGTATGCAATTAAAATATCATCATTGATTTTTTAGTTTGCTCTCCTTATGTAAAATTGCGAACTATTTTCCTAATGTTACGCAAATTCGAAGAAAAATAGCTTTTTATCACTGCTTATCAGTATATACTAAGAATTAAGAATACTATTAAATACTTACTTAAAGTACGTTCAGTTGTCGTCACATCTTCATTAATAAAATGATTGATTAAATGTCTGCATAACGTCAGCAAGTTATATGAATCATATATATGAAGACCCAAAACAAGTTTACAAACTATGAACTAACGGGAAAAATTAATTGAACAACGGAGAAAACAGTTTGATTCTCAACAAAAGTATGTTATTGGGCAGAGACTAAACATTTTAACTTCTGTATCAACACTGAGTCTACGCATTTCCAAATTTACAATGGATTAATTCGGACGGATTTAAAACCTAACAACATCCAACTCCCTTATACACCACCTATGGACTCGCTTGGTTGGTCAGTTGTCGAGCACTGGGAACATGCCCAATTTCGGTCCAGTCATTTTTCCGTTTAATATTGTGTGGCATCGTTGTTTTATCCTACTCTCTGTAAAGTGTTTTGGTAAAATGCGGATGCACAAAATACATCAGACGAATTAGAACAAAAGACGTCACCACATAACTCAATCTTTTTAAAAATGTTTCACGTAAAGAAGCCATCTTATCACTCCATGAATATAACAATTGTGCATGCAACAATTTCAAAGTACATAACATTAATGGAAACTACACAAATTCTTTATTGTAAAATCAACTGCTACTAGTTTTGTACCATAGCTTTATGAAATTACGAGTCCGCCACACATCATGCTAAAACTTCGATAAGCAAAAGTAGTAAATAATATTAAGGTTCTCCAGACCTATCAAGTGTTTTATTGCACAGTCAAGATACTTTCGGAAATAATATAAATAAATATGTATCCAGAAAGTAACCCGTGTTTTTTCGTGAATAGTTATGTCTCAGATGAGTTAAATTCAAGTCTGCAATAATTGGAAAACGTTGTCGATAAAAGATTGCCGATGATGCATTTGTTTAAGCACCATAATTGCTAAATTGCTAAAACGACCGACTTAACACAAGGTAGTTTTACATTACAATTACTGACTTTGACGAAGCTAATATCCATAATTATTTTATCAAGAAAGGGTTATTTTTTCTGATGTCCGCTGGAGCGAAGGAAAAAAACTCTTCGAGATTTATTTTGGATATTACCTTAAGTCAATTAACGGCAATAACTTTTATTATACTGAACTCAACAAAAACAAGAACACGTGAATATTTTCATAGGGACTGTGTAGTGCTTTTAAATTCGGAGCGTTCTTGCACGTCAGACACATGAATAGTTAAACCCCCTTTCAAATTTGGCGCGCTGAAGAACGAACAAATGACTAGTTATTTTGTCAACGTGGAAATTCCCAGATAGTTATTTTGTCAACGTGCAAATTCCCAGATAGTTATTTTTAACCACGTACATTTTTGAGAACAAACAGTTATTGCTCCTAATATCTAATTTTATTATTACTGGTTTCCATAGTAAAGTATAAATATACATAATTCAACTATATACAATAGTCAGTAATGAGACATTACTTACGATGACACAGGCTACAATATTCAGCACATCTTGTAAAAGAATTTGGAAAGTGGTGGAGTCCTTGATTGACTAATTCGCACACACTTTGTCTATTCTCTAAAGACTCGCACTCATTTCTGTTATGAACTTCATTGCATACTGAAAAATAACAGACATACTAAGTAAGTGTTGCCGAATTAAGGTCAATAAACTTATAGTCATAAACATTAACCGCCAGCTATACGATGAACTCAAAAACTGCTAGTGTATATGTAAAACATAGTGTTGCACATAGTGTAATATTTTTTTTAAAAGACGCCAGAACAACTTGTAATAATCAGCTGTATCTGAATATTAATCAAATATTATTGGTATTCTTATATAGCGAAATGCATCACCCACTCAATTAATTCTTCCACAACAGTCGCTTTTAAAGAAGTATTATAACATATTTCGTAAAATATTTATCTAACATTTAATCCAAATAATATGTTGTTTCATTCGAAGAAATTAACGATCGATAGATGCCATGTTTCCTCTACGTCTAGCGAAGAGGCATTTCAGAACGAAAACATGTTAATAAACGATATCTCAATTTTGGAAATTGAAGGGAATGACATGTAGTAAATTTGACTGCCGATGGGGAGTATAAAGTATAGGGTAGCATAGTGAAGTATAGACACCGGAAAATAAAACCTCTTGTAGCGACAACAACTAGTTTACTCTTATCGACATCTACAAAGTAGTAGTTTTTGGTCACTATGGTCCTCGGCAGGCTTTCCGTATTATGACCCGACAAACCCCCAACGAGAAGTCATCCCCTATAGGACGCGCATATCACCTATATGCGTGGAGCACTTGGAATCCTCCCAGTATTGTCCCATAGTGTTTTACGAAAATTTTTGAATAAGTAGCGCCGTGTGTTTATAGAAGTGCAAAAATTACTGCGTTCGTGGTGGCAAGTTATATCTACTGATTTGTCGTGTGCTGGTAATAATGTAAGTGTAACAGACTGTAATGACAGGTTGCATTTACTACAAAACCTATAATCGTGCAATTATATAAGTATCCCTATTACTTCCACGTTTTATTTAATTTGTCTAACAAATATTTTATAAACAAATGAGTTGCAGTAATAACTAAAATAACAAAAATATTGTGTTTATTTTTCGCAAAAATGTATTCAATGTGTCATTTGTAAATAAGACAGTAGGCAATAAATATATAGGGAGGTCTTATTAACATAAACAATACATGTATACAATTTAAATAATTATAGAAACAACATACTGGCAACAGATAACATTGCTTAAGATTTTGTGCAAGCTAGTCGTATTTTGAAATACAAATATGTCGTCTGTAGTTTTACCTGTAGCGTGAACGACATGTGTTGTTGCGTGAACGACATGTGTTGTTGCGTGAACGCCATGTATTGTTGGTTTCATTGTCGTTGTCGGTAATGTATCTGTGTCAAAATAAACAATGAGAAGTATAAAGTATATACAAGCGTTCTATTTACTATTCAATTATGTATTAACTGATTATGTGTGTATACCAAAAACGTATAAACGTAGATGTCTAAACTTAAACTTCCAGAAATATAATTAATAAAACTATCGCAATATTTTATGTGTAAATCGAATTTCAACCATAACGCTTTAAATAAGGAAGTCATAAAGAAAACATCTTATTTTGTATTAATAAATAAGATAAAATTAAACACTTACGCGGTGCGTATCTATCCACACATACTTGGTTAACACATCCACACGAGTGTGAAAGCTCAGGAGTCGATGAACACAATCTAATGTGCTAAAATAAAGATAATATTCTTTTGAGTCAAGTACTAACCTTGCAACTCTTAATGAGACCCAAAATCTTATATTTTCTGTTTACTTACATACATTAATAAAAGGCCTCTTGCGGGAATCTTTATATCCAGAGCAGTTGTTTCATGTACAAATAGTTTCACATACAATGACATTATGATCTTATAATATTAAAGGTAGAACGGTAGTAAATGTTTGGGCTATAGTCGAAAGTACTAACATTTCTGTGATTTGCATACCTTTTGAACATCGAGCAGCATTTATCTGTGCTAGGAAATTAATAAACTTTCATTTAACATTAAAAAATATATGCCATATATATCCGAGACCAATTCCTTTTTTTGCTAGTTAGAACAGTGAGACGCACCCACTTTTACATGCACTTTCTAATGCAGTGAATGTAAAAATACTAAATTGTTTAAAAAATTACCAAAATTTTATCTGGCAAGATCTGAGAAAAATTTTACTCATTGACGCAACTGGTAGGTTGCGATGTAGCATGAATCTATATTCTTTATGAAATGTTCCTTTATGTCGATATTTATTTGAACGAGTCATTTGAAAATGTCTATAACACGATAAAATGTCAAGCGTTTACAACCTAAAGTTCTAATATGCTATAACTGAGTCGCAAAGATATCGACGTAGAAGTTTAAATATCAACTGCGGCAAAGTTGAATGACAGAAAAAGCAAAAGTGAACTCAATAAAAATCAATAATCGCCTTAATTTTGTGGGACAGGTAAATAGCTTTTTAAAAAGTATATTAAAATAAATTTACAAATAAAAATATACAGGTTTTTGTTTTACTTTTGTTCACTAGTATACACGATAAGATAAATATAATGCTTGACATTGCTATATTTTTTTTTATATAATTCATCTGGACTGCGTCTAGGGTTAATCATGGTTTGTCGGAATGATACCAGGACAAAGATGAAAACGATCACGTGTTTTTCACCTATACTAATGTTAATGTAATAAATCTCGTAGAAGCATATGTCGACATTTATTGTCTTGGAGGTAACGCTTTAAGCCAGTTAAAAAGTAATAAAAACCCCAAGTAAAAGTAAGCACACATTTCCATGACGTTTATAACAATTAATGTTCATACATTTCAATATTTGGCTGAATATTGCTACAAAGCACTCGATACACTTTATTGCATATCAATGATGACTATTGTGCTTGTAATCCCCATAGACTACAAGTTCGTCAGCAATGACATCGTCCAAAAGGTAAAAAGTAAATATAAAAGATTAGATAAAACAACTTGAAAATATATATATATCCCCATAACAACCCGAAATCTCCGTATCTGCCCGATAAACTGAGGCCCATAGTCTTTAAAGGTCGATGGTTTGTTTCAGAGTGTAATATGAAAATTGGCATATAATCCCAAATGAGTTTGAATTTATGACTAAAATTTGTGGTAAAAATGGACTATAATTCATCACTAACTGCACTTAAGTGATACCTCTTTCCTCGCTAATACATAGTCAGTTTGTGCAAATTATGCTATCGTGTATTTGCATATTTGAAACAAATTACATGTACATCTAAGCACAACCTTTGCAAGATCGATGATCTGAACCTATGATCATCTCTATTAAATATTCAAAATATTGATAGAGTATTAGTAAGTATGGGATAGTTAATTGTATGCATTACACTTGCATTTCAACTTTGAGTTTCATATATTTAAATTACTCTCGAAGCCTAACGTATTTAGGTTTAGAATATACCTACCATTGAGAGCACTTAACATTCAAATATTTAAACCAATACCTTAATCCAAAATCTTTACAAGAAAGCAATGAATTATTGTTTACTAACTATTTAATAGCTGATGATAAAATTGACGAAGGGTCACTGACCTTGTTTCAATCTACGCTATCTAATAGTACAGTTAGAATTTAGAGGTTTTGCTTCACAAGTTTATGAAATGTGTCATACAAACGTCTGAAGACCTTATTACATTTTTACTTCCGTGATTTTCTATTCCCAAGGTGTAGATGGCATTTCAATTTTTGTGATTGAACGACACTGAAAATTATTTATTAAACAAGTATATGATTTTTCCTTTTATTTGAGTAACATACAGAGTTTTTATGGATAACTTACCGATGACGAACACGTTTGGCTTACAGTCGACAAAACATCCCCATGATTATAATTGTACGTATGGCCTGTATTTTCAAGAATACACATCTGGAATAGAAAGCTAAATTATATCAGTTAAATATAAAATGCAACTTGAAAACTTTCAACTACCTGAAAAATCTACTTCTCCTAGAACCATACATTATGGGCATGTGCAAGGTTTAAATAGAACGTAGAAACGCGGGTTCAATTGATGTACCATTTACAGTTTCAAATGTAATGAAGACATTTTTTTGTTACATTTACTTGTATTGGAAATGTAAGGCTTTGTTTTGCTAATAAAACTTGGCGGCATAAAACTTAAAAACAAATTGCATATGTTTTGCTTGTAAGCAATAAGTGCATGAGTTTTTAAATTATAAAATGTTGTATTATATTCTTTTTTTTCTTACCAGACCAATATTTATATTACATGATTTGTCCCCGCATTTCACATAGTCGTCTGTAACATGTGTAGTGCCGCCTAAAAAAATTAAACATTGCATAATGAAAATATTTAAACGCACAACAACCAAAATTGTCTGTTGACACATTGTCTTTTTCGTGTCTTAAGGTGGTAAGGAACAGCGGATAATTATATTACTAAATTATCTGGCCGCTATTTATCGTAGAAACATTTTAATATAAAATAAAAGAAACTGGATTCCATTCCGGGTAAGAAAATATCGATTTGTAAAGAGGAATTTTTTTAACTTAGACAGAAATACAAATGGCTATTACTAACAACAAAGGTGAAATCAAACCTTATTAAACGGTTATATGTTAATGTGATACAGATTAACCGATATGACTTTTATATCATTAACCACAATGCACTTAGTTCGTGCACATATTTAATTTAAATTGATCCGGTCTGTAAGTATATTGTAAACCTATAAACACCAACTGCAGTAAAAGTGTTTACTTTTTAATAACAGACATTATCAATAAACATATGTATTATTAAAGATTTATTTATTTTACTCACCCTCTATTAATTATACGTTCGATAAAGCTATACTAAACCTACCCACTAAGAAATTGTCTATACATGTCTGTGTATCACAGTAGCATACAGTGTTTGGGTTTGTGTGGGACGATGCCGTACACGATGTGTGCTACAAGTAAACATTTTGGTAAAAAAGTTTATAAAGGAAATGTAAATAAAAACATTTGATTATTTTTTAACATAAATACAAACAAATAAAAATATACAAATAAGCTTCAACACTGATACGAAGTTTTTTTTAACTTTAAAAACCAAATAAAACAAAAACCCATCAAAATTGTTATTAAGTAAAGTGACACTGATAATATTTTATTTTTGGAAGAGGGTTACATGATTTTCGTGTCTGGTAACAGAAACTTAAGTAAGCAAGTTGTTGTAATCCTTCCATCTGAGGCATTACCACGATATTTAATGAAATACTGACGTTGTAGATACTTATTTGCATAATATATTTTATATCGGCACCCTACCTATACCTCCTTTGTTGTGTTTCTACTTACAAAAGCCTTGGAGCCGCAATGTGGGGTAGGCGAAGCGGCAACAGCTAACAAACACACCTGAAACAAAACCATTAGAAATGGGTAAATTTCTAAACGTATGCGCTTTGCGTATCCTACCTTCCGTATTCCGATTTTCTAGACCCGTCACTGATGTTGACTACTAGGCGACTAAAACAAGTGTTTCTTTTAAATAGATTGATGTTTTCACTTTAAATTTTTTAAGTTCGTCATCATGACCTTATTAATCTATTTTTAGTGAGTCATAGGTAGTCTGCACCATTGGAGGTTTTCCCAGACATGACAATGAATAATTCGATTAGTGTCGAATTATAGGCAGTCACTGCTTACTCGTCCATTATTGGTTTCTGGTTACTTCCTGTTGGTTTTTATTTCGTGTTGTACATTTTTTGTCTAAATCTGGTTTGGTAATCGTTCATGACTTTCCGCTGCTTTTGGTTAGTCGGTTTGCTTGCTATTTTTATTGAATATACAGGTTTGTAATTCGTCCTGTGCTTGTTTATATGTTAGTATTCAGCATAAAATCAGACTTATTTCTTGTTAACTAAAACACGATAAAATGATATAACAAGTTCTTAAAATTTCTCGGGTGCAATATGTTGCGCTAGGCAGCACGTGCGATCATATACCTGGAAGGTCTAACTTTAATTTATTGTATTTGTATGTTGCCACAAGTCAGAACTATAAATTGCTAATTAAACATTATAAAATTATTAATGTAGCTGCAGCTATTTGGAGAGAACGTAAACTGATTTACACTAATCATCATACAATTTGTTCAGTGTTTAGAATAGTCAGACCCACACCAGATTTTAAAAGCATTTTTATTTGCAGAGGTCTTCAGAAACCTATAAACTTTGTTAGATATGTGGCGAACTCAGCAATATTATGTTTGATTTTTATTTGAGGTGCAGTATTGATGTAACAAAAACAAATTGATTTAAATAAATCATCATACAATTTGGCCCGTGTTCAAAAGAGTCAGCCCCGCTCTAAACGATTTTAAGAATTCTCTTAATAATTTACAGATGTCTTCAGAAACCTATATACATTGTACTTCATCGGCTAATTAGCGAACTCTGCTGCAAATACACTGTATTCTATTTTATGTTTATTTAAGGTGCAGTATTGCAGTAACAGTTCATCGCAATAACAGGACTATAAAGCCTTGCTTGGTGGTGACCTCACAGTAGCATGTGTTATAACAAATACAAAAGAAAGCACTGGACGTATCAAAATGTTTATATTTAAATCAACACGTTGTAAAGTATTTACTTACAGTACCCGTATTGCAGATGTGACCATGACATGTCAAATGACCACTTGACTGCTTTTCTGAAATACAAAAGCATAAGACAAGGGCACAGAACAATGAGTTCTTAGACAATCCTGTTAACAAAGAGTTGTGTTTATCAAATTTGTTATCAAGCTATTGATATCGTAAAAAGACAATTCAATCCATTTCTATATCAGGAATATTTGTGATACAATATTTGCAGAACATTTGAACAGTTTTCAAATAGAGTAGAAATGCAGCTCGTTGAGTAAAGTTAAATTCCTTACAATGACAAGCTGGATCCTTGACTTTTTTTTAAAATCAGAACCATAAATTAATCAATCAAGCATGTTGTAGTTTAAAAACCTGAGGTAATTTAAAATCCAGTCGACGTAAACGTAAAAGTGTCTATATATAACAGAAATATTCAAACAATTTAAAAAAAATTTAAAAACTACACCGTGTAAAACTAGACATTGCCGATGCGATAACAATGAAATGACCGACTTTTGATAATATATTTAAATATAAAAATTGTATTATTGTTCTAATGTTCATCTATCATTCTTTGTGGTTATTTACAAAGCATTTGAAGCGGTTATTGAACGTAGATGTAAGAGATTTTAGTTGGTTCCGTGCATTTTAGCAATATTCCAAACCCCGTTTCGTCATTTATGGACTTCATTTACAGTGTGTGTAACTGAAGTCTATTAACCCCCACATTGCGTTATGGTTGGTATAATTTTAATCAGTTTATACCACATATCTGTATATTTGTATAAAGTCCATGACTTTATAACCATGCGAAGATATATGCTATAGAAATAGAACATATATTACGTTTGTATTGTATATCCCACAGGTCAGATTTGTATGACAGGCGACAGATATACTATAGAGTATTGTCGATACCGTATATGTCAATAAAGTGAATAATTATTTAATCTTACTATGATAATCATTGATGACGTCATCAACACAAGCCTGAACTGTACAAGAACAAGTATTTCCAGGCGGAGGACTAACGTGTTGACAATCTTGGTGAAGTACAATCTGAAAACATTTAAAATAATTTGTAGCAAATAGTGTACAAAAACATGTAACAAATATGCTGATGTAAAAATTTAAAATGTGTTTGACAACTGATTTTGAAAGATGAGTAGTGACTTCGTTTTTGGTGATGCATAGGTCATATCATACATTGTCCTTATAGTTCATCAAACATTGTGTGTGATATTTTAAATTTAATATGTAAAAGCATGTGAACGCGTGAAAACGTTTTGAGTGCATGATAGGAGAAAGTAAGAATAATTATAAATTTAAGTGTAATCCTCCTTATTAGCAAAACATTGCAAATCACTTGTACATGCCTGTACATTGTAGTTACAGGCCTGTTAAACAGGTTCAAAATGCATTTAAAAGCACTATAATATATATATATATATATATTTATTTATATATACAGAAAAACAATCATACATATAGGGGCACAAAAGTTACAAAATATTTGGTGGTAGGTAGACCATTATTGTGAAAATCGTTAGCTGTGTTATCGACGTAGCTGTCCAGTCTAATCCTGGACATTCACTCTCGGTAGCAGAGGGAATTTTTTGTTTCCTCTGGTAGTAATGATTCTGTCATGGTTTCTGCTTTCATAGTTGATAACTGTATGAGATTGTTGCGCTTATGCAGTCTTCCGCAAAATCTTCAAGTGTTCGTCCTGGAATCTTGCAGTACTTCAGTACTTGCAGTATTTGGAGCGCTTCGTTGGGCCCTTCTTTGCTTGTAACACATCCTTAACTCTTCTGGGCATGGATTCAATTAAACGTTGAATTCGAACACGCGGTATCCTTTGCCACTCATACTGAAGTGCCTGCTCTAATTATTGCAGATTTTTGCGGCGGTTGTAGTTTGCGCACGCGCCGATGCAGTTCATCCCACTTCCTGGCGCAAGAGATAGCGGCCCACATCATAACACTGCCTCCGCTAAAATTGTCTCTTTCTACAACACAGTTTTGAGCAAAGCATTCATTTCGGCGCCTGTACACTAGTATGCGACCATCTCGCTTTTTAAGCTGAAAACTTGACTCATCGCGGAACCACACCCTTCTCCAGTTCTGTATATTCCATACACGAACGGTAGTACACCATCAAATCCTTGCTCGGCGGTGTTGGCGTTTCAGTGTTGATTCGATGTAAGGTCTATTTGCCCAGGGACGTTAACATCTGATTCTGTTGCAGCAATAGTCCTGTTGTCACCCGGTATTACTATGTGTTCAACGTCCATGATTCATAGCTCAGAGAACACTTGAAGTCAATTGTTGTCTACATTCCGGTTTAGAATAATTCCTCTATTCTTTTAAATTCAATCATTTAAAATACTCTTAAACAAATTCCCCTTTATTGATCAAACCTAATTATAAATCAAATTAACGCGAGTTGTAGCATGTAAAACTGTGATATTAGATCGCCGTTAGTCAACTTCCGTTTGCGTTGTTTCACTTTAATGAAAATAAATAGAATTAGAATATACAAACGGGTTTATTCCGATGAACACACGAACTGATGCAAAAAAATTTAAATATAAAACAAAATCCATTTACTTATCCAGCGAGGATACTATTTCTCGATTATATATGTACGCTAAAATTTATAAATGATGGAGGCGTGTTAATAGTAGTTATTAATTAATTAACTTTCTATTTACAGGTATATGTTTGGTTGTAAAGGGGACACAGCCAACAGTCACACTTTACTTTCTGTGTTCTCTGCATTTTATGACTTTTTTTTGACTTGTTCTTAATCACATTTCTCAAATTATTCTTTAATTATAAATGCGATAATGCGTCATGCATATCAAAATAATTAGGTTAAGATGCTATGCAGGTTCAATAGTTTATTTCTATTTATTATGTGAATATATTTAAATCATCATTTTAATAAGCTGTAAAGTGATACTGAAACTGTTGCACTTAGCCTTCATCTGTTAATTTAAAATTACTGCAGAACATATGTTTTTATGAATATTTATTTAATATCTTACGTTGCAGTTCCTTTTTAGAGAAAACACAATTTAAAATAAAGTAAAAAAAAAGTTTCTAACTTAAACAAAATATATTATTAATATTGCGCTTACGTAAGATCGCAAATGTATTTATTAAACTTAATATAAAATGACTTGAATAATTTTTTTATGTTGTTCGTGTTTTAAATTATATAGCTCTAAACTAAGTTGGAATCTGATCAGTATTGAATAAAGAAGGCATTTTTCTAACAAACTATCATTTATTATTCACATCAGTCTATATTTTAGATACTGTAGATAGAAGATAGTTGATTTGGGTAACTCAAAACAAAAGTTATATCAATTGTATAGGCAATCAATCACTGTGGGATACAATGCGACCGCTGTCCGTGTTTAAAATGTTCTCTTTCATCGCATACACTTTTTAGTTATTTAAGGGCTTTTGATACCAAAATTCAGCAGATTCGAATGACAATCATAATTCCTGTAACTGATGCCAACTTTTTGAACAGGTTACAATTGTAGCTGTGTCCTTATCAACACTATGTAAAAAAAGACGAGTTCTAAAACCAGTGCAAGATATATAGACTCTTACATTGGTATGAGTGGATTATCAGATTTTTCCAATCGAGAAAGTTAAATTATAGAATTTTATGTCCGATCCTTGGCGAGGACTTAAATTTCTATAATTTAACTATCGAGATTGGAGAAATCCGATAATCCAAGTGTACTAATGTAAGATTCTGTTTCTCTAATTTTAAAAAGTATTAAATTTGCGAAATGAAGTACATATTCTCCCAACACCAATTAACGTTAATGAGTTCTTATTGTGACATTATTATTTTTAACCAATCAACTGCTGAAAACACCAAATTCACTAGTGACGAGAACTATATTTTCCACACCGGTCAAGAGGTTGAAATATTACATCAAAATTAGAGAATAACGCCTTTACCTTTATTGGGACCATACTGGTATTGTTCCCAGTGGTCGACCAACAGAGCTGTCCGATTTTTCCCAGGTTAAAGATGCGAAATGCCTTCTTGTTGTGGTGTTGTCTTGTTATTAAACTTAAAGCCGACAGTGGACTACAATGGAAAACGCGTTTGAAGAGTTTCACGCTCCTGGCACGAGAAAAATACCCAAAGTAGTAGCTGAAAGGCTACATTCTCCACATTATTACTTAGGCTTTCCATTTTCCTAATGGAAAGCCTTCCTGTTATTCTTGTAATGTGACATTAGGCAGTTTACCCTGGCACACCAAACACTTTTTGTATATAGTAATTTTCCCTGTCACAAAACAGCATTTTCTGTGATTGATTTCTATACTTTGTAACATATCGCGCACAGGATTTTAAACACTCCTTATCGGAAATATTTTCTTTTTTAATTGTATATTTTGTACCATTGTAACCATGAACCATAGGTGATTGAGACTTGGAGTTTTTACTGACCTTGAAAAAGGTCCCAAGGTCAAAGATCAAGGTCACATTCTAATGTTTGACATTGTGGCGGGTGCGATTCTCCTTCTTAACCATAAGAGCTACAGAAATAAATCTTTACCAAAATGTAGAGCATATTAAGGTCATAAAAACTACAATAGATGATTTAACTTTTGGAAAAGTTATCTCCCTTGTATAAACTAAAAATATAGGGTAAATAGCTATATCTCAGTAACTATCACATATTTTCACCCCGGATGTTCTTGTTAATCGATGACCTTCAGCACGGTCAAGGACACAAGTTAAGAGGTCGTCAAGTTCTTTTTTTAACTTTGCATTTAACATTTAACAAAATGGAAAACTGCTTCCGCGTTTTGTCCTTTTGTAGATCTCAGATTACACTTGAAATGCATTTTCATTTTGATACAGCAATTTTCCATAATAAATTTTGACCTTGTTTTGAACGGAAGTGTACGTTAGGAAAATTAAATTGTTGCCTATTCGAAATCCTTCGGGTAATGACGTCTGCAGTTGAGGCGGGAAAAGTCTCGCGGTTTTTCCGAATACCATTGTACGTCACGAAAGCAGACGAACGTTTGTAAACAACATTAGACCACCTTAGAATAAAAAATGGCTGACTTCCTATGAAAATTCGATCTATCCAAATGAAAATTCAGCCGCATATCAAAACGCCGATTCACTGTGGAAAATAATTGTTGATTTCAAAAAGTGTAATATGAGATTTACAAAAGGACCATTACCTCGACCAAACGCTGTAGCAGTTTTCTATTTTGTCAAGTAAAAACTCGTTGGACAAACACGTTACGTATACTATAGTTGATGACCGTTTTTATTCAAAAGATATCCGGATGTTTTTTTATGTATTTATATTGTAAAATGGATTTTATACAAATACAAAGGGTGTTAAGGTCAATGTCAAAGTGTCCTACTTTTCACCTTTTCTATTTTAACAGTTATCTAAAAAGTTTTACATTCAAATTTGTAAATTTCATCAAACCAAGAACGAATAATGTAGACGGTTAAATATAAATTGTATTTTAATTCAGGCACATGTAGTTTCTTTTTTATTCTTTCTTTCTGTTTATTGTTCGAAAGAACGATTTAAATTATATATTTATTATTACTTTTCTTATACAGCAGCCAAAGTTTGTGCCCGTTCTTCCCCTTTTAAGAGGTTGATTTATTAATTGTGATCTTGTTCTCGTCTCATACATAGCTGCAATATTGATAGCTGAACAATAAAATAAATAAATGAATCAATCATTTTCTTAAAATGAGTCAAGTATAATGGATAACTGGCGATCAAAACAGTAAGAAAACTGAATATTTAGGATGAATAATTATACATATAATAGAGTGTAGAATATAATTGAATCAGTCTAAGGTTTACTGGTGACCACATGGTATCAATGACACATTCAACCTATGTAAACTGGTCTAAATATACATGTACAAGTTTTAAATCTGATGACGTACGTTGGCAGCTGATACACACGTTCCCTGTAGTCCTTTACTATTGACAACAATTTCACAGTACTGTTAAGAAATAAAAAAATAACACGTCATAATGTAAAAATATTTCAGACAATAACTAGTAAAAATATGCTATTGAAAACTTTAACTGATTTGTTTATTTCACTTTTTTGTGTTGTTTACAATATTTGCGTATGAATTGCATGCATAAGTATTTATCAGACGTGGTTTTTATTTTAAACAACGATTTTTTTGTTAATTTGACGGTTGTTGAATTTTAAATTAAACAATGCACAAATAATCAATTAAATGAAGTAGGCCAAACATTACCCGATTAAGTGCTGTAGACGAACATGCCTGATTGACACATCGTGTTACAGTCGCATCAACTAGGATCACACTTAGCAGAATAAACGTGGCTATTCCTGTAAAAAATAGCGTAATCCCCAATCGCTGCTGTTTCCTTTTCATGTAATGGATCCATTATTAGTACAAAAAGATGCAAAAGCCTTCAAACAAGTAATAACCTGTATTTGTAGTTACTAACAAATCTTTACACAGTTTGAAAATACAAGGAAGTTAAACGACGCGAATTATTTTATGACTTAATTGACCAAATGGAAACCTTAACGCCAGCAAAGCGATAATGAAAGTTGCATTTTTATACTTAAAATGCAATTTGTGTCCACAAATTAGTTAACTTCCACTAATATAGTGCAAATTCATGTAACATAATTATGGTTACATGAATTTGCACGATGTTTTTGCAAGCAGAATATGTTTATCTGTCAACTTACGTATTATAACTCATTCTGCTTACTTTGACAAATTTATAAATTTTAATATGAACATTCTTCTATGTATCTTTCAGCTGTATCCAGGATTTTTGATAGATTGTTTAATGAACAGCAAGCAAATGAAAGCTATATTCAGAACGAAAACAAGTATACAATCAAATAAGTAAGGGGAAGAAAAAGTACAAACAGAAACAAAATTTTGACTGACAGTTTAGAACGCGCAGTATTTGGTAGGGTCGTATAATTTAGCCTTTTATACAGCCTATCGTTTTTCACACAATATTGGACACAATAACTCATTTAAAAGTGATAAAACAAATTGCAAAATAGAATGCACAAATGAGCATGACATTTGTCTAAAACTACTAAACTATTACAAGTAAGAATGGGAGAGTAAATAGTGTCCTTTATAGTAATTTAATGCGTCTACTCGTTGTTTAAAATTATAAAATATAGCTTTAAACTTACATAAACGTTAGTAGTCTCCTCATAAGTCACCCAATATGGTAATAGTTAACGAAATAACAAAGCCATGGGAACAGAAGAGTAAAAAACATCAAACAAAATATACGACGAACAAGTTAGCCAGAAGAACCCATCGTGGCGCTTGTTTTGATATCGGGTTCTCAGAAGTACTAAGCATATCCTGCTTTCATTTGTGTCATCTGTCGTTTTACAATCAAGAACGAGAGGAGCTGCCTTGTAAGTGTGTTTTTTGTGTGACGGATATGGGCTATTTTTGCAGTAAACAATTACTCTAATTGTCTTATAAACTTTGATATTTTTTTACTCGAAAGGATGTTGCTAAAAGGAATAGTACTGGACAAAAATGATCAATGTATAATGGGGAAAATTATGTCGTCTTGCATGTCTTATATTTTAGCTGTCAATATTAAAATATAACAGACTCGAACTGTGTGTTGCATTAATATGAAGCTAATTGGAAACATAAACAAACCACAAAAGAATGAATTGCTTAATAGTAAGACATCGCCTAAAGGGATAGAATAAATTTAGGTATTGTACTATGTATGTTTTTTTTATTGTAGTAAAAACCATTGCAACATTAAACTATTCGTACAAATACAGAGTAAGGCTGCAAGTAGGCAAGCGCAAGACAGATTTAATTCTACATGTTACTTAGTAAAAAATTACACGACAAATATCAGAGGACAAAACAATATGTTACCAATTATCAAATGTATCATCATAATGATATCTTCTTTCGTATATTTTATCAGGATGTGGAAGTCAACGTATGTACATGTACGGGAATTATCGAAGTAGAATTTAAACTAAATACTGGTATCTATCTGCACATTAAACGGTTTGTTATGCAATAAAGAATTAATTTCTTCAAAAGGGGGGTTACAGCTCGAATAAGACAGTATTTTAAAACAAAAAGTCAACAATATTCTTACAACGTACAAAATAGTAACTAATAAATTTTTAATTGAAAACACGAATAAACAATAATGCAAAATAAAAGACAAAATACAAAAGATACAAAGAAGACAAAAATATGCACTTGTGTTAAAATGTCAAGCAAATTGCTGATTGAAAAAGATAATTATTTTGTTAGAACATTTTTAACATAAAAACAAATGAGATTAAAATCACGTATTTATGTGACACAATAATCTAATTAACTTACTGAAAGACAGACATCCCATTTCTAAAATCGTGTCTATACAACTTTAAAAGCTGCTCTTATCTGAACATGATACTTAATGTCCTTGACAACGATGTCTTTAAGAACATATAACAGAATATTGTGCTCTAGAATTCATACAACGCGTTTGTATAAATCAAGAAAAATTGCTGAATTCTAGGCTGGCCTTTGCTTCATACAGTTTTTGTATATAAAGGCAACGAGGCTATCTATATCTGCGTAATATTTAAACATGATTTGAAATCATTATACAATAAAGAGTATTGATGGTATGCCCACATTTTAAGGGGTATGCAGGACACTTTCACTGTAAATAATTAGTTAAGGAATTATCTTTAAAATCGCCATATAGTTCGCCATAATAATTAAACTAAATAAAAAGGTTTTCAGAAATTATTTTTGAGGGGTAAAGCACTTTAATTTCTAGTTTTATAATAGAGTATACAGAGAAGAGAATAAAAAAGCACCAAAAGAAAGATTATAAAAATTCTGAAATTTTCTGAATTTTTTCAAAATCTAAAGCCATCGGTATACATTTTTGCGATGGAAAGAAAAATAGTGGTCTCTGAGTTAAATTTTTGCACATTTGGAAAAAGCTGGTCAAAAAGTGCTAAAAATGGTATTTGTGGTCAATTTACCTCCCTTCTTAAAAATTCATTTTCATTATTTCTGCCAATACCAAACTTATTATTGCGATAACTTTTATTTCAACCATTAATAAATTGAAGTATCGTCAGCTATTTGCATTTAAAGGATTCTACTGATACAGTTTCCACATACAGCGGTATTTCTTTAGTACTAAGCAATTTAATATAAGACAATGAAATGTTTCATTTATAACACTTTCACACTCATTGAAAATATACTCAACAAAGAAAGTATAGCTTTAAACCACATACTATGCCCAAACATGAAAATCGAATATATATGTTCCGCTTGATCTATAGATAGGTTTGATTGATATTTTACAAAGCTTATTACAATCTTCAGTATTTTAAACTTTAAATTAAGTTTCCCAGTGTACAATTGAGTGGTATGGAAATAACAGCATGAACAATTCTTTAAATTCGCAACAACGTTTTAATTATTTTAACATATTTATGAAGTCCGATGACAAAACTATTTAGATTAATATAATGTCTGCTTAATTGTGTAAATAAGATAAACAAATTATCTGTTTAAGTACTGTAAATTCTTTAATTCTTTTGTCACATTTCTAAATGTCTAAACCTTGTTTCATACATCTTGTTTGTGCATTACTACACGTCATAAAATATGTAGCCACGTCCAATATAAATTCAACACGCGTTTAAATCATCACTAGGACATTTTCTCAGTCAATCATGACACTGAGCTATAATCGTGTACCTAAATGTATATACTGAAATCTTTTTTATTTCTTCCACATTGTTTAACGTACAAATCAAACAAATAAAATAAGAAGTAATCCAATATCAAAATGAATTCAAGATGGAATAGATTTCACTTCAACAATTTAACCATTATTCTGTTCATGTTAACACCTATATAACTCGGTGACCATCACAAATACAGAAAACTAAATTCCCTGCAATAGCAATACATCTAGTGTTTTCATAATATTATTGTATATGATGACAATTACCTTTTTTAATGTGGTTAAGTATGTTTTGCATACTTTAGGTTTTTGATAATTAAAATTCTAGTCTAACTAAACATATTTTATTTCTACCTTTTGTGTATGGATGTATACAATCGTTCCTATTACATGCAAGAGATTTTGATGACATATAAAAACATCAATTCATAATAAAGGCTTTTAAATCCATATAACAATATCGAAAACATCAAAACGAAAAAGAATGAATGAAGTTATCTCGATAGTTATAGCAATAACTGTATACGTTTAATATAGTTTAAGTAACGTTTCTTAGACCTCAGTTACTGTATTAAATTCAAATGTTATCTATTTATGTGATTTAATATGTAAACTGGGGTGTTTGTGTCTCTGAAGTCTCTGGGGTGGCGGATAGGGGAGACACTTTCGTTGGGGGGGGGGGGTTGTCAGGTCATAATACGGAAAGCCTGACCGCGAACCGTAGTGGGTAACGTGTTTGGAGAGTGCCACGCTCCTTGCACGATAAAGACCCCTTTTGTAGATTTCAAAAAAGAGAAGGCTCATTGTAGCGCTAGAAAAGGCAAAACAAACTGTTAACGTGTACCTCGGGAAATTTTCCACTTCTGAATATAATATTTGCTTTTTAACTTGCAATGTGATGAGCCACGGATTGTTTTTGCATCCATGCCAGCGCATGAAATTTTAACTGTCAAGCATTATTTGCACATAATAGACCTTTATGATAAATTTTATGAATACAAAGGGTGATCGAAATACCGTCACAATACCCATTCCATATGTTTGGTGTTCCTTGTTTTTGTATGACTTATTATTGTGCAAGAATTTGACTCAGCTCTGATCTGAATTAATTAACAGTCTGGTTGTCACATGTCGTTGCTGACAAGCATACCATTATTTTTTTTCAATCTTCTGTATTGACTGCTCTAAAATCAAAAGTATTTTCTTTTTGGTATTTTGCTCATTGAAGTAGCCGAGCAACATCTTAATTTTTTTGCTTGACAACAATTTTGCCGTGTGCTCAACTCATTACGAAAACCCATATGGCTTCGTCAATTGTATAACATTGTGACATTGTTTAGAAGTTATGCTACAAACTTTAGATAAAAAAATAATTTGATACCAATGCTGGATGTCAATTTTGGATGGTAATTTGTAATTGTTTTTGTGTGCAATTGTTTGTAACCCTCTCGAGTAATATTGATGAGAAGTAGGACGAATTTGTCTATTTGCAATACAGCCGCTTGCGCGTTTGTTACGAGAAAACTATGCATCTTTCGGTAAGGCCGAATCTTGCAAATTCATTGTCAAATTGAATACATACACTGAAGAAGGAATCTGTGGTGTATGTCAAAGACACGTTTGTTCCTGAATAATCATTGAAACTTTTTTATAGTACTAAGATCAGCATATTTTGTATATAGTAATGAACTTGTTTCCGCATGTCTTATAATTTCGAATTTAATTGGCCGAGATAACATACGTCTATATATATTATACAGTAGTTCTTTTTAACTCCGTTAATTGCCTTTTCAACCATGTTGAAATGAACAAAATAAAATGCAACACGACCTGTATATTTTTTTTACTACAAATATATTTCGCATTAATTCCTGAAAACAAAATGCTGAATGAAAAAGACGCACGTACAACTACATATTAGCTACTAGTAATAGTTGTGTTTATAATAATGTATTTCAGTCACAAAAAATGGAACATAATTAGTAAATTTTAAGATACAAATAAAAATGGTGGATGTAGAATTAAAAGTAATTATATTATAATAAATTACCGAATAATACTGGGTAAAAATATTGAATAGAAAAAACACGAAATGACAGAATGAAGAAATTTTATAAAAGTTTTTTATAAAAGTTAATTAAAATATGGAATGTTATACTTAGCGCAAATGTCTGATCGTATTAGAGAGAATGATTTCCTGAAGCTTTTCATGGTTAATAGAATGCAAATGGTGACAAAACATCATCAATATAGTGGAATGTGAAATAAAAGGTCTGGTTCTTCTTTCTTTAGCAGGTATCTAGAAACTCAGGCTCATAAGAGTACAACAACATATCAGCTAGGAGAGAAAAATTAATCTACATTCAATGCTAACAGTCTGTTAAAATTGGCAAATGTTGTAAATAAGAAAATATAATATTTGACAGTATTTTGATTATTTGATTTATTTGATGACAAAGTAAATTCAGTAATGCCTTATTACCAGATATTTACATCGTCTCATTCTGTTTGTCTTAGAAAACAGTGTTTTACAAGACCTTTAACATGGTTTACAGCTGCATATGAGGGCTTTGCCGTGTAGAGTGTAAAAGAGCAAGGTTTTTAATGCTGTTGCATTCGGGAAGAGATCCTGACCTCTTAGAATTTTAAGGTATTAATCATTTATGCAACTGATAGAGTAGCAAATGTCACGGTATTTTGGAAGCTCCGTTTAAAATGCTGTTAAAACAGTGATCAGTAGATTCGTTAAAGGTTTGGTGGTACACATAGAAAATCGTGTTATGAAACGATGTATGTCAGAATTTTACGAAGTGTTTGCATCAAATCAATGTAGCTTCGATTCTGATATGGAGACGAAAGAATGCCAACTCCTATTTTGATTTTCACAAATCTTCTCAATGTTAGTCAATGTGTAATTAAGATTATCAAGTGACCTCTACATAAATAATTTATTTATAAAACACTATATCATATTTCTTGCAGTTACTATTACTATTGTTGTAGGCGGTATTTGCTGGCTCAATAAAATATTTGTCATGTTTAAGCAGCATCAGGATAAACATAAATAGATACTTCAGTGTTTTTCTACACATAATCATTATCATTTTGCGGGTAATGTAGTTATCCACAATTAGTGACTGGCATATCAACAAAGAAACTACGTATTACTGTGCTTGAATTCCATGTACGTTTACTTAAGTACTTAAGTGTGCTTAAGCAACATGTTTTCCATCTAAAGTTAGTTTTTTACAAGGCAAAACATTATTTGGAAAAAGATTTATTCACTGCACGTTCTTAACATATGTATTAATTGTTGATATTATTTAAGATAAGATTTGTTCAATGAAGTCAACACTGTAAGCAACAGAAATTTATGTTTGCAAGTTCAGCGTTAATCGGACTGCTCAATCAAGGAAGTCGCTCTAGAATAACGTATTAGTTAACAAATGTTAGCTCAATATGTCATAGCGGATGATATATTGCTGCACAAGAAGGAAAAGTTGACAATGCGAAGCTAAAACAATAGTTTGTCGTCGGATTTAGTAGAAAGTCTTCCTTGAGTGTCGATGTCGAGATGTAATTCTAAATATAAAACGAACTATAAGTTTTTGAGGTATCCAAAATCTTAAGCTCTCTTGGAAAAAGGAGATGCATAATGTCAGCAAATCGTGATTGTTTAATGAAAGAACATCGCCGAGTAAAAGAAGCTAAGATATTACAGGCTAAATTAGCTTAAGGTTTTTCTCATCTAAAAGTGATTTAAAGTCCGCTTCATATAAATGAAGGATCAAATAGGCAGCAATGTTGCACACTTTCAAATGTAGGACCGATTGGATTTTCGGATTTAAACAGGAGAACTGACAATCTTTGTCAAATAAATTTGACAGCGTTCAAACCATGTCCGCAGTAAGGCACGATCTTGGAATCGCAGTATTATAGAAAACATAAGAGTATCCAAGAAGAGTAAATATCTAACTACCAAACGTAATTGAATTGTGCTTAAATAAGACATTATTCCAAACAGACAAACCCACAGTCAGTTTGTATCTATTATATTAGATAATTGATCGTTATGAGAAATCAATCTTTCAAATACGATCGGACATTTTCGCTGAGTCATAGTTAATCTTTCCTATTCTTGGATTTGACCTTTTTCTAGAAAGACAATGAGTAACTCGACGGTTCTAATTAGAGGCAAGCACTGCTTTCTTACATTTCCGGAGCAACTGAGTGCATCCATGGTTTTTATTGGTTTCGGGTTACTCACTTTGTGTTTTTGCGTTTTTGTTTTTTAGTTTTTTGCGTGGTATATGTATGTCTATATTCGAATTTGTAACTGTCCCATGAATTTTGGCTCATATATTGTTCGGTCAGTTTCCTTTGCCAATTTCAGCTCACCTAGACCGAAGGTTCATGTGAGATTTTTTCATCACTTGGCGTCCGTTGTCTGTCGTCCGACGTAAGCTTTTTCAAAAATCTCCTCTGAAACCACTGGGCTATTTTTTCAACCTTGGCCACAATCATCCTTAGGGTTCCTAGTTTCAAATTTGTACACATGATGTGGATCAACCATCCAAAGATGGTCGCTGTTACTAAAAATAGAACATGGGTGTCAACGCAGGTTTGTGATTATCATCTCAAAAACTATAATAGCTACAGAGAAAACCGTTCTTCAAATTGATCAGCACATAAAGGTCTACAATAGCTTCTATTAGTGTGAAGTTGTGTTTTCGCTTCCTGTAGGAGTTATTGCCCTTTTATGACGATTTTTGACAAAATTTTTGGTATTTACAATATAAATTGAAAACTATAAGAGCTAGGAGGAAACTGGAAATAGCAAAAATGATCAGCAATTTACAATTCACTTTATTGGTGTGAAATTGTCAGATCACTCCTTATATGAGCAATTGCCCTAAAATGACATTTTTCTAAATAAAATTTTTCATTTTTGTCCTGTAACTTAAAAACTAAAACAGCTAGAGTAAGACTGTAAATAGCAAGAATGATCAGCAAGCCCTACAATTCCCTGCATGTTCTGAAATTGTCAGATGACTCCTTATAGGAGTTAAAGCTCTTAAATGGCAATTTGTTTTAAATTTTCCGTTTTTGTTCTGTCACCTAAATATCAGTAATGATCAGTAATTTAAGTCTTACAATTCACTGTATTGGTCTGAAACTGTCAGATGACTCCTTATAGGAGTTATTGCCCTTAAATGACAATTTTTAATGAAATTTTCAATTTTTGTCCTGTTACTTAAAAGCTGAAACAACTAGAGTGAAACTATAAATAGCAAAATAGATCAGCAATACAAGCCCTACAAATCACTGAATACTTTTGAAATTGTCAGATGACTTCTTATAGGATTTTTTGCTCTTAAATGGTAATTTTTTATGAAATTTTTCGTTTTGTCCTGTAACTTACATGTAACAACCATAACAGATAGAGTAAAACTATAAATATAAAAACAATTAGAAATAAAAGCACTACAATTCACTTAATTAGTCGGAAATTTTCAGATGACTCCTATAGGAGTTATTGCCCTTAAATGACAATTTTTAATAAAATTTTACTTTTTTTGTTCTGTAACTTAAAAACCATAACAGCTAGAGTGAACCATAAATGGCAAAAATGATCACCAATATAAGCCCTACAATTAACTTAATTTGTCTGAAATTATCAGATGACTCCTTATATGAGTTATTGCCCTTAAATGACAATATTTTATAAATGTTCCATTTATGTCCTGTAATTTGAAAACAGCTAGAATGAAAATATAAATCGCACAAATTATCAGCAAGCAAGTCCTACAAATCAGTGTTTAGTCCAAAATCGCAAGAGGACTCTTAATAGGTGTTATTGCCCTTTAATTACGAATTTGGACAGCTAATCAGTATTTATTATAAATTAGACTATAAAGCACATAGAGTAAAACGATAAATTTTTTAATTACCCTAAAGGGTAAGGCCTACAAAAAATTTAATTTTCAGAAATTGTCCGATGGCACCTTATAGGAGTTACTGTAATTAAACCAAAATTTTGGAAGAAATGTTAAGTTTTTTAACAATAACTTAAAAGCTTTAACAACTAGACTGTAACTGTATATCGCAAAAATTTTAATATAGTTCCAAGTGAGCGATTAGTTCTTACAAATAAACCAAAATAGATCGATAAGTATGTTTGTTTCAAAAACGATTTGTTACCTGATGATAATCGGACATAAATACATCAGTTATTCTTGCTTATAATTCTCTCCGGAATAATAAGACATTTATACATACATAACATAACTGTAATTTGATCAGCACAGCATTTGTAGAAAGAAATACCTGTATACCTTGTATTTAGGTCGCTTGACTCTATGGACTGTATTTATCCTCGTATTTGTCAAATTGGGCTCTGAAGTAAACTGCTTCTACATATCTATCAAAGACCACTTAAAAACTTGATGATAGTGTTAATCCAAATGCAGGTGAGGAGTTCAGTAATATGAAACACATTCTAAGAAAAGGCGGCGTGTTTTTTTGGAGGTTTTTATCTTGACAAATAAAAACTACTTACTGCGCATGGTCCATAGTAAGTTAGCCATTTTTGTTTCTAAAGGGATCTAAAATTGTTTACAAAAGTTCGTCTACTTTCGTGACTTTTCCCGCGTCCACCGCAAACGACAAAGAATGATGGGTTTTATATGCAGAAAAATATACTGCAACTAAGTTAGACTTCCGTTCTAATTAAAGTCAAAATTAACTATGAAAATTCACCCCATCAAAATAAAAAAACCCCGCTGCATTTCAAAACGCTGAATAGTTTACGGAAATAATTGTCGATTTCAAAATCTAATTGTTGGGATCTACAAAAGGATCATAGGCTCTACAATACGCTGTAAGCAGTTCTTTTTATTTGTAAGGCAAACAACCTCCACATAAATACGCCGACAATTACCATAAATGTGTTTATTTGTTTGTGTTAACGTCACTTTCGACATTTTTTAAACTGTCATCTAACTTTTATTGGGGGAACCATGATTTTGGGTGAAAATTTCATGAAAAACTCGCAAGTTTGGCTAATACGATTAAAATTTAACGCTTACTAATACTCAATAATGTAGATTCTGCATCGAACAGCAAGAATCTACTACAAATAGAACTTTGGCAGAAACTTATATTACATGTGTAAACCAGCTTAAAATGGGATAAACTATTACAAACTAAAGAAAATGTTTAATGCTTTATCCTAATCCCGTATCTATTATTCTAATACTGCAATGCCCACAAAACGCTGCACAGTAAACATGTGAAAATGGGTTGGCACATATATTGGTTGTATTTAGAAGCTGACAGTCTACACCTGGTTTATCCTGGCATATAGCTGAAAAAAATCACGTATAACAATAAAAATAATTAGCTAGACAGACAAAAAATAAATTATAATTCATCTGTATTGGCATTTTTAACACAAGACTGGACATGAGCTCTAGGTAGGAATATTTCTATGAGTATGAAATGTGATACCCACCTTGTAATTTTTAATTCAATAGCAATATCCGCCCAGTGCAACAAAAAGATTATCAAATAAAAGGATTTTGTACTTTCAGTAACAATAACTATCTTGAACTGGGCGCACTAATATCTCGCGCAAGTTTAGTTAAGGACCTTAAAAGCATTCTCGTTACTATAATTGAAGTTGGCACATAGTTTCTACAGAAATTGTTTTATATTTATTTTGTCAAAATAAGAAACATTTTGCATAACAGTCAAAATTGGAAAATAACATGTAATATCACTACATCAGAAAAATCATTACATGTACAATTTTTTAGAACACATTCAAATTTGATCTCAATTTAGCGAAATCGACCAATGAAAGTATTTCATTCTTTTTTTTAGAAAACATTACGGTTTTTTCCCATACAATTTTGGTAATGGAGCCCACAATTCTTGATTCAATTGACCCCGTCTTTTCTCAATAGAAGATTGAAGACTTTAACATAATGTGCGTATTTAGCCAAACTTAAAGATTTCCATTGGAAAAATAACAAAGCCTTTTAAAAAAAATTCAAATTGAGGTGGGTTTTCCCGAAAATTGAGTAAGAAATATACAACTAACAATATTCCCTTTTTAGTTACATCGACGAACTTTTTCATAATAGTCAAAATCGGAAATCCATGTAATATCACTACATCAGAAAAATCATTACAATTTTTGAGAACACATTCAAATTTGATCTCAATTTAGCGAAATCGACCTATGAAAGTATTTCATTCTTTTTTTTCAAAAACATTACGGTTTATCCCCATACAATTTTGGTAATGGAGCCCATAATTCTTGATTCAATCGACCCAGTCATTTCTCAAGAGAAGATTGAAGACCTTAACATAATATACGTATTCAGCCAAACTTAAAAAGATTTCCATTTGAAAAAGAACACAACCTTTTAAAAAAAATTCAAATTGAGGTGGGTTTTCCCGAAAATTGAGTAAGAATTATACAACTAACAAATATTTCCTTTTTAGTTACATCGGCGAACTTTTGGAAGGGATGCAGAATACATTTTAGCTACGACCTTATTAGGATCATCTGTATCAATTTTGATTGGCAATCCTTCCAGATGAAACAATAATAATATAAAAGGTTTTCGGACGGCCCAACTAAAGAAAATTAAAAAAATGTCAAAAGCTCTATCTATCATTAGTTAAGAGTCAGAAGACAGATCTTTTCTGCACATATATTGTAGTAGATTGAATATGTAAATTGTGCGATAAAGACAATTTAAAAATAAAATTTTTTGTTAAAAAAATAAGTATTAAGAATACATATTTGATGTTAAAATTAATGATCACTTAATAATTACATCGATTAAATACGAAGTTTGACTATTAATGACTTTCGAGTTACAAAACAAAGCCAGGAAAAAGCAGGTTATTTGTAACCAGATTTAAAAGCGTTCATTTTGTATCTGTTCTTACACGTAACTGTTTACCTACCATGTGTAGTTTGTTCTACGCCTGTCGTTGTGTTTTGCAAAGTAACGTCAGTGACTATTTGTGCCTTAATAGTCGATTCCATTGTTTCAGTTACACCTTTCGTCTGCTGTACAGATGTGTCTGAAAACGAAAAATATTATTCAATAAAACAGGTAAGTACAGGCCATGGCACAACATGTAAGTTACACGTATGCTGTATTCAATTAAACAGGTGAGTACAGGCCTTTGCGCAACTTGTGAGTTACATGTATGCTGTAGTCAAATAAACGGTAAGTTTGGTATTCCGATTGTCCAGACTGAAAATACTGTTGACTACTTAGCTACTCAAAATAAAGTTTGTTGTACCTAAGTTCATGTTATCTCTTCCTTATTTCTATGGTCGTAACATAATTGACAAATGGAAGAAGCTCCCAGATACAATCAGATATTTTCGCTGAATCATAGGACTTTTTTCCAGATTGTTTCTTTTCATGGGACATAAAAATAAGTATCTATTTAGAGGCAGACACGGCTTACTCGGCAGGAGCATCTAAGGGCACCGTTATTATTAGATGTTGGTTTGGTTTACATAGTTTCGGTTTTTATTAAAATACACCATCATAAATGAAGTTTTTTTTTAAAAACAGTACAATAGTGTAACAAATTAAAATAAGTATCTACAATATAAACTTTCCCAAAAATGGGCCAACTCAATGCAAGTCAACTTTATAGTATATGAACTGTGGCAGGCACACACTCGGGCCGTGGTTCAGTGTTTAAAATATAACTATGTTTCGTCCAAGACGATATCTTGTTTAAACAACTAAGTCACGGCGACCATTTTTATGACAAAGTAATGGTAATATACAAGTCGAGAAGAGTATGCAACTATATATATAGCTAACAATTAAAGGTTAAAAATCATTAAAAGGAATTTTCCGATTAATCATATCATTATCCAAGACATCCTTGTCCTGCATGTCCACGACTGTTTCCATGGATTCCACATGACTGGGAATCCAGAAAAACACAACCTCTTTCCGGAAAGTTGTTAATGATTATGACTTATAAATTTGAATTATATTTTAAAATAAACTGATTTGTAAAGCTAGAATTTTCAATAGTCAAAAGACATGATAGGGAATCGAAACAGAAAATAAATTTACTCTAAACTGACGAAGCGATGATTTTAAGTGTAAGGAGAAGCACCTGCGATTCTGCCTTTAATACATATGAAGTGGACGAAAGACGGTGATTTTTGCCATTTGACTTGCGAGCTGAACTACAAATAAAGTAACCGTAATCCAATTTTGATCGAACCAGCAATCGCACTCAGCACCCTAGTCGGTGCTAGATACGACATTTAAAAAAATCGAAAGCTTTAGGCATTTAATTGTTACCATTTTGATATGGTGTAGAAAAGTTTACCTTGAGTCAAATATTTTACCAAGAAAAGTAGTTTCTTTTACAATTACACAAATGCATCACAAATTCCCCACTGCCCATTTCTCTATTCTATTTAAACATAACTGTAGTTGACGTTCAATATTATTCATGTTTTTTCCTCTGTAACATATGAGTAAGTTGACAGCATGTAGACAGCCATCAATATAATCTTTTAAAACTTAAGCAAAGCTATTGATTTTAATAATAAATAAAGTGAAAGACAGGATCCCTCCTGGGGAACACCCATTTCCAATTCAAAAGAATCAGATAAAGTGTAATTTACCATAGCTTTAAATTCTGTCGGACAAAAAGTTTGATGTCTTCATTTCCATCTCATATCAAAAGATCTTTTCAAATACCATATTTCCATGTTGTGTCATATGCTTTTTGCAAATCAAAAAGGTAGATAAATGTTTATTTTTTGCAAAGGCGTTTCGAATATACTTAGAGACGGTAAATAAAGGCCGATAGTTATACGCTTCCGAGTGATCTTTTCGTGGCTTTGGAATATTCGCAACAGTGGCCATTTTCCAAACAGATGGTAAGTCACCCGTTTCAACTATATTGTTAAGCAGATTCAAAAGGCATTGGAGAGAAGGTTATGGTAGATGGTGATAATTGATACCACATGTTGTATCGTTAGATTTGTTTAAGGAATTTTTTAGCTGTTCTTAAGAAAATGGTTTATTGTTATTTTCAAACTTTTTGACTTGAAATTAAGTTTTGACGTTTCTTATTTGATTTTGAGTCGCTGAAAATCCGGATGATAATACTAGTATTCAGCGCAGGGGTTTTTTGCAAAATTTTCAGCAAATTTTATTTATATATCTTACTTTGGTGTTAACAAGACTTTTACTTATAAGGGTATAGTATATAATTTTAAAACAAAGTTACCCCAAGAGGTGTGTCTTCTTTGTTTTGTTAACCTGCGAGCTTTCGCTCGGAATTGATTAAGATTATTTTGAATCGGTGTTTATTAAAGCGGCGTACGGCCTTTTCCCCGCTCTTTAATAGCGTCCTCACAGCTATCATAGAATCATGGTTTACTAGGATATTTTGGATTTGTCGAGGTCTACGGAATCGTTTAGTCAGCAATCGAAATAAGAGTTTCATTAAATTAACAAAAAAAAACGAATCAAGAATATGGACAAAAGTGTCTGAGTAATGTCGCTCTTTATATAGTTGGTCAAATAGAGGCCAATTGGCTTGATTAAATTGATAGCGAGCGGCTCGTACTGTGTTGGGAAAATGTGAAGATTACAGTAAGATGGGAAAATATCACTTCCACAAAGATCTCATGAACGTTCTATGAGAAATCGGGCAAGAGAGAAGGATCTGCTATTGTTATCTCAATTGCCGAAAATCATTTGCTAGGATGTAAATAATATTAGTTCCATCATTAAACATGCACAAATCTTCCTTATTCCTTAGATATTCAATAATTCTACGTTTGTCGTTTATCGTGTTACTGTCCCATAGAGGGTTGTGTCCGTTTAAGTTCCCGAGAACTACAAGGGACCGGAAGCTGACCAGTAAGATATTTCAATTGATTTAAATTTGAAGAAGAATTCGGAGGAATAAACACATAACATAAAGTAATCGTTTTGCTTAAAGATATCCTAACAGCAGTCGCCTAAAGATCAGTGTTGGGATCTACATTGCTGTGTAAAACTTGCATTTATGGAAAACTTGAGTAAGACTAAAGTTTGGTAATTCATAATTTATGCCAACTTGGTGTTTTGTTATTACATTTTTTTAAATTATGAACACAAAAATAGTCTTGCGCTCAAATATCTCCGAGTTATTATACGTGTAACTGTCCGCTGAAAATCACATATACATGTACTTATATAATATACCTTCGAAATTGGGATAAATAATACAATACTTACTTAAACTTTCAGTTGTACTTGTAACTATTGTTGTACTTTCAGTCGTTGGAGTTGTTGAACTTTCGATTGTTGGTATTGTTGTACTTTCGGTTGTCGCCACATCTATGGAGAAGTCAAATATAAAGATAAGGATAATTGCTTAAGAACAGTTATAAAGTTCTTTTTCAGACACCTGTAAGAAATCATTTTTTTGTGTTGTTGTGAACTTGACTACATAGGTTACAGTGCTATTTTTAGGCGGAATAGACTATTTCTGTGGTCCTGACTAAAGCAATACATAGTTGTCTGGACCTTTGTGGCTGGTGCTAAGGACAAAATGCCACTTCCGGTTGTAAAACAAAATATAAGAGTATGGTACATTATGCTGAATTAAAAAAAATAGTGGTTGCTAAGGACTTTTTGTAATGGTTACCTAGTTGCTGTGGTATGACCTTGACCCATAACCTTTGAAAATAGGCTCAAATTGAAGGCCTTGACGTGGGGATCATAATAAACCTATATGTTTACTATATTATCTCTGACCATTTTTAAGTTGTATGCAAAATACTGATTAACCGAAACGAGTCAAGAGCTCTAACTCGAAAATGGTTCATTGAACAGTTTTTGACCAAATATTTCAAATGAGTGTCTTGATGAGGAGTATTTTTTCCATTTATTGTCTTCTAATGTCTTATATTTTTGAGTTGTAATGATAACAAGATTAGAGGCTCAAGGTCAAGGTCACTTCGTAACTTTGATTTTGAGATTTTCGTTACGGACATGTCACAGAAGTACAAATGCTAAAGACCTTTCCTGATTTCGACTTACAGCTTGTGAGTTTTTGAGATAAGCGGAGTCCTTGAAACATTCAAGCTACACCGCTTGCCTTCGCTAGTCAGGAATTTGAGCCAAATTATATCATAAAGTTGTCTCAAAAGTAATTCAAAATTTTTCACTTTTCAGTTTTATTCTATTACATTTGGTAATAGAAAGTAAAGTTGGATTTAAGGTGGTTGTAGATGTGCTAGTTATTTGACAAACATATTTAACAATAGTTTTTCAGTTCAGCAATGTTCCATTCTTCTGGCCAGATAAAGACCTTTAATTAAGTGTTTTTAAAAAGGTCCAGGACGTCGTTATTCAACATATTCATACATTTTCATTAGCACACAAATGTTACAAAACCTTAACTTTTTAAAGAGCCAACAAGTTACTTAAAATCTTCATGCATTTCCATTAACACATATATCTTCTTGCTGAGTGGTCTATTTTATCTCTACAACTTTACTAAATGTGTTCATCTTGAATATAGCTTTAATATTGTAAAGAACGTTAAAAACATCTAAACGTTTAATTAATCAAAAACTTTGTACGCAATAAATGCATAGGCCGAGTTAGCTATTGATACTAAGTGTAACAAATAGTGTTCATATGTATAAACCTACTCTTTTGTTACTCTATTTCAGAAGTTCTGTGAAAACGTTTACTCTAGAACTTGCATAATATGACTTTTTTATTCGAACACACATTGATATATTGCAGAAAAAAACGTCGCAAGGCAAGGTAAAGTATAATTGTCCAAATTCTCCGTCTGATTGCTAATTCTTTTTGGCTTACTTAAATAAAAACTAGAAATCAGACAGAGAATTAGGACAATCATACCTTGCCTTGTATTGATACATGTAGTTATATATTAAGACATAACTGAACACTTACGTGATGCGTATATGCTCACACAATCTGGGGTAATACATCCACAGGATTGAGAAAGCCCTGGAGTCGATGAACATAAATTTATTTGCTGCAATAAGGATAAAATTCAACTCAGATAAAATACTGAAAACTTGTAATGAAATAATCGGATTACTCACTGTTGGCTTGTGCTGTTATATTTATCCTTTTCTTTGTGAAGTATGTTTTGCTCAATGCGGACTTGTTACTGTCCTATGGATTTTGAATTGTTAGCTTTCTACCTTTTAATATTATCTGTTTGCATCACACAATACAACATATATTGTTGCAACAATTTTATGTTTAATAAATATTATCATTCATTAACCCTTTATGTCATTGCATCAGTTTAATTTAAAATAAAAAATTGGCATAAATCTGAGTTTCTGGTGTTTTTGTTACACATTATTTTGTTAAAGTTAGACAGAGACCATCATAACCCTTTACTTAAATAGTTTAAAGGTCTACAATCGTCATATCTAGATTGTATATCAACATAAAACAACTCAGAAGACAGTTTGGGTTATGTGGTACACAATTTCAGCCTTTAATGTGTGTTTAAAATATATTGGCGGCAACGATGGTCTCTGTCTAACAATAAACATTAACAAAAGAATGCGTAACAAAAACACCAGAAACTCAGTTTTATGCCCATTGTGTACAACGTTGTAGTACGAGAACGCAGAAGTATCTCAGGATAGTAGTTAATATAAAAAATCAATAGAAAACAACATTTTCTACATAACAATGTCGCTTTAAAGTAGTACAATTGAATAGTTATATTACCTTCTTACGAAAAGGGCAGTTATATAATTTCTAGAACAGCAGCTGTTTACATTATTTAGTAATTAAGGTTTAATAGCGTGTCTTGAACATTTGGATTTTAAAGGTCGACGGCTTCAGGTAAGACCATCAAAAATGTGTTCCCCATCCAGAAAACAAACCTTAATACTGTAAAATAATACATATTTTTATGCATCTTTTCTATCTTGTCGGATTTCATCCGTGTAATGTTCTAAGCGAATGAAATATTCTGATTTGTTTATGCTTATACATGTCATCTCCAAAGTAAACAAATTATCGTGTAAATCTAGTCGAAACATAGATATGTGTTTAAATCTAATTCGTAGTGTTTAAACACAGTTACACAACAACGGCGATAATCCTTATTATTTTTATCATTTCATCGTTTATGCGGCAAGTTTAAATTAAAATATGTCAATAAATTTTACATTAACACAAGACAAATGGTCTTACTATAGACTAACAAACTTACAGTTCTACCTCTAATAAACCGACCAAGTAGCAGTAAATTAACCCAACAAATACAACATTTATTGCATGTGTGTAAAATGCATTTAATGTCCTATCACCAGTTATGCTCAAAGCTAAGTCGTTCATCGTGAAAAATATTAGGGGTATTTTCCACAAAAATTCCAAAAGCAATGCACAAGGAACTCATGTACGTCTTTGTTTAACAAAAGTTTTATGCATTTAAATCTTGACTGCCTACCGAGGTTGAACAAGTTTGCCTAACAGTCGAAAAACCGACCCCATGATTGTAGTTGTACGTGTTGCCAGTATTTTCAAGAATACACATCTGAAATGGAAAAAAATGGATTAATCATAGTTTATACTGCAACTTGAACATCTATCATTTACTTGGAAAAATAAAGTAAAAAGTAGTAGCATACTTATGAGTATTTAGAAAAGCATATGCTGTAAATGTAAAGGTTAAGTAGATTGCTTTTAAACTATACTTCTATACATGTAGAAACTGTGATGATTCGTTTACCTAAAACAAATTGATGTTACAAATCACGAGAGCAAATGGCGTACACGATGTTATTTATAGATCTATATGTTTTGTGCATCCCTTAAGGTAAATAGTTCCTAAAATTTTGTTTCGTTTTAATGTTAATTCCATACCTCATTATGATTTAAGCTACATGATCTGTCTCCACACCTTATATGACCATGTGCAGCATGTATCGCGCCGCCTAATCGAAGAATACTAGATATTAGAGATGTTAACATTTTACGTACAGTTAGCAAACAAGTCTACTAATAAATAAAAGTCTCTGTTTCTAACAGTACTCACGCAAAGAGTATAAATACCTTTATATATTATTGGGTCGATATCTGCACCATATTGTACAGAAAATAGTTTTTCATACATGTATTACATAAATGTGATGTCTTATATCGATTGAAATAAAACATACCGACATCACTACTATTACTGATGTCTATTGCAACACATTTATCACCTTAGTATCTTTTTAATGTAGGGTAAAATTCTCACAACCAAATTAACACATAACTTACAAACAAATATGCTACAAAAATAACTAAAATTAAAACAATGTTTTTATTTGCTACAGTTACAATATAATGACAATATGTCTAACATTGGCTACCAGGGAATGACATCATAAAAAATGTTTGGTTGTTACAATAAACAGGAACGTGTTAAGCATGGAACATATAAATGTAGAAATGATTAACACAACTTTAATCCAAGACATAATATACTACAAAGATTTAATATTATTAAATATTCTGATGTAACACTGAAAGCCGAGTAGTTTAGGTTATTAGCCATCTACAATTAAATGCAGGCAAATGAAGGTTCGGTTTGCGAGTTCGGCCGAGTGTGTTCCTTTTTAACCTTAATTTACTATTATTTCCAGTTTCCTGCTGACCTTTGGTTCACCCAGTAACTGCGGCTGACTCCTTCAGTAAAGTACAGAACTTCATATATAACAAAATGTCAAATTATCCTATAAAGAAACACAAATATGTAATAAGTTTTACCTGTAGAGTGAACAGCATGTGTTGTAGCGTGAACTGCATGTGTTGTAGCGTGAACTGTATGTGTTCCTGGTGGAATGATTGTTGATGTCTGTAATATATCTTTATAAAAATAAACATTTATATTAGCATAAAACAAATGATGTTCAATAGTATGTTCATTAAGTGATTTACTGTTATGGAGATATAATATTTTCATTATTAAATTCTATTAACAAATACAAATATATTAAAAAATACCATCCCAATTAACCGTATCGAATTCCGTAATACAGTTCAAAGGAGAAGTAAGAATAAAAGACATGTTAGGCCACCAATTAAAAGAGACATTAAAATAATAGAACGCAACGGAATCCGTAATAACGAGTAAAAAAAGACACTACACGAACTCTACGACAGACAATTGAGAGACAGCTATCGCGTATTTGACTTCATGAAAATGATAATTGATTCATATAAATCACACGGTTGATTATATTAATTGTTTGTTTGCATTTGGAGAGGAAGCACGATTACTCGAGAAAACCACTGACCTTCGGTGGGACAACTGGTAATACTTTTCAATTAAAATAGGAGTCGAGGGAACCGTGTTTGAACTGAGACTCGAACCCACAATGTCAGTGTAGACGGACCACGTGATCAATATTAGACAAACTACCTTGATCACTCTTCAAAAACATATATTGCCATGTATTGATAGTTAAAAGCCATAGATCAATAATAATTAAACACTTGCGTGGTGCGTATCTGTCCACACAAACTTGATTAACACAACCACATGAGTGTGAAAGCTCAGGAATTGCTAAACACAACCTAGTATGCTGCAATAAACGAAAAGGAACCATTTGAAAACAGGTAGAAACTTTGCGAAGATCGTAATGAGACTTGTTTGGTAAAAGACGAACTTACAACTTGCGTTATTTCATTAAAGGAAAAATAACATATTACTTCGTTGAAAAAATGAATTGTTGCATTTATTTTTCTCTGAAATTGTGTTTAAAGGTTTGAAATCGTAAAGTACCCTGTTATTGCTATCACAGCACAGCTAAAAGTATACGCCTTATCTGGATTTTTAATTGGCATGTTTGTTAGTGAGAGAATTAAAGTGTCTGCAAAATATCAGAACACATAAAGTGTCCTTGCCATATACACAATTCAAGAGAACACTAAAATATATTCAGCTAAAAGTATACGCCTAATCTGGGTTTTTAATTGGTATGTTTGTTAGTGAGAGAATTAAAGTGTCTGCAAAATATCTGAACACATATAAACAATTCAAGAGAACACTAAAATATATTCTGGCTGTGATAATGGTACTAAGTAATGACTGCATAGAAAAAGAAACTACTGTCATTGCATATACAGTTCGCGTGAAGTCGTTTAATGCAAAAGTAATATTTGACAGTTATTGAACGAGTTAAATAAGCAACTGCTGCTTCACCTTTACGTTTTAAACATTTGTATTTAAAAATTAGACGTTTTTAATGAGAAAATAAAAATATATAACACAACAAGAACATACAAAAACACGTGGTATATACTAAAAACTAAACACTCTGCTATATATAATTTTAAACAGTGAAAGCGAATTTTGTAATTCGTTCTAAAGTACCGAATATGCAATTTATATTTAATGTGTCCATAGTTATGTTCTCTTACAGTTATTTGCGTTTGTTTGAAATGTACGTTGTGGCTCAAATAATGAAAGCAAGTTTTGAAGTTCGTTCTAACCCACCGAATATTCAATTTGTATTTAAATTTATCCATAGTTATGTTATTTTACAGTTATTTGCGTTTTGTTTAAAATTCACGTTGGTGCTCAAATAATGACTTATTGAAATGTTAGACTAATAAGTGTTTTCATATGTTTCATGGAAAGCCTGGTTTATCTTCCAGGAGTAATAGACGTTACATATCTGTTTGCAAGTGAAAGCAGTGGAACGAGCGAAAAACATAAAAAAACTATCACGAATGGAGCATACAGGCTGTCCACAAAACGCATTAAAGTATCTATTTCTTCTTTAAAGTAACAACGTTCAAATCTATATACTCTCAATTGTTTAATATTCGAAACCCAACCAGTTAAAGGTTAAAAAGCAAAGTTGCAGATTCGATAATTCTGATTGAATGACACATCTAGTACAGATGAGTACATGTGAGCTAATCAATACTCTGTCAGCTGTATCAGACATCGGCTATTTAAGGAAGAATATACAATCTCAAGGTCTATAACTGATTACTCTTACAATTATAACGGCAACGCAATGAAGTAGTCGTATCAGATATTAGTTACGATTTCAAACACATTTAGTGCAGAAAACATTTTTTTCTGGATTACAGTAGTGCACCGAATTAGCAAAGTTTTTTTAAACATAGAACAGTTAGATTTAGCAGTCGAGGCTACTAACCGTATCACGAATTGTTTGAATATAGATGTAGGCGTCCATAATACATTACGACCTCTGTACTTTATTGAATAAAGCAATGTATAATAAACGAAAAGAAATGTGACAATAAATAGCACAAACAAATGTGCAAGTTTGATGTGCAATCGATATTGTTACCGAACGCAAATAGTGAAATAGGTAAATAAAGAGTGTGATACTGACAACGAATCGATAAACATATCGAACACAAACATATAAAACTACAAGACAAGTTGTGTCTGGCAAAAAAAAGCGAAAAGTTTGGAAATATTTTGGTGTAGATGGCTTAGCGAAATGACAGAACGGAAACTATTTTCCAAGAGATATGTAGAATCAATACTATGATGTGATGAAGCTCAAGTCAACAAGGAGGAGGAGGAATAACTATTGTGTAACTAGTTGGAACAAGCCAATTGCATAGGATAAAACTTACAGATCTTTATGTCCTTTTGTCATTGTTATTATATAATATTGATGACCATCCCCAGGATATGTGATTGAAAGGTAATAAATATTTTAATAGAGGGTTGACATTAGTAATATATGTACTGAAAAATATCGCTGCTCAGGATTCAATTGAAAAAAAAATGAAATCTACGAATTTAGTTTTCCACAAAATCAGTCTTGTGTGCTCATACCACAAAAATAAGTACCAGTTTTCAACAGTAAAAATCCAAGGATTTTCTATTTCGAAACTAAAGATTGTCTATCAGAATTTGATATAACTTGTTCTAACCAAATATAAACAAATTTCAGAAATTTCTTACCGATGTTGAACAAGTCTGACTTACAGTCGAATAACCACTATCATGATTATAATTATACACTTGACCAGTATTTTCAAGAATACACATCTGAAATGGAAAAGAAGGAACAGGAAGATATCATTATTTTTCTATTGTTGGAAATTATTCACCAGAAAACCCGTTTTAACTTTTCTAAACATCAGAACTTAGTAGCATAGATGAATTGCATGTATTGTAAATATTCAGCAACACACAAAGTTTGTAAAATTTTTGCTTATAAACTATTCTTCTGTAGAAATTGCAATATTTATTTTGCTCATGCGAAAGACATGACATAAAAACATATTGATCATATTGTTGTAGGCTTTAAGTGTTATTTCTCTTTGTTTGAATAAACATTAACACCCTTTTAAGCATTTTTTCAGTTATATGTCATAGCGTTGAGTTTTTATCTGGGGAGGGAGCCGGAATGTCAAGAGAAACTCCAATCCTTGAAATTAAAGGTTCGAGTCTAGCACCCCCTGCCCGTAGTGCTTAACGATAAAACCTTAAGTTTTGTGTTCATTTAATGTGTGGTCCTTACCTCACCATTGTGAACATGGCATGATTTGTCCCCGCATTTTACATGGGCGTCTGTAACATGTGTCGTGCCGCCTAAATAGATGTCATATTAAAAATAAAGCAAAAATGTAGCGTGCAACCATCAAACAAGAATCCTCACAAATCATGAGGTCTCTGTTATGATGGTACACGAGCAGGGAAAGAGCAAATTAAATAAACGCAATCTAGTAGAAACACTCTAAAAATATACAATACAAAAACAGTAATATGGAGCATCATTCATGGTAAATATTCTTGATTTATCAAAAGATACAATTGTACACTAAACAAATAAGAATGGCTATTATGAAAAACAAAAATATAAGTGATGTACATTTGACATCTTAAGGTATCGGACCCATAATTGAAGTCACCGTTTAATTTTTTTAGACCGAGAAAGGCAGCTTTCTTTAATCAATGTATTACTAATTAATGATACAAATTAAATATATGTTTTACTTTTAGCCAATGCTAACAGTTTTGAGGAAAAAAAGTTGGTTAGTCAAATAATAGTTCATATGTTTGCCGAACATTACAGAAGTCTGCTCCATTGACACACAATGGACATCTGGGATACCAAATATGATGGATAACGTGGTCAATTGTGGTTTGGATACCTTAAGTCAATATCTATTTAATGTAAATCAATACGCGCACCTTGTTGGCAGCAGAAAAGTTTCTTATTCTCGAAATGCCCTGGAAAATCGTCTTGCAATCACGTTTTGGTAACAAGAGTCAGTCATTATGGTGAAATATAAGGAAATACAGATGTCTATGTCATTTATATATCTTTTCATAAAAACACATAGTGCATGCAAAAGTAGGTAACTTTTATATCTATAAAATGTAAAGGTATATTTTAAACCTATCAACACAAGCTACTGTATATAATTTAGGTTCATTTTAAAACTAAGTGTACATTTGAATATGAAAATTTAAATAGCACATATCAATATGAAATGTGCTTTCATCGTCGTTTATGCTACTTGACATCCCATCAGATTATTAATAATATAATAATATACAATAAAGTTATATTACACATACCTACTGAGAAGTTGTCTATACACGTCTGTGAATCACAGAAACATACGGTGATAGGGTTTATGTTGGACCCTACAGGACACAATGTGTGCTAAATGTTAAATGTAGAATACAACAAATGAGTAAGTCAAACAGATTTTTCTGTAAAAAAATATTTGAAAAATATTTCACAAAATTAACAGACTAAACTATATACAGAACTCAAAGTTACTTTTGATCATAATGCAACTATTGTCTACCAGTCCTATAATCCTGATATATAACCAAGGAAAGTTGTGTTTAAACATTTCGATAATAAAATGTTTTATGATGTGGGTTCAGGAAGGCGTTCGTATTATAACAATTAACTCAAGTTTCCTAGAAAAAGAACACATTTGTTTTGATTATTTTTAATTTGAAAATACTTACTGTGTTGAGTTAAAGAATAATATGTTTAGTAAATTTTAATCATGATTGTTCCTGTTTGCACATCTAGTAAAATGTATAGCTGACTTAAGCAACACTTTTCTCTTACGACGTATTTTACCTTTATCTCTACTTTTCCTAACTGAGTTGCTAAAAAAACCGAATTTTGATGTTTGTTTGATGAAGAGAGGAGACTAATATGCGTGTTAGGATTAGGGAGATGGTGATGCTATTTTGGATGCCTGATTTAAATCACTTCTATTTCTTGTCTCTAAAACTTCTTTAAAACCACTTGGGTTATGCGCAGAAATAGATATGTCACTTCAAGTTGTCAATAGTGACTTTTATATCGAATTTGAAAATAAAGAGGCAAAAATAACAGAAAAATTAGTTATTTCTTGTCCAGTCATTTTTTGTAAAACATTGGGGCTCAAGACGAACTTTGTCGTCATCTTTTTAATACCAATATGTTTTCGTAGATGAAACGAATAAGCCACGCAATCTAAAATTAGAATTTGGAGACTAAACGTTGAAAGAAGACACAGATGCAAGAATAAAAGTGGATATATAGTTTCTTGTTTTACATTTTACTTAAGTTCTGAATTTTTTCATTAATTGCCATGTAGGACACATTTAATCAATTGTTTAGTCATGTGTGTTTAGTACTTTATCGTTATTATGATATATGTGTGTATTGTTTCTTTTTATTCCATAAAGATTCTACTGATTTATTCAGTATGAAGTCATTTAAATACCTACTAACTGACACATTGCCATAAAATATAATTTAAAAAAATGGATGTTTATAGATGGGGCTGCATAACTCAGACGTAAGTTTTGTTTTGTTCATGAATATTTTGCATAGAAAATGATCATAGTAATGTCTGCATTACATGCTGAATAACCCGTTTTAATAAACTGTCTTCGGTTATCTAGTGCAATTTGTACTTACTCTTCCCTTGAGACCGCAGCGTGGACTATATGTGGTGTCAGCAGATAACAAACAGACCTGGAAATAAAAAATATTTTAAATCCAAATTTGTTAGTCTGATTAATTACAATACTTACCTTAAGACTGGTCTTCTTCAAAGTCCTCTGTGAGTATGTGTAATAAGAAATATGAATTAAAAGATGCACAGTATAAAATGCCAGCCACAACATTTTATCGTACTTTCGAGCTCTGCTTTTAATAAAATTATGCAAATAGAAAACTCTTCAAATATGTGTTGAGTCTTGGAATGATTCGAAGAAAAATCTTTATAATATTCAAGTATGTACACACCTCAACATGTTTTGCAGTACTATTCAAATCATTTGCATTGAGAGTTTTTGTCAGTAGTAATGCACTATGTAACAACGACAATAAGCAACAATAGGTAGCTCCCTCGAGGTCTCTACACATAACGTTCAATCCCAATATGGAAGTATCTCTCGTACAAAATATGAAAATAAAACGCAAATCGTTTAATCTCAACAACTACAATCAATAAATAACCTTGTTTGTTTTTGTTTGTTTGATGGTGTTTAACGCCACTTTCAGCAATTTTTCAGCTATATCATGGCGTCCAGTTTTTATTGGGGGAGGAAGCCGGAGTACCCGGAGAAAACCCCGACCTGCGGTGGGAAAACTGGCAATCCTTGTCAATTAAGATTGGAGTCGAGTACACAAATAACCTTGTTTTATGGTTACCGCATATATGTTGTTCAACAGGAACATGCAAACTAAACCGTGTATTTACTTCATCCGATCCAAGTAGGTGCAAACATTTAACGTTGTTTTAAAGAATATTATTACTTACATCTTGATTTAGACATGTATGACCATGACATATCAAATGAGCACTTGACTGCTTATCTAAAATATATAGTTAGGCAAAAATGCAAAATAAAAACTTATAAGAACACAAAACAGACTTTTTCAGACTACCCTGACTAAAGTAAAGCTGATGGCAAAGAATACTCCTTAGTATATGGAAAATATGTGTCATGGAATAAACGCTGATCATATAAACGCTTCCTAATTGGTAAAAATACAACTCTTGTAGTCATTTCTGTTTCACCTGAAAGGTGGGCCCCTGTCTTTGCTAGAATTATGACATACATTTACGAAAATGATTTGAGTTTGTTAATTATCTTTCGGACATATGAATTAATAAAAATGAAAGAAGTGAATCAATTTTTAACTTTATACTGAGAATGAATTTAACTAATTATATCAATTTTTATTTTGCTTTAAATCTTAAATAATTCATATACTAAGAAAAATGTAAAAAAAATATATGCTATCAATATATCAACCAATATGTACAACAAATACATAGTTAAATAGTTTTTCGTCAACAACAACCTCCAGTCTAGAGAAAAAAATACGGTTTCTAAAATATAGCATAACGGTTTTTTTCATGAACGCAAAAGACACTATTGAAAAAGGGTCTCGTGAGATAATATTTTAATGTCATATTAAATTAAGTTTTTTTGTTACAGTTAGTTAATCTTTATAATTTTCTTTTTATGTTTTTAAATGTTTATTATCAGCATGTTTCAGAAATAGAAAATATATTAGTATGATATATTTTCAAATCTTGAGTAATATTAATACTAGATTTATTTATCTACTTGATATTTGTAATAAACAAATAAATACTGTGGAGTATCTTCGATACAATAAATGCTTATGAAATTAATGAATATTTTGAAATAAGTTACAATCTTACGATTATAATCAGTGATGACGTCATCGACACAAGGCTGAAATGAGCAGACACACGTTTTTCCTGGTGGAGGACTTATGTGTTGACAATCAGTGTCATGGTGAAGTGTAATCTGTAAATGTTTTCAATAATTCGTATGTAAAACTAGTAATACTGAAAGCTAAATGAATTACAGTATATTACATTATGTGTTTTCTAAATGTAAAAAGTAAACGACCATGTAAAAAAGTCTTCAATGGTTAATAATAATAATATAATTTGATCTTGAGTCAGAGGCATAGTTAATGTGTTGTTTATAATGGTTTATGCATGTTAGGGCCATGCAAATATAACATTCATCATATGTTTGTCCTTATGGTACAAGACACGTCATCTAATATTCATAATCCAATAATTTAATACTAGAATCATAATAAGATGAAAAGATAACAAGGTTTTCGAAAACTTTTTCATGAATGAAGGAGAATAAGTACCTATAATACACTTTGTTAATAAAACATTACATCATATGTACAATTAAGTATCAAACATTCAAATTACATACAAACAAACCCAACAGTTGCATTTTATTTGTTTAATTGCTTGAAAAAAGCAAAACGCCACGTTCTGTAATTTTCAGATGTATGATTAGTCCGGTTTTTAATGTGTGAGAAGACCGAGTGCCCGGTTTAAACTTCCAACCTTTCGTAAGATAATTGCAAACAGGTTTATTCTTAAAAAGTTTACATATTTTCCAAAAACAGAAATCTTAAAGTACAAATTGGATTATTCCATCTTCTTACACCACTGGTTCAGACTTTGCCCTCTATGTACTGCTAACCCTTATAAACTGTATAAAGTTTAGACATATCAATACATTGATTAAATCTTTTGGCGACACTTTCGTTTCTCGTTTATTAAGTTGGAAAGAATAAATATTGGAAGCATGATTATTTGTTTTTTAAATATCCAAGTTTCTATTTGTTGCTATACGTACACGTTTTTGTCATGAAGGGGCTTTTTGTTCTAGATTTGCACAGTCTTATCACGTAAAAATATAATATTATATTATTTAACAATTGCAATAATAGTATATATAATGCATGAAGACTTCAAGGCAAAAAAGTAGGATTCTATTGAAAAGGGAGACATAATAATGAAAATATGTTCAATCCCCATTTAAACCATTATTTGCGACATTTGTGATAAAGAAAGTGAAACACTATGCCTTTATCGATTAGCTTCTGTTATGCATTTTGTTACATGTTTTGACTAGATGTTATCTCAACCTCCTCCTCCTGATTTAAATTAGTTTATTTCTTTATTTTGTACTTTTATCGATTGTTGATTTAGGTAACTCATAACTAAATTTAAACAATGAAATTAAATGTACGGTAATAAACCTGTATTATTAGAAATTTATAAATAACTAACGTATAGTATGTCAATTCGATCACGCAGATCACATTTTAAAAACGTACAACGGTCACATAAAATGTGTCATATGTTGAAAGATTAATCGTGGCTTCATAGATACTAAAATAGTTGATTGCATGACTATTCGGCACATTCTACTGACCAACTAATCAGAATGGATGCTTTCAGGGTCAAACTTTTCTCGTGTTTACAATTGTATTTCCGTTCGTACCACTATTTTAAAGCCGGAATATTAGTACATTTAAACATACTTGTAAACTCTTTTAAGTCTGATTACTTACGTCGCTGGATGTAATACAAGTTCCCTGAAGTCCTCTACTGTTCACCACAATTTCACAGTACTGTTAACAAATAAAGAATAACAATATTTTCAACAATAGAACACTTATTGAAATGATCATGTATTGTCAGTACATTATTTGGTTTGTAAAATTAAATATGTGATTTGAATTTGCTTGCTGCTAATTGCTTGCATGCATTCTACGTTTTTTTCCCTGATGGTAATGAACACATTTGATAGCTTTTTACCACGTTTTTGCGACTTTACAATTTTTACGAATGTTTTGTCATTTGATGGAAACGATGTTCATGTTCATTTGAATGAATTCATACGATGCACACACAATTATTTGTATGTGGTAGAAACAATTACCCGATTAGCTGTTGTTGCTACACAGTTGTGGTTGACACATCGTGACACAGTCGCATCAACTAGGATCACACTTTGCAGAATACACGCCGCTAAACCTGAAAACATGTCAATAATTACTGCTCAAGATTCCTTGTAGATGTCATAACATAATCACCACTCGCATTGCTTTCGTTAGAAAAACTTTGAGTTACTTTGTTTAGATGAAGCAACACAAAAGTTAAATAAGATCGTTAAAATACACCATGTGAGTTATATTTGGTGCTTCAAATTACCACTGGAACAACATAGTAAACATTATTTAAGCAAAACGCTTAGAAAAGATTGCATGTTGCAAATGAGCATTATGTGAAAAAAATAGACGTTTAAAATGATACAAATAAATGCGTCAATTATTTTGAACGTATTTTTTAGATTTAAACACCTCATTAAGTGGCAATACTTGATAAAAGAGTGCACTCTATCGCATATATTTGAATTGGTCAGAATGCATTATGATTATCGGATCATTTGCTATAATTACATTTTGTAAACAATAAGAGTCAATATCAAATGTAAAGATATATTTTTTGTCATAAAAATTTGTTCTGCCTGATTGGTCTCGGTAGTTTCTACTAATTGATTTCGACGAACTAATTTTTACCTCGTTTAATATTCGACTTAAATACAATCTTAATTGAAATAAGAGTTTTCACCGGCAACCGGGTTTTTGCTATAAAACGTTTTGCCTTAATATAGCTCAAAAGCGTGCCAACTAAATTAACAAGAGTTGATTAATCGCAGCTAGAAATAATTCATGGCTGCCCATATTTCCTGTTATTTCCTTCCTACATACGGACGTTGAAACACACAAATAAACCTTGACCTATGTAGGAAGGAAATAACAAATTTCTCTATATAACAGAATCGAAATAATTCATGGCTGTCTTAATTTGAAGAATTTTTTAAATATTGGTAGCCATAAATTATTTCTTAATATGAGAAATAGAATGCAAAACTGGATATGAATTTTGTCAGCAACTACAAAACTACAAAAATGTAAAAAAAACTACAGAAAATCTAGCCTTCTATGATATGCTTACTCGTCTAACAACATTAACAATAAAGGTGTTTTGCTAACAAGAACGGAAGCAGTCCCATGTGCGCCATTGTTAAAATGTTATTTAGAAGATACGATTTTATATAAAATTGACAAAGTATTAAGTATACTTAAAAACAGTACTTTTATAAATAAGGCAACAATATATGTTTCTTAATTGGGTTTTAAAAATTATAAAGTAACTTAAAAATATTCTGGTGCGTAATAAAACACGCAACAGAAAACAAACAATCAAAACAAAGGACGAAAAAGCTTATGAATCCATTTAAACAAACGCGGGATATCGTGATTTTAGGTGCTTCTGAAGGGGAATTATATGACGTTTCGTTATTGACATCTGTCATGTAGCAATTAGCCACACTCAATGTGAGGTCACGAACGAGAAACAAAAGTCTATAGAGTAGAAGGTACAATAAACAACGGGAAAAACAAAAATAATAATTTCACATAACCACAACAACCAAAGAACAAATCGTTGATTTAAATAACAACTCATTTGTAGTTCACTGTTGCAAAACAAAGTAATGAAATTTATCTTTATCATATGTAGAAATAATCTTATTTACTTACAGAGAGACAGCCAGCCTACTTCCAAAATCGTGTCTCTACACATCTTTATCTGAGTATGACATGTTATGTCCTTAATAGATAACGTCTATAATTATCTCTGTATCAGAATATTTAGAGCTAGAATTCAAATAATAAACCTCTATATAAAGCCATGCCTATTGTTACCTTAGGTGTTTGGCTAATTGTCCACCCTATTTTAATTTATAAAGGTTTATTTTGTGTATTTAGTGACTTTAAGATTTTGAACTCATTTTCTTCATTTCTTTAACGTTAGTAATTTTGTGACACCTGTAGTTTTCCTGAGTCTATTTCTAGAAGTAGGGTTTACTTCTAGAAATAGACTCAGGAAAACTACAAACTAAACTCTACGGCAAAGGTGATGACTTCAACTTCCAATGGTCTAATTCCTGTTCGTCGACAACATTCCAGCAACTGCAGCGTACGGTGAGTAAATTTCACAACTTAAACGTTATTCTAGATCCAGCGGTCGGTAGTCGATTTTCTAAACCGACAACTACTGTTGACTACTAAACTACTCAAGCAATGGTTTATTGTACTTAGGCTAATGTTATCTCTCCAGAAGTTCTATGGTCGTCATCATGACCTAACTGGTCGTTATGGAAAATCAATATCTCAAATACAATCGAAAATTTTCGCTGAGTCACAGGCAGCGTTGCCAGTATTCTTGGATCTAACTATTTTCTAGACATGACAATGAGTAACTCGATGGGTGTCTAATTAGAAGCACGAATTCCTTACTCGTCCGGAGCACCTGAGTTCACCATAGTTTTTTATTGGGTTCGGGTTACTCTCTTCCTGTTTCAATGTTTTTGATTTTTTTGTGCTCTATATTTTCGTCTATATCCGGATTTTTAATTGTCCCTTGACATTCGACTCCTGTTGTTCGGTCGGTTTTCTTTGCTATTTTTCAAGATACATTTTTGTGGTGTTTTCTAATTACTGCGACAACTAACGTCAAATGTTTTCTCTCGGCTGTTTTTTTAAAAAGTTTTTTATGACTCTCTGTCATGCCGTCGTGAGTAGCTTTCCATAGATTTAGGTGGTTTGTGCTAAGAATTTTTAACTGGTGAATTCAATTGATCTTTACATAAAAATTTGTGACGATAATTGTAATCCTTGGCAATAAATATTATCGTAATATGTTACCACGATAGATAAACAGTTGTGTCTACCCTAATTGTTTGTGCAAGCTTGCAAATTTGAATTTGAACTATCAGGTATTTACATTAACAAGAAACAAAATTCTACTGTGCAACAATTTAACAATATTGTAATTCTATAGTACTCAACAATTAAAATGTGACACAAAATGTTTATGTTTTTTTAAACAATTACACCAATTGATTATTCTTTTTGTTACGTTTTTGTTTTAATTAATAAAGTGCATGGCACTATAATTCGTATAAATTATTTAAATTTATGTATTTCAAGTGATGATACATTCTCATTAACTAGTGCATATTCACAGATGCAATATAAACGATTGTACAAAAATAATTCCAAACTTATCATAATTTTGATTAAAAGGGGATACCAATTAAAGTCACATTCTCATTCATGATCATGATGACAATCTGATAGTAATGATACTGTAATCATGTAAAGATATAGGTAGGGCATCAACATTGTAACAGTAAAGGTTTCTCGAACGTGGTTAGGTATTTGTTTTTAATAATTAAATTTCTACGTAACAAGTCTCGCTTCAACATATTTTATTTCTCCTTTTTGTGCCATATAAATTCGCCCTCGTAACAATTTTAAAAGGAAATTTCAGTTTCAATGATTAACCTAACTGCTTCCCGTCCTTCAGAAGAAGCTGCTGGACAACTGCCAGTTGCAAATCCATTTTAACAAAAAACACAAAGATGCTATATATATATTAAATTAGTATACTTAGAGTGGCTATTGTTTGAAGAACTTGCGGTCTGTGTTTGTCATTTGTCTTTTTGTTTGAGAAGTAAGCGTCATGTTACATGTATTTCGGGGGTATTGGGAGCTTTAACTGTTGCAGGATTGGCAGACATTTAACAATCAACCCAATACTTTAGCATGGATTAGGGCATTTTTGATTTATATTTTGTGTGAAAACTGTCATTGTGCTTCCCATCATACAGCTGACAACATTTTAACTTGTATACCAGCAATATTTATTGTTACATATTGATTTATGCAGACATTTCATGCCAGACTATTGTGCATGTTATCAAACGGGACATTAATTCAAACCAAAGTATCTCCACGTGATGATATACACAATTTAAGTAAAAAACAATCATTCAAAACACCTATGTAGGAATTAATAGGGCGAGTGAGGTCCTAATCTGACATAGATTCAACTTACACAAATCCAAATATAGGTGAAGTTTCGATTTTGGATACAAAGTCGTGAATCCGACGATTAAATATCAAGAATAGAAAGTATGTTTACAATTATCCTTTTAATATTGTAAAAATATCTGTTGTGGTGAACTTGAGAAACAATTGTTCTAATTTCTTCTTTCGTCAAGTTAATAAGTCCAAACATCGTTTTTGTTAAAAACGGAAAAAATGCTTGTCATATTTATTTTATGACTAAGTGAAGAAAAACGGCTAATATCCCAGCATTCAATTTGACTAAGGAAAAACATTTCAGAATCCTTTATTATAATGGTCACATGAAAACCTTTACTTTCATACAATTCGATTGACGTCAAGACGTCAAAACGAATGGACGAAAAATGGCTTATGATCGTTATTTCTACAATAAAACTATAATAGATTAAATGATTTGTGTTTCCTGTCTGCCACAGTACTAAATTAAAAGCGGTTGAAATACTTTATGTGTGTTAATTGAATTAACGGTAACGAATGCAACTTCTTTTCCCCGCGTGGGCACACTAACATATGCAGCAAGACGTTATATAAATAGCCCTTTTTAAAAATGCAAATAAACGCCATCGTTTACCAATTTTCAGCTATATTACGGCGTCCAGGTTTTATTGTGGCAAGCAAGAGTACTCGTTAAAAACCTTCTATCTTCGGCAAGAAAACTGTCAATTAAGGTTGGCGTTAAGCAGATCTTACCCAAAGTCAGCTTCAAACTCCTAACCTCTGTTTTAACAAGACGGATACGAATTGGTAGACGATTAACACTACATTTAGCACTCGAGCACCAAGACCTAGTGGTGTTTAAGTAAACTTCAATATTACATTACATAAACAAATCAACCCATTGTGGGTGACGTATTTGGTCATGTTCCTTGCACAATAAAGACCAATTGTAGATTTCAAAAGTAGGGTCGTTGTAGCCGCTTCAAAAGAATTAATTGTTGTACTGATTGCCGAACAAAGTCACTAAATTTGTCGGCAATTAAGAAATTGAATAAAGCTTATAATATCGCCTTATTTCAATTGTAACGAATATGACTTTTTAGCGAATATGTCGAAAGGTTTCTCGATGAGTGTCCTATTAAAAGCGGAAAATCTTGCCTCGTCCTGAGCACCTTAGTGCATTAAATGTTTTTATAGCTCCGGGTTGCGCATGTTAAGGGTTTTAGTTTTTCCCGTTTCTTTGGTTCAATGTGGAATTTGTCACCTTTTATTATGTTGAATAATTGTTTTCCTAAATTGTTCTTTGAACAACGATATTTTATTTCCTTTTTAATGCGTTATTCAATTATGTAAAAGCCTGCATAGAACAGTACATTTTTATCCGACAATAGTTCTATTTAATTGATCTAAAAAGCATTTTTAAGACAAGAAGAAAAAGTCAGATTTAATGCATTATCCTAATCCAGTAGCGATTATTTTTATTGTACAATGTCCACAGAACGCTGCACAGTAAACATGAGAAAATGGATTTGCACATATATTGGTTGCATTTAGAACTTGACAATCTACCCCTGGTTTATCCTCACAAATCACTGAAAGAACAAATATTGGTATCTCACAATTAACACGAATAGTTGAATTTGATATTATTACAAATACAATAGTGGTAAATATATAGTAATTATAGCATGTAGACAAAATAGAGAAGTTTTAATTTTATCGAGTCCAAACAAAAGCTATGTTTTCATGTTGTCAGGTTCGGTGCTGCAAAACGAACGAAATGTGTCTTTATAGTGAAAAAACCTGAACTGAAAATCGATATGATTGATTGATTGATTAATGGTGTTTAACGCCCGAGCAGCAATATTTCAGCTATATTCAGGCGAAAAAAATGAGCTGCTTATAAAATTTTCTTCTGATAATACAAAAGTATTTTCTCTCCCACCCTGTTTAAAGGTTTACATATTACGTTAACCAATCACATGCAAATGTGTTTCCTCCTAAAAAGTCTATCATAATAGATTTTGTTTTGTTTGTTTGAATGGTGATTAACGCCACTCAGCAATTTTTAGCTTTATCGTCGTGTCCAGTTGGGAGAGGAAGCTGAAGTACCCGGAGATCACCTTGCGGTAGGAAAACTGGCAATCCTTGCCAATTAAGATTGGAGTCGAGTACACCGTACCGCAGTGAGACTCGAACTTGCAACCTCAGTGTTGACAGACAACGTGATCAACAGTAGACGAACAATCTTAACCACTCGGCCCCTATCAGAATAGGACCATCGGTTAGCAAAGGATACCAAGGTTATAAAATTTACCACGTCGACATATGCACGTTTTCTGCAGAATTAACAAGTGTTTTCTTTTAATCATATAATTCAACATGATAACTTGACAATTAATCTACGTCTGCAATGTGTCGCTCAAAAACAAATAGACGCGCATAAACTTCAGTTTTTAATCATTTTAGGTCGGTCTAGCTTTAAAAAGGCTAAGACAAAACAAACAAGAATAAGTTGGGATTTAACTTTTTAAATATAACTTTTGATTCATGTTAAATCTAACAAAACAAACCTGCATCTTGTGTAGTAGGAACAGTGGATGTGAATAAACTTGCTTCAGTCATTGTTGACATCATTGTTGTTGCCGATATCTTATTTAAGTAATCTTTCACTTAAAGTACATGCAAATGATTGAGAATCAAAATAAATTAAATAGAATCATGTAACTGATAATTGTAAAGGCAATAAATGTGATAACCCGGCTAATTGTATAAACAAAACAAAATACAACAAATGTTAGATCAAAAATATATGCCGTGTATAATGTTGTCAGCAATGTGGTACAATGTGTTATATTACTCCCTACACAGAATATACCTAATGATGCATTGATTTAAAATTGCTTCACATTTTGTTTTAAGTATTTGTAAGTATTTGAGCAATACTCCGGACAGGAACAAGTAAAATGATTTCGGAAATGGCTGGAACAATGAGCGAATATGATTTACTTACAAATGTATGGAATGTAGTTTGAAACAGACTATTTAGTATTTTGTAGCGCCTATTCTTTATAGAAAACTACTAGAAGGTTCTTGTCGTGCAAAGAGAGTCTGAAAAAACTGTACCCACGGTAGGAAAGTCATGCTTTCTGTATTATAACCCAAAAACCTCGAACCAGAGAGCCTCCCTTATCTGCTACCTAGGGAAAATATAGGTAGTTATGTGGGTCAAGCCTGGGTTCTATACTTCGTACGAAGTTTATATAATGAAATCAGCATTTAGTTTAATAGAATTTGTGCAGCTTATTAACTTACTAATCTCCATTTTTCATGGTGTGAACAACTTAGTTTATACCAATACCATATATCAAAATGATAATGACAAGCTTTGAATATCGAATCGTAAGGTCATACCGTTGAACAAGTTACTGTTTTGCTCCAATTTTGAATATCTACTGACGGATTTGACATGACTTTCAGGTAATTATTGCAAAAGGTTAAGAAAAAGGTAGGAAGTATTTAGCGATTGGCTGTTTTCCAATATATATATTTTTCTATTTGGATTTTATGCTTCTTTAACATTGTTTGTTTGTTTGTTTGATGTTTAACGCCACTTTCAGCAACTTTTCAGCTACTGTACGCGTCCAGTTTTATTGGGGCAGGAAGCCGGAGTACCCTGAGAAACCCGGACCTGCGGCAGGAAAACCGACAATCCTTATTAATTAAGATTAGAGTCGAGTACAACCTGCCCGCAGTGAGACTCGAACCCGCAATCTCAGTGTTGACAGACCACGTGATCAATAGTAGACGAACTACCTTAACCATAAATCATTTCTTAATACAGTACATCTCGTCTAACTTTATCTTTAAACAGAAGGCAAAGGATTAAAATCACTCAACAGCTAATCTTTCTAGATTATATGATAGTGATATATACAGCTAATAATATAAGAAACAGCGGATTTGTTGTAGATGATAAAGGTTTTGCAAGTCGTGTAATGAATGAATTTAAAACAATAATTGTCTTTAGACAAAAGGCTTTCATTAGTCGAAGGCAAAATTTTGATCCGCCAGGTAAATTTATTACAATGATGAAATATAAATCTCTTATATTACATGTATCAAATTTTAATTGTTATTAAAGCAATATAAACATCTGATTTTCTAGTTATTGATCTATGATTACATTCAATAACATTTTTTCTCGTTGTTTAATTATAATTGCAAAGCAGACGTTCTAGGCATAATGCAAAAGGTTATCATTGAAGGGAAAAATTAGGGAAAATAAAAAAAACTTAATTCTTACCAATCAATGCTGAACATGAATTTGAAGTACATGTACATCCATTCTCCTTTACATCATTGTAGGTTTTGCATTCCTTCCATACCTAGATATAAACGACAAAGTATTTTAGTATTTTAGTATATACTTCATGGTGTGTAATAATGTTTTTTTTTCTATATGACCTTCGTTAAAAAAAGCATACTTTATACGCTTTATAAAAATACGAAAAAGTTTTTATCTAGAAATAAGCATCTTGCAAGCATAAATGTGGTCAGACCAAAACTTACAATGTTTTATGTCTTACAAAAGTAACATAACAAATTTGCACACAAATAAGTGAGAAGGTAAAACTAAAATATGCGTACGCGTAAAGGTTGTTCTCAGAATCGCCAATTTGTAAATATTATGGGTTTTAATTTTTATATAAATATAGAAATCGGCAAAATAAACTCAATTATTTGTTAAAGATGAGAAAACTTCTCATTTAAGTTGGTACACCACCATCGACTATGTTTACATTTGTCTCTTTAATTGTAATAACTTTTATCATTGGGTTTAACATTTAAGAATTTATGCAAGTAACGCAATATGTGGATATGGGCATGCACTTACAGTAACTGGCATACATTTCCCTTCTAACAGACCCATGTATTCAATTAGGTGACAGTAGTTCTGAAATAAAACTTAAGACGTTCACAAAAGCCTGCATTGGACCCTTGTTTAAAAATTACCGTAGATACAAATCAGGATGTCAGATTAAAAAGAATTTCTGACATTTTAAGTAAATTCCCCTCCTCCAATATATTATATTTACAAAAACCTTTATTATTTGACACTGTTTTGGAGGAAAAGACCTTTAAATCTTTATACTTTCTGAAATAAAGATTCTTCATGTTGACCATATTTTAAGTGCGATCTGCATACCATCAAGAACCCCAATAAGTCTAAACTCGATGTCTGCAGAAATAAAAATTGTTGTACATCTATTAGCTGTTACAATCCACTTGGCTTTGTACATGTATCTGTACAGCAATTTTCAAATTCCAATCAAAATAAAAAATTTTGTAAAAAAAGAGTACACAAATTTAACAATGTAAATACTTACGCTACTTGAAGTACACATTTGGCCAAAACAGTCGTATCCTTAAAAAATATTAAAAGCTATTTTAACACAATTACTTTTAAATTACTTTGGCAATTATGATAAAGAATTCAGATCTACATGTAATTTTGTATATGTATTTGGACATACAAAATTGCTGAAGACATTTTTTTCGCACTTATTCCCAACCATATCAGCAAATTGTAAACAATTTTTTCCACATTATAGACCTGCCTTATCATCAAATGATTTCTCCCATATCATCATAAAACATACAATGTTCTTAACCAGCGTACGGGACATTGTATTACATATGCAAAAATTGTAAACACTTGTTTAATTTCACTTGATTGTACTTATTTTGCTCTTGCAAATTATAGCTGAAATTCAAATTCTTGACAACAGTTTGCAATACATTTAAACTTTTAAAAACAAACAAAATTAAACTTAGGCGTCGCATCTTTAAAATGTGATAGAGCATTGTAATACATCCGAAAGAACGTCAGAAAATCAAAACACATTTTTTTGCGTAGTGCATATAGGCATTGGCTGCGGAACCCTTGGTTTTTAGGTTCCATCTCCTCTCGTCTTTCTTAAAGTGATCAAGTGAATTATAATTTTAAGAACGAACTTCGTTGAATTCCTGTTATCATTAAGACTTTTGTTCCTTAATAAATTTATCATGCTACATATGACAATAAGTAACTCGACTGGTGTTTAATTAAAGGCAGGTACCACTTACTCGTCCGTAGCACCAGAGTGCAACCATGGTTTTATTGGATTCGGGTTACTTACTCCTGTTATAATTGTGTTTTTGTTTCTGTTTTGTGTTGTATATGTTTGTATATATCTGGATTTACAACTGTCCCTTGACGTTTGGCTCTTGTTGCTCGGTCGGTTTTCTTGCTATTTTTCTTTAAAATGTATAGTATCCATATTTTGTCAAAAAAATACGAATAATAGATTTTTAAAGAGTCCGACATTTGAAAATAAAAACCGGTCTAGAATTGTATCATATCTTTACCGGTATCGATACCGATATTATAATAGTTTGCGAAAAGATCTCTTTTCACAAACAATAATGAGCCAAATTTCTTGAAAATGATTTATTAGGGGATATAAATAGAAGGATAACGGTCACCGTGTATGAGTATGGAGATACCGTGTAGGAAAAAGGTATCGTGAAAGGAAATAAACATGGTGCATTAGGTTCACCTGGCATCTGATCGTCGGAAATAACATTATTGATGTTAAAAAAATCGTGTTTGTACATATGGAAAACCCGTAGCTGAATGGTCCGCCAATTAAAATGTTCAAAGGACCCAAATAGCTACGATTCCGAACTACACAGGAATGTATTCTCTACATTCGTAAGTTCTTTATACGTTTACTTATATCATTTTAAAAATGAAATGTTTTTTCTTAGAAATAAATCCTACATACCTGCAACTGTTGTCATCGGAGAAGTTATAATTTGAATATCCGTGTGTTGAAGATGTGCAGACACTGTTAATTTCAACACAAAAAATCATTTTAGTATTAGTCGAGAGAGACGGTGAAGGCAATGTTTAACTAAAACATTTTAATATGTCTTTTGTCTGATAAAACTAACTCGTTCCCATTTCCTGTCAAACTAAGTTCTGATTGTGATTGCATGCAAGTCATACAAAAGTCTTTTCCCGTTTACAAATAGTCAAATGGTGCGACAAATTGCTGAAAATTGTCAAGTCAAGGACTTGTTTGTTTTTTCCATCATGTTTTTACCCATTACAATAAGATGACCGTTTTGCAAGGCAATCAATCAATGTTGAATTTTTGACGAATTTGGCGGCTCATTGCTATAAATTGGCAAGTCATAGAGAAATTCAATTATTTCCATTAAGTGGAGGATATCAATTTTACCCAGATAACCCATTTTCAGTATACAATACAACTAAAATGTTTTGAACCCCTTTTTCCGAAGGCGGCCATCATGAAAAATCTAAAACTGTAGTCAGAAAGAAGATAATAATAATACCAATTTATAATAATAATAATAATAATAATAAATATAGGTTAATTTGTGACTTCGCCACAAATAATCATGGCTTACCACTTCCATCGACATTTTTTTCACCGCGGCGTAAAAAAATTTCAGTTTTTTTTTGCTTTTTTCTATATAAAAATCCATAACTGCATAAAATATACGTGAAACGTAGCAGAAAACAATGCAAAAATCACATGTCACATGCTAGGCTCGAACCGACGATGTCAGTCTTGCGAGCCCATCGTTGTTACCACTGGACCACGGAAGCCGATGTTCAGGAAGTCAAATTTTGACGTATATATACCTTCTATGTGTTTTCTACATTTAAAATACAAAGACATTTTATAATGTTTTCGTGTATTTACAAATGAAATAAATAAGAAAGACAGAAAATTCTTTGATTTTTATTTATGAAATACAAATAAAACGCATTGATTTGACTGGTGGAAGCGACTGAAGTCACGTGACAATTCTTTATATTATCACGAAGTTGTTTTTTTTTTTTTTTTTTTTTTTTTGTTGAAAAGATGACTTTTCAGGACGTCAACGTTGATGCTATTTTGACAGTTTAATTCAAAGGAATGTTACTTTCAATTCATTGTAATAGGGAAACCGTTTCTTTGTTCGGTAAAATACTGCAGTCGTGCTTACCGGACGACACTCGATGGCATTTCAAAATAAATGCTCAAGTAGAAAAAATGTTTGTTTCAGCTAGAACAACTCATGAAGACATAATTCAGATGTATATTTTAAGGATTTATCAATGCACAAACATTCAACCGCTGAAATCTAGGGGGTACCGATGGAGCCTCGACATTTGATTTTTTCTGCCGATTTTCGATTTTGTTGACATTTATGCACATCCGAGATACTTGCTTGGGGTAAAATCGACATTCTAAATCGATTGGCGCCGTTTTCAAAAGGCTAGGATTTATGGTTTTTCTGAAAATCGCGATTTTTGAATAAAAAACCTATCTTCAACTTTCATGACCTGGGAATTTTTTGTATCGTTCGTCCGAATGATTTCTACTGTAGCGACAATTCAAGGACATGGATCCCCGAGCTATTTGGCGTCCATTTTGTTTCACCATTCTCTGCGGTCTAGGATGAAATCTGCACACTACATTCTTATGGGGTCCCTTAGAAACCCCCCCCCATTTATTTTTGCAGGCTGGCGGAATACCCTAAAATTCCACATGTTTTTGCCCATGCCTGGCACCAAATTGTATTGCGACATGTAGCAAGCTAAAAAAACAAAGCGAATCCAAAGGTACAAAAATTCACATGTCGCTGTACTGAAACACAGGTGACCTTGACCTTTAACCTTGTGGCCTTGGGCAAGGTCGAAGTGAAAGTTGACATTTTACCTATTACAAGTTATTGGCTATCTTTTACCGTTTCAAGGGAATAGCGATGGCGAGACAATGTCAAAATTGAGAACGTGACCTTGACCTTTGACCTTGTGTCCATTTTCAAGGTCAAAGTCAATGATGACCAATGATATCAGGTTTTATGTATATATCTGTTATAGTTACTGAGATATAGTGATCTAATGTAACTCACAATGCATTTTATTGGTCTAAGGGGAGACAACTCTTATAAAATGGCAAATAAGAAAAGTGACGATTCAAGATCTTAATATGATACACATTTTGGTAAAGGTTTCAGTTCTCTATCTATTATAGTAAAGGAGGAGATCTGCACACAACAAAGGGTCAAAAATTAGAACATGACCTTGACCTTTGACCTTGTGACCTTTTTCAAGGTCAAGGTCAATGATGACCAACTGTGAAATATCTAGTCTTTATCACCTCTGGTTCATGAGTTACAATGGTACAAAATGTGCTTTCAATAAATAAGGGGAAATAACTCCTACAAGGAGTCGTCAAAATACATTGCGCGATATGTAACAAATTGTCGCAATCAATAGCTGACCATTTTGCAACCAATTATATTGCGACATCTTTTACGGTTTCAAAGTTTATCTGCACACAATCTTTTTAATGACAGGGGAAATAACTCCGTAAAGAAAAAGTGTTCGGTGTGACAGGGTCAACTGCGAAAGCGTAATGTCTCATACACCCATAGTACAAAAGGTCTTTTCGACATGTCGCGAAACAAAATTTATAATGGGAAAAGAAAACTTGGCGGAAAAAAATAAGAATAATAATAATAAATATAAGTTCATTGGTTCTACCGAACAAATGAGAGGCTTTCCACTTATCGCAAAAATGACCTTGACATTGACTTTGGTTTATGGAAATTGACTTTTCTTTTCAAAATAAACACACGAAAGAAAAACCATTCGGCTGTCTTTCGAAATAAAAAAGGTAAAAAAATAGGACGTTAATTGACATAAATGTTCTTGATCAGCAAGTTTTTGATATTTGCATACTTAATGCTTTAAAAACAAAGCATTTATTAAGATTTACCATTTAATTTACACGAAAAAGCAGAATTTCCGAAAAATATGTTTTGACCTTGACTTCTGTCAATATGACCTTGACCATGCTGAGGGTCAATAAAGGACAAACAGTGCAGATCCTATGTCAATATGTCGTATAATTATGAAGAAATGACTATTTATCATAAATACCAAAATTTATAAGATGACCTTGACCTTTGACCTTGTTTCTATTTTCAAGGTCAAGGGTCATACTGGTCTATAGTGAAGACCCAATGCCTCTACTATCAATAGTTGATAAGTAATTAATGAAAACCTAATTATCAGTGGTAGTAATGGGGGATAACTCCTATAAGATGAAGTCGGATCCTTTCCCTCCAAATGTAAAAAAGTTGCGCCTTAATGAGACCAACATTTTATCCATTATAACTTATAGCTTATCTTTTACCGTTTCAATGCAATAGCGATGACAAGACAATGTCAAAATTTCAAACGTGACCTTGACCTTTGACCTTGTGTCCATTTCCAAGGTCAAGGTCAATGATGACCAATGATATAAGGTTTCATATAAATATCTGTTATAGTAACTGAGATATGGTGATATAATGTAATTCACAATATATTTTATTGGTCTAGGGGAGATAACTCTTATAAAAATGTCAAATAAAAAAAGTGACGATTCAAGATCTTAATATGATACACATTTTGGTAAAGGTTTCAGTTCTCTATCTATTATAGTAAAGGAGGAGATCTGCACACAACAAAGGGTCAAAAATTAGAACATGACCTTGACCTTTGACCTTGTGACCTTTTTCAAGGTCAAGGTCAATGATGACCAACTGTGAAATATCTAGTCTCTATCACCTCTGGTTCATGAGTTACAATGCTACAAAATGTACTTCCAATAAATAAGGGGAAATAACTCCTGCAAGGAGTCGTCAAAATACTTTGCGCGATATGTAACAAATTGTCGCGATCAATAGCTGACCATTTTGCAAAAAGTTTTATTGCGAAATCTTTTACGGTTTCATAGTTTATCTGCACACAAGCTTTTCTGTAACAGGGGAGATAACTCCGTAAAGAACAAGTGTTCGGTGAGCCAGGGTTAACTGCGAAAGCGTAATGTCTCATACATCCATAGTACAAAATGTCTTTACGACATGTCGCGAAACAAAATTTATAATGGGAAAAGAAAACTTGGCGGAAAAAAAAGAATAATAATAATAAACAGACAAATAACAGGAAGGCTTTCCACTCGGAAAGTGGAAAGCCTTAAATATAGGTTCATTTGTGACTTCGCCACAAATAATCATGGCTTACCACTTCCATCGACATTTTTTACACCGCGGCGTAAAAAAATTTCAGTTTTTTTTTTGTTTTTTCTATATAAAAAACCATAACTGCATAAAATATACGTGAAACGTAGCAGAAAACCATGCAAAAATCATATGTCACATCCTAGGCTCGAACCGACGATATCAGTCTTGCCAGCCCTCGTTGATACCACTGGACCACGGAAGACGATATGCAGAAAGTCAAATTTTGACGTATATATACCTTCAATGTGTTTTCTACATTTAAAATACAAAGACATTTTTTTAATGTTTTCGTGTATTTACCAATGAAATAAATAAGAAAGACAGAAAATGCTTTGATTTTTATTTATAAAATACAAATAAAACGCATTGATTTGACTGGTGGAAACGACTGAAGTCACGTGACAATTTTATATATTATCACGAAGTTGTTTTTTTTTTTTTTTTGTTTTTTTTTTTGTTGAAAAGGTGACTTTTCCGGAGGTCAACAGTGATGCTATTTTGACAGTTTAATTCACAGGAATGTTACTTTCAATTCATTGTAATAGGGAAACCGTTTCTTTGCTCGGTAAAATACTGCAGTCGTGCATACCGGACGACACTCGATGGCATTTCAAAATAAATGCTCAAGTAGAAAAAATGTTTGTTTCAGCTAGAACAACTCATGAAGACATAATTCAGATGTATATTTTAAGGATTTATCAATGCACAAACATTCAACCGCTGAAATTTAGGGGGTACCGATGGGGCCTCGACATTTGATTTTTTCTGGCGATTTTCGATTTTGTTGACATTTATGCACATCCGAGATACTTGGTTGGGGTAAAATCGACATTCTAAATCGATTGGCGCCATTTTCGAAAGGCTAGGATTTATGGTTTTTCTGAAAATCGCGATTTTTTCATGAAAAACCTATCTTCAACTTTCATGACCTGGAAATTGTTTTGATCGTTCGTCAGAATGATTTCTACTGTAGCGACAAGTCAAGGACATCGATCCACGAACTATTTGGCGTCCATTTTGTTTCACCATTCTCTGTGGTCTAGGATGAAATCTGCACACTACATTCTTATGGGGTCCCTTAGAAACACCCCCCCCCCCTTTATTTTTGCAGGCTGGCGGAATACCCTAAAATTCCCCATGTTTTTGCCCATGCCTGGCACCAAATTGTATTGCGACATGTAGCAAGCTAAAAAAACAAAGCGAATCCAAAGGTACAAAAATTCACATGTCGCTGTACTGAAACCCAGGTGACCTTGACCTTTGACCTTGTGACCTTGGGCAAGGTCAAGGTGAAAGTTGACATTTTACCTATTACAAGTTATTGCCTATCTTTTACCGTCTCAAGGGAATAGCGATGGCGAGACAATGTCAAAATTTCAAACGTGACCTTGACCTTTGACCTTGTGTCCATTTTCAAGGTCAAAGTCAATGATGACCAATGATATCAGGTTTTATGTATATATCTGTTATAGTTACTGAGATATAGTGATCTAATGTAACTCACAATGCATTTTATTGGTCTAAGGGGAGACAACTCTTATAAAATGGCAAATAAGAAAAGTGACGATTCAAGATCTTAATATGATACACATTTTGGTAAAGGTTTCAGTTCTCTATCTATTATAGTAAAGGAGGAGATCTGCACACAACAAAGGGTCAAAAATTAGAACATGACCTTGACCTTTGACCTTGTGACCTTTTTCAAGGTCAAGGTCAATGATGACCAACTGTGAAATATCTAGTCTTTATCACCTCTGGTTCATGAGTTACTCTGGTCAAAAATTTACTTGCAATAAATAAGGGGAAATAACTCCTATAAGAAGGTGAAAAATTCTTTAATGCGATATGTTATAAAGTGTCGCAATCCTTCGCTGAACATTTTGGAACAACTTTTATTGCGATATCTTTTACAGTTTCAAAGTTAATCTGCACACAAGCTTTTTTATGACAGGGGAAACAACTCCGTAAAGAAAAAGTGTTCGGTGTAGCAGGGTCAACTGCGAAAGCGTAATGTCTCATAAACCCATAGTACAAAAGGTCTTTTCGACATGTCGCGAAACAAAATTTATAACGGGAAAAGAAAAGTTGGCGGAAAAAAATAAGAATAATAATAATATAGGTTCAATCGTTCTAAAGAACGATTAATAGGCTTTCCACTTCAAAAGAAGACCTTAAATAAATGACCTTGAAACCAAAAAGCTAAGAAACATACGTAATCTGTCTATAGCAATTAATAAGAACAAAAATTATTAAAAAACTATTTAGATATCTTTAAAAATAAGAAAGGTCATTAAATAGGACGTAAGAAAACTTGAATGACCTTGACAACTGATCTTTTAATCTACGTAAATATTACTTATAGGCAATAGCATTAAAAGAATAAGCCATTCAAAATACATAGTACGATGAAAAACATTTATAAAGGACTTTGACCTTGACTTTCACAGCATGACCTTGACCATGCTGAAGGTCAACAGTGATCAACATTGAAGATTTTATGCCAATATCTCTTAAAGTCATTAAGATATGACTACTTATAATATATACAAAAAAATTAGAAAATGACCTTGACCTTTGACCTTGTATTTGTTTTCAAGGTCAAGGGTCCTAATGATCCATAGTGAAGACCCCATGCCTCTACTATCAATAGTTGATAAGTAATTAATGAAAAACTAATTATCAATGGTTGTAATGGGGGATAACTCCTATAAGATGAAGCCGGATCCTTTCCCTCTAAATAGAAAAAAGTTGCGCCTTTATGAGACCAACATTTTATCCATTATAACTTATAGCCTATCTTTTATCGTTTCAAAGTAATAGCGATGACAAGACAATGCCAAAATTTCAAATGTGAGCTTGACCTTTGACCTTGTGTCCATTTTCAAGGTCAAGGTCAATGGTGACCAATGATATAAGGTTTCATATATATATCTGTTATAGTTACTGAGATATAGTGATATAATGCAATTCACAATACATTTTATTGGTCTAGGGGAGATAACTCTTATAAAAATGTCAAATAAAAAAGTGACGATTCAAGATCTCAATATGATACATATTTTGGTAAAGGTTTCAGTTCTCTATCTGTTATAGTAAAGGAGGAGATCTGCACACAACCAAGGGTCAAAAATTAGAACATGACCTTGACCTTTGACCTTGTGACCTTTTTCAAGGTCAAGGTCAATGATGACCAACTGTGAAATATCTAGTCTATATCACCTCTGGTTCATGAGTTACAATGGTACAAATTGTACTTCCAATAAATAAGGGGAAATAACTCCTATAAGAAGGTGAAAAATTCTTTAATGTGATATGTTATAAAGTGTCGCAATCCTTAGCTGAACATTTTGGAACAACTTTCATTGCGAAATCTTTTACGGTTTCATAGTTTATCTGCACACAAGCTTTTTATGACAGGGGAAATAACTCCGTAAAGAAAAAGTGTTCGGTGTCACAGGGTTAACTGCGAAAGCGTAATGTCTCATACATCCATAGTACAAAATATCTTTACGACATGTCGCGAAACAAAATTTATAATGGGATAACAAAACTTGGCGGAAAAAAAATAAGAATAATAAGAAACAGACTAATAACAGTAAGTCTTTCCACTGGAAAGTGGAAAGCCTTAAATAATAAGAAACAGAAGAATAATAGAAAGGCTTCCCACTCGGAAGTGGAAAGCCTTAAATATAGGTTCAATCGTTCTACCGAACGATTAATAGGCTTTCCACTCTACGCAGCCAGAAAGAACCTATCTGTATTTAATGACATTGAATTCTGCTTCTAAACATTATTTGTAATTTGTCTTTAAAAATTAACAAATTTGAAAGCAAAACTGTTTATATATTATTTAAAATAGGAAAGGTCAAATTGTAGAGCATAATGACCTTGACCTGACCTTCTTTATATGTAAATGGAATCTATTTCACACTATGAACAAATGAAAGAAAAAACATTCAAATAAGTTTTGAAATAAAAAAGGTCATAAAATATGACGTTCAGAGACTTTAATGACATTGACCACTGACCTTTTGATCTCTGCATATATTGTACATCAATAACTAAGCATTTATTAGGATAAACCACTTCATATACACGGAAAATGAAAAATTAAAAAAAAAAATGTATTGACCTTGACCCTTAACAAGGTGACCTTGACCATGATGAAGGTCAAAAATGATCAACAGTGAAGATCTTATGTCAATATCTCTTGTAGTTAATGAGATATGGCTACTTATAATAAATTCCAAAAATCAGATGACCTTGACCTTTGACCTTGTATGTGTCTGCAATGTCAAGGTCATAAGGGTTTTTGGTGAAGACCCCATACCTCTACTATCAATAGTTAATGAGTTATGAATGAAAAATTAATAATCAATGTTTCGAATGGGAGATAACTCCTATAAAATGAAGTCAAATCCTTTCCCTTCAAATGTAACAAAGTTGCGCCTTTATTAGGCCAATATTTTACCCATTATAAGTTATTGCCTATCTTTTACTGTTTCAAAGATATAGCAATAACAAGACAATGTGAAAGTTTAGAACGTTACCTTGATCTTTGACCTTGTGTCCATTTTGAAGGTCGAGGTCATAAGGGTCTTTGGTGAAGACCCCATGCCTCTGCTATCAATAGTTAATGAGTTATGAATGGAAAACTAATAATCAATGTTTCTAATGGGAGATAACTCCTATAAAACGAAGTCAAATCCTTTCCCTTCAAATGTGACAAAGTTGCGCCTTTATTAGGCCAACATTTTACCCATTATAAGTTATTGCCTATCTTTTACCCGTTTCAAAGATTTAGAAGGTGCATGATGTGCGATTGGTCAAAAAGCTTTTATTTTTACCGGGAGGAAATTAAAACATTACAAGTTGACAGGTTATGACTTTGCATTAAATAGTTTTTATTATTGTTTTGTATTATTTACCTCTGCATTAACATCTGAATACTAAAAGTTTAATATTCTCTGCATGTTGTGGAAAGCATTGCTAGGAAAACATATATCTCCATTTATATATTCAATTCCAGTTAATATAGCACTAAAGGTAAAATACTCAATATTATTTTCATTGTTTAATTTAAAAACATAATTAACCACCAAATTTCATCAAACATATTGTTTTAGATGTGTTTTTTATAGTAAATTTATTATTTGTAATACAAATATAGAAAAGTCTCGCAGGTGCATTTGTAAATTTGTTCATTTAACTGAAAAACAAGGGAAGTAACTTTTAATTTTGTTAAAGTCAGAAATAGTTCAACAAATAAATTTGAGTTATCTCTCTTTTTACGGTTTTAAAGTAAATTTATGATAAGTATTTGTTTATTGTTCTGTATTATTTGCTAGAGATTGGCATTCTAAGAGAGACAACTTCTATAAACTGTTGATAAAACATGTCGCGACATGTCTTAATTTACTCGCAATTATTTAAAAAATGCCCCTACTATAAATAATTAATAAGTTATATACGAAAAACTAATAATCAGTTGTCTTAATGGAAGATAACTCCTATAAAATGAAGTCAAATCCTTTCCCTTCAAATGTGACAAAGTTGCGCCTTTATTAGACCAACATTTTACCCATTATAAGTTATTGCCTATCATTTACCGTTTCAAAGATATAGCGATGTCAAGATAATGTAAAAATTTAGAACGTGACCTTGACCTTTGACCTTGTGTCCATTTTCAAGGTCAAGGTCAATGATGACCAATGGTCAAGTTACAAGTAAATATCTGTTATAGTTACTGAGATATCGCAATTGACATAATATTGTTTTGTTCCAGGGGAGATAACTCTTTCAAAAGCTCAATTTAAAAAAGTGACGATTCAAGATCTTAATAAGATCTAGCTTTTGTCAAGAGACCTTTATTTTCGTATCTGTTATGGTTAAGGAGGAGATCTGTACACAACACGAGGTCAAAATTTAGAATGTGACCTTGACCTTTGACCTTGTGATTTTTTTCAAGGTCAAGGTCAATGATGACCAACTGTGAAATATCTAGTCTCTATCACCTCTGGTTCATGAGTTACATTGGTACAAAATGTACTTCCAATAAATAAGGGGAAATAACTCCTGCAAGGAGTCGTCAAAATACTTTGCGCGATATGTAACAAATTGTCGCGATCAATAGCTGACCATTTTGCAAAAACTTTCATTGCAAAATCTTTTACGGTTTCAAAGTTTATCTGTACACAAGCTTTTTTGTGACAGGGGAGATAACTCCGTAAAGTAAAAGTGTTCGGTGTGACAGGGTTAACTGCGAAAGCGTAATGTCTAATACATCCATAGTACAAAATGTCTTTACGACATGTCGCGAAACAAAATTTATAATGGGAAAAAACAGTTGGCGGAAAAACAATAAGAATAATAATAATAATAAATATAGGTTCAATCGTTCTACCGAACGATTAATAGGCTTTCCACTTTAAAAGAAGACCTTAAATAAATGACCTTGAAACTAAAAAGCTAAGAAACATACGTAACTAAAAAAGAATAAGGCATTCAAAATACATAGTACCATGAAAAACATTTAAAAAGGACTTTGACCTTGACTCTTACAGCATGACATTGACCATGCTGAAGGTCAACAGTGATCAACATTGAAGATTTCATGCCAATATCTCTTGTAGTCATTGAGATATGACTACTTATAATATATACAAAAAAATAGAAAATGACCTTGACCTTTGACCTTGTATTTGTTTTCAAGGTCAAGGTTCCTAATGATCTATAGTAAAGACTCCATGCCTCTACTATCAATAGTTGATAAGCAATTAATGAAAAACTAATTATCAATAGTTGTAATGGGGCATAACTCCTATAAGATGAAGCCGGATCCTTACCCTCCAAATAGAAAAAAGTTGCGCCTTTATGAGGCCAACATTTTATCCATTACAACTTATTGCCTATCTTTTACCGTTTCAAAGGAATAGCGATGACAAGACAATGCCAAAATTTCAAACGTGACCTTGACCTTTGACCTTGAGTCCATTTTCAAGGTCAAGGTAAATGATGACTAATGATATAAGGTTTCATATAAATATCTATCATAGTGATATAATGCAACTCACAATATATTTTAGTGGTCTAGGGGAGATAACTCTTATAAAAATGTCAAATAAAAAAAGTGACGATTCAAGATCTTAATATGATACACATTTTGGTAAAGGTTTCAATTCACTATCTATTATAGTAAAGGAGGAGATCTGTACACAACACAATGTCAAAAATTAGAACATGACCTTGACCTTTGACCTTGTGACCTTTTTCAAGGTCAAGGTCAATGATGACCAACTGTGAAATATCTAGTCTTTATCACCTCTGGTTCATGAGTTACAATGGTACAAAATGTGCTTTCAATAAATAAGGGGAAATAACTCCTACAAGGAGTCGTCAAAATACATTGCGCGATATGTAACAAATTGTCGCAATCAATAGCTGACCATTTTGCAACCAATTATATTGCGACATCTTTTACGGTTTCAAAGTTTATCTGCACACAATCTTTTTAATGACAGGGGAAATAACTCCGTAAAGAAAAAGTGTTCGGTGTGACAGGGTCAACTGCGAAAGCGTAATGTCTCATACACCCATAGTACAAAAGGTCTTTTCGACATGTCGCGAAACAAAATTTATAATGGGAAAAGAAAACTTGGCGGAAAAAAATAAGAATAATAATAATAAATATAGGTTCAATCGTTCTAAAGAACGATTAATAGGCTTTCCACTTCAAAAGAAGACCTTAAATAAATGACCTTGAAACCAAAAAGCTAAGAAACATACGTAATTTGTCTATAGCAATTAATAAGAACAAAAATTATTAAAAAACTATTTAGATATCTTTAAAAATAAGAAAGGTCATTAAATAGCACGTAAGAAAACTTGAATGACATTGACAACTGATCTTTTAATCTACGTAAATAATACTTATAGGCAATAGCATTAAAAGAAGAAGCCATTCAAAATACATAGTACCATGAAAAACATTTATAAAGGACTTTGACCTTGACTTTTACAGCATGACCTTGACCATGCTGAAGGTCAACAGTGATCAACATTGAAGATTTTATGCCAATATCTCTTAAAGTCATTAAGATATGACTACTTATAATATATACAAAAAATTAGAAAATGACCTTGACCTTTGACATTGTATTTGTTTTCAAGGTCAAGGGTCCTAATGATCCATAGTGAAGACCCCATGCCTCTATTATCAATAGTTGATAAGTAATTAATGAAAAACTAATTATCAATGGTTGTTATGGGGGATAACTCCTATAAGATGAAGCCAGATCCTTTCCCTCTAAATAAAAAAAAGTTGCGCCTTTATGAGACCAACATTTTATCCATTATAACTTATAGCCTATCTTTTACCGTTTCAAAGTAATAGCGATGACAAGACAATGCCAAAATTTCAAACGTGACCTTGACCTTTGACCTTGTGTCCATTTTCAAGGTCAAGGTCAATGATGACCAATGATATAAGGTTTCATATATATATCTGTTATAGTTACTGAGATATAGTGATATAATGCAATTCACAATACATTTTATTGGTCTAGGGGAGATAACTCTTATAAAAATGTCAAATAAAAAAGTGACGATTCAAGATCTTAATATGATACACATTTTGGTAAAATTTTCAGTTCTCTATCTATTATAGTAAAGGAGGAGATCTGCACACAACCAAGGATCAAAAATTAGAACATTAACTTGACCTTTGACCTTGTGACCTTTTTCAAGGTCAAGGTCAATGATGACCAACTGTGAAATATCTAGTCTATATCACCTCTGGTTCATGAGTTACAATGGTACAAATTTTACTTCCAATAAATAAGGGGAAATAACTCCTACAAGGAGTCGTCAAAATACTTTGCGCGATATGTAACAAATTGTCGCAATCCATAGCTGACCATTTTGCAACAACTTTTATTGCGAAATCTTCTACGGTTTCATAGTTTGTCTGCACACAAGCTTTTCTGTAACAGGGGAGATAACTCCGTAAAGAACAAGTGTTCGGTGTGACAGGGTCAACTGCGAAAGCGTAATGTCTTATACATCCATAGTACAAAATGTCTTTACGACATGTCGCGAAACAAAATTTATAATGGGAAAAGAAAACTTGGCGGAAAAAAATAAGAATAATAATAATAATAATAAGAAACAGAAGAATAACAAGAAGGCTTTCCACTCGGAAAGTGGAAAGCCTTAAATATAGGTTCATTTGTGACTTCGCCACAAATAATCATGGCTTACCACTTCCATCGACATTTTTTACACCGCGGCGTAAAAAAATTTCAGTTTTTTTTTTGTTTTTTCTATATAAAAAACCATAACTGCATAAAATATACGTGAAACGTAGCAGAAAACCATGCAAAAATCATATGTCACATCCTAGGCTCGAACCGACGATATCAGTCTTGCCAGCCCTCGTTGATACCACTGGACCACGGAAGACGATATGCAGAAAGTCAAATTTTGACGTATATATACCTTCAATGTGTTTTCTACATTTAAAATACAAAGACATTTTTTTAATGTTTTCGTGTATTTACCAATGAAATAAATAAGAAAGACAGAAAATGCTTTGATTTTTATTTATAAAATACAAATAAAACGCATTGATTTGACTGGTGGAAACGACTGAAGTCACGTGACAATTTTATATATTATCACGAAGTTGTTTTTTTTTTTTTTTTTTTTTTTTTTTTTGTTGAAAAGGTGACTTTTCCGGAGGTCAACAGTGATGCTATTTTGACAGTTTAATTCACAGGAATGTTACTTTCAATTCATTGTAATAGGGAAACCGTTTCTTTGCTCGGTAAAATACTGCAGTCGTGCATACCGGACGACACTCGATGGCATTTCAAAATAAATGCTCAAGTAGAAAAAATGTTTGTTTCAGCTAGAACAACTCATGAAGACATAATTCAGATGTATATTTTAAGGATTTATCAATGCACAAACATTCAACCGCTGAAATTTAGGGGGTACCGATGGGGCCTCGACATTTGATTTTTTCTGGCGATTTTCGATTTTGTTGACATTTATGCACATCCGAGATACTTGGTTGGGGTAAAATCGACATTCTAAATCGATTGGCGCCATTTTCGAAAGGCTAGGATTTATGGTTTTTCTGAAAATCGCGATTTTTTCATGAAAAACCTATCTTCAACTTTCATGACCTGGAAATTGTTTTGATCGTTCGTCAGAATGATTTCTACTGTAGCGACAAGTCAAGGACATCGATCCACGAACTATTTGGCGTCCATTTTGTTTCACCATTCTCTGTGGTCTAGGATGAAATCTGCACACTACATTCTTATGGGGTCCCTTAGAAACACCCCCCCCCCTTTATTTTTGCAGGCTGGCGGAATACCCTAAAATTCCCCATGTTTTTGCCCATGCCTGGCACCAAAATGTATTGCGACATGTAGCAAGCTAAAAAAACAAAGCGAATCCAAAGGTACAAAAATTCACATGTCGCTGTACTGAAACCCAGGTGACCTTGACCTTTGACCTTGTGACCTTGGGCAAGGTCAAGGTGAAAGTTGACATTTTACCTATTACAAGTTATTGCCTATCTTTTACCGTCTCAAGGGAATAGCGATGGCGAGACAATGTCAAAATTTCAAACGTGACCTTGACCTTTGACCTTGTGTCCATTTTCAAGGTCAAAGTCAATGATGACCAATGATATCAGGTTTTATGTATATATCTGTTATAGTTACTGAGATATAGTGATCTAATGTAACTCACAATGCATTTTATTGGTCTAAGGGGAGACAACTCTTATAAAATGGCAAATAAGAAAAGTGACGATTCAAGATCTTAATATGATACACATTTTGGTAAAGGTTTCAGTTCTCTATCTATTATAGTAAAGGAGGAGATCTGCACACAACAAAGGGTCAAAAATTAGAACATGACCTTGACCTTTGACCTTGTGACCTTTTTCAAGGTCAAGGTCAATGATGACCAACTGTGAAATATCTAGTCTTTATCACCTCTGGTTCATGAGTTACTCTGGTCAAAAATTTACTTGCAATAAATAAGGGGAAATAACTCCTATAAGAAGGTGAAAAATTCTTTAATGCGATATGTTATAAAGTGTCGCAATCCTTCGCTGAACATTTTGGAACAACTTTTATTGCGATATCTTTTACAGTTTCAAAGTTAATCTGCACACAAGCTTTTTTATGACAGGGGAAACAACTCCGTAAAGAAAAAGTGTTCGGTGTAGCAGGGTCAACTGCGAAAGCGTAATGTCTCATAAACCCATAGTACAAAAGGTCTTTTCGACATGACGCGAAACAAAATTTATAACGGGAAAAGAAAAGTTGGCGGAAAAAAATAAGAATAATAATAATATAGGTTCAATCGTTCTAAAGAACGATTAATAGGCTTTCCACTTCAAAAGAAGACCTTAAATAAATGACCTTGAAACCAAAAAGCTAAGAAACATACGTAATCTGTCTATAGCAATTAATAAGAACAAAAATTATTAAAAAACTATTTAGATATCTTTAAAAATAAGAAAGGTCATTAAATAGGACGTAAGAAAACTTGAATGACCTTGACAACTGATCTTTTAATCTACGTAAATATTACTTATAGGCAATAGCATTAAAAGAATAAGCCATTCAAAATACATAGTACGATGAAAAACATTTATAAAGGACTTTGACCTTGACTTTCACAGCATGACCTTGACCATGCTGAAGGTCAACAGTGATCAACATTGAAGATTTTATGCCAATATCTCTTAAAGTCATTAAGATATGACTACTTATAATATATACAAAAAAATTAGAAAATGACCTTGACCTTTGACCTTGTATTTGTTTTCAAGGTCAAGGGTCCTAATGATCCATAGTGAAGACCCCATGCCTCTACTATCAATAGTTGATAAGTAATTAATGAAAAACTAATTATCAATGGTTGTAATGGGGGATAACTCCTATAAGATGAAGCCGGATCCTTTCCCTCTAAATAGAAAAAAGTTGCGCCTTTATGAGACCAACATTTTATCCATTATAACTTATAGCCTATCTTTTATCGTTTCAAAGTAATAGCGATGACAAGACAATGCCAAAATTTCAAATGTGAGCTTGACCTTTGACCTTGTGTCCATTTTCAAGGTCAAGGTCAATGGTGACCAATGATATAAGGTTTCATATATATATCTGTTATAGTTACTGAGATATAGTGATATAATGCAATTCACAATACATTTTATTGGTCTAGGGGAGATAACTCTTATAAAAATGTCAAATAAAAAAGTGACGATTCAAGATCTCAATATGATACATATTTTGGTAAAGGTTTCAGTTCTCTATCTGTTATAGTAAAGGAGGAGATCTGCACACAACCAAGGGTCAAAAATTAGAACATGACCTTGACCTTTGACCTTGTGACCTTTTTCAAGGTCAAGGTCAATGATGACCAACTGTGAAATATCTAGTCTATATCACCTCTGGTTCATGAGTTACAATGGTACAAATTGTACTTCCAATAAATAAGGGGAAATAACTCCTATAAGAAGGTGAAAAATTCTTTAATGTGATATGTTATAAAGTGTCGCAATCCTTAGCTGAACATTTTGGAACAACTTTCATTGCGAAATCTTTTACGGTTTCATAGTTTATCTGCACACAAGCTTTTTATGACAGGGGAAATAACTCCGTAAAGAAAAAGTGTTCGGTGTCACAGGGTTAACTGCGAAAGCGTAATGTCTCATACATCCATAGTACAAAATATCTTTACGACATGTCGCGAAACAAAATTTATAATGGGATAACAAAACTTGGCGGAAAAAAAATAAGAATAATAAGAAACAGACTAATAACAGTAAGTCTTTCCACTGGAAAGTGGAAAGCCTTAAATAATAAGAAACAGAAGAATAATAGAAAGGCTTCCCACTCGGAAGTGGAAAGCCTTAAATATAGGTTCAATCGTTCTACCGAACGATTAATAGGCTTTCCACTCTACGCAGCCAGAAAGAACCTATCTGTATTTAATGACATTGAATTCTGCTTCTAAACATTATTTGTAATTTGTCTTTAAAAATTAACAAATTTGAAAGCAAAACTGTTTATATATTATTTAAAATAGGAAAGGTCAAATTGTAGAGCATAATGACCTTGACCTGACCTTCTTTATATGTAAATGGAATCTATTTCACACTATGAACAAATGAAAGAAAAAACATTCAAATAAGTTTTGAAATAAAAAAGGTCATAAAATATGACGTTCAGAGACTTTAATGACATTGACCACTGACCTTTTGATCTCTGCATATATTGTACATCAATAACTAAGCATTTATTAGGATAAACCACTTCATATACACGGAAAATGAAAAATTAAAAAAAAAAATGTATTGACCTTGACCCTTAACAAGGTGACCTTGACCATGATGAAGGTCAAAAATGATCAACAGTGAAGATCTTATGTCAATATCTCTTGTAGTTAATGAGATATGGCTACTTATAATAAATTCCAAAAATCAGATGACCTTGACCTTTGACCTTGTATGTGTCTGCAATGTCAAGGTCATAAGGGTTTTTGGTGAAGACCCCATACCTCTACTATCAATAGTTAATGAGTTATGAATGAAAAATTAATAATCAATGTTTCGAATGGGAGATAACTCCTATAAAATGAAGTCAAATCCTTTCCCTTCAAATGTAACAAAGTTGCGCCTTTATTAGGCCAATATTTTACCCATTATAAGTTATTGCCTATCTTTTACTGTTTCAAAGATATAGCAATAACAAGACAATGTGAAAGTTTAGAACGTTACCTTGATCTTTGACCTTGTGTCCATTTTGAAGGTCGAGGTCATAAGGGTCTTTGGTGAAGACCCCATGCCTCTGCTATCAATAGTTAATGAGTTATGAATGGAAAACTAATAATCAATGTTTCTAATGGGAGATAACTCCTATAAAACGAAGTCAAATCCTTTCCCTTCAAATGTGACAAAGTTGCGCCTTTATTAGGCCAACATTTTACCCATTATAAGTTATTGCCTATCTTTTACCCGTTTCAAAGATTTAGAAGGTGCATGATGTGCGATTGGTCAAAAAGCTTTTATTTTTACCGGGAGGAAATTAAAACATTACAAGTTGACAGGTTATGACTTTGCATTAAATAGTTTTTATTATTGTTTTGTATTATTTACCTCTGCATTAACATCTGAATACTAAAAGTTTAATATTCTCTGCATGTTGTGGAAAGCATTGCTAGGAAAACATATATCTCCATTTATATATTCAATTCCAGTTAATATAGCACTAAAGGTAAAATACTCAATATTATTTTCATTGTTTAATTTAAAAACATAATTAACCACCAAATTTCATCAAACATATTGTTTTAGATGTGTTTTTTATAGTAAATTTATTATTTGTAATACAAATATAGAAAAGTCTCGCAGGTGCATTTGTAAATTTGTTCATTTAACTGAAAAACAAGGGAAGTAACTTTTAATTTTGTTAAAGTCAGAAATAGTTCAACAAATAAATTTGAGTTATCTCTCTTTTTACGGTTTTAAAGTAAATTTATGATAAGTATTTGTTTATTGTTCTGTATTATTTGCTAGAGATTGGCATTCTAAGAGAGACAACTTCTATAAACTGTTGATAAAACATGTCGCGACATGTCTTAATTTACTCGCAATTATTTAAAAAATGCCCCTACTATAAATAATTAATAAGTTATATACGAAAAACTAATAATCAGTTGTCTTAATGGAAGATAACTCCTATAAAATGAAGTCAAATCCTTTCCCTTCAAATGTGACAAAGTTGCGCCTTTATTAGACCAACATTTTACCCATTATAAGTTATTGCCTATCATTTACCGTTTCAAAGATATAGCGATGTCAAGATAATGTAAAAATTTAGAACGTGACCTTGACCTTTGACCTTGTGTCCATTTTCAAGGTCAAGGTCAATGATGACCAATGGTCAAGTTACAAGTAAATATCTGTTATAGTTACTGAGATATCGCAATTGACATAATATTGTTTTGTTCCAGGGGAGATAACTCTTTCAAAAGCTCAATTTAAAAAAGTGACGATTCAAGATCTTAATAAGATCTAGCTTTTGTCAAGAGACCTTTATTTTCGTATCTGTTATGGTTAAGGAGGAGATCTGTACACAACACGAGGTCAAAATTTAGAATGTGACCTTGACCTTTGACCTTGTGATTTTTTTCAAGGTCAAGGTCAATGATGACCAACTGTGAAATATCTAGTCTCTATCACCTCTGGTTCATGAGTTACATTGGTACAAAATGTACTTCCAATAAATAAGGGGAAATAACTCCTGCAAGGAGTCGTCAAAATACTTTGCGCGATATGTAACAAATTGTCGCGATCAATAGCTGACCATTTTGCAAAAACTTTCATTGCAAAATCTTTTACGGTTTCAAAGTTTATCTGTACACAAGCTTTTTTGTGACAGGGGAGATAACTCCGTAAAGTAAAAGTGTTCGGTGTGACAGGGTTAACTGCGAAAGCGTAATGTCTAATACATCCATAGTACAAAATGTCTTTACGACATGTCGCGAAACAAAATTTATAATGGGAAAAAACAGTTGGCGGAAAAACAATAAGAATAATAATAATAATAAATATAGGTTCAATCGTTCTACCGAACGATTAATAGGCTTTCCACTTTAAAAGAAGACCTTAAATAAATGACCTTGAAACTAAAAAGCTAAGAAACATACGTAACTAAAAAAGAATAAGGCATTCAAAATACATAGTACCATGAAAAACATTTAAAAAGGACTTTGACCTTGACTCTTACAGCATGACATTGACCATGCTGAAGGTCAACAGTGATCAACATTGAAGATTTCATGCCAATATCTCTTGTAGTCATTGAGATATGACTACTTATAATATATACAAAAAAATAGAAAATGACCTTGACCTTTGACCTTGTATTTGTTTTCAAGGTCAAGGTTCCTAATGATCTATAGTAAAGACTCCATGCCTCTACTATCAATAGTTGATAAGCAATTAATGAAAAACTAATTATCAATAGTTGTAATGGGGCATAACTCCTATAAGATGAAGCCGGATCCTTACCCTCCAAATAGAAAAAAGTTGCGCCTTTATGAGGCCAACATTTTATCCATTACAACTTATTGCCTATCTTTTACCGTTTCAAAGGAATAGCGATGACAAGACAATGCCAAAATTTCAAACGTGACCTTGACCTTTGACCTTGAGTCCATTTTCAAGGTCAAGGTAAATGATGACTAATGATATAAGGTTTCATATAAATATCTATCATAGTGATATAATGCAACTCACAATATATTTTAGTGGTCTAGGGGAGATAACTCTTATAAAAATGTCAAATAAAAAAAGTGACGATTCAAGATCTTAATATGATACACATTTTGGTAAAGGTTTCAATTCACTATCTATTATAGTAAAGGAGGAGATCTGTACACAACACAATGTCAAAAATTAGAACATGACCTTGACCTTTGACCTTGTGACCTTTTTCAAGGTCAAGGTCAATGATGACCAACTGTGAAATATCTAGTCTTTATCACCTCTGGTTCATGAGTTACAATGGTACAAAATGTGCTTTCAATAAATAAGGGGAAATAACTCCTACAAGGAGTCGTCAAAATACATTGCGCGATATGTAACAAATTGTCGCAATCAATAGCTGACCATTTTGCAACCAATTATATTGCGACATCTTTTACGGTTTCAAAGTTTATCTGCACACAATCTTTTTAATGACAGGGGAAATAACTCCGTAAAGAAAAAGTGTTCGGTGTGACAGGGTCAACTGCGAAAGCGTAATGTCTCATACACCCATAGTACAA